>WOVY01002085.1:0-74761 GCA_013436015.1 Rhipicephalus annulatus | reverse complement strand
TTCGGAAGCCTCATCCGCAGCTCTTCTGGCGTTATCCTAAACAATCAGATGAACGACTTCTCGACACCCGGTGAGAGCAACATCTGGGGCCTGTCACCGTTTCCAGCTAACTTCAGTGAGCCGGGCAAGAGGCCCCAATCCTCCATGAGCCCAACGGTGCTTGTTGACCCTCAAGGGAACGTGGAGATGGTCATCGGTGCCTCGGTGGAAGCAAGATCATTACGGCAGTGGCTATGGTCAGTATTGCATGTCGTTGGCAGAAAAGCGAGTGGCAGCTCCAGCACATTGTTTCACATGGTTCCTACAAAGAATTCGCAGATATCGCGAAATAGTGGCAGCCTGAAGCTGTAACCTAGGTAAAAGTGGGTTTTAGAAAATAAAAGGCGTGATTTAGGGGGCTTAAAGCATAGCAGTCACAAACAGTGGCATAGCCAGGGGGTCGCACACCAAGCCCTGCACTTCCACCCCCTCCTCACGAATACTTCATTTGGCATGACATACCAAGCCCAAAATTACTCGACCACATTTGCCTGCCCGTGGTCACCACTTTAGAAGAAGGGTGTGCCCCTCCACCCTGAAAAAATTTTCAGCCTGCACCCTTGCTCACGAACCACACTTAAATGTAATGATCAAATGATCGAACAATTCACTATCAGATTTTATTTTCTCACGAATCTATTGCCGCAAACACTTCTCGTATCTGTCAAGAATTAGTGGCGTTACACAGGTTTCATCGCGCGCACAAGGCGCTTTCATTTTTTTTCTCTCATCCTGACGAGCATGTGAGAAGCTAGATAGTATATAGGAAGGGATTACACGAGGCAAAGTAGTTATGTCATCGTGTATCATAAACTTCAGCGGCACAATGAAACGCGATCGTTGTCTCCCGTTGTGATTCCGGTGTGCGAGTGTGATGCAATCTGTAATGTTAGCAGTCTATGGAGCACGTTGCCGATTGACATCCCCGGGGCAAGAAGCACACCTGTGCTGTTGTTCATTTATGTGGGCTGCTGGCCAATAGCGTGCTATCTGCTGCTCGACTTCAAACAGCAAGTGCTGGCAGCTCCGAAGAGCGCGAGCACTGGCCTCCCCGTAAAAGAAATGCGGATTACAAATTTCGCTTCTAAACTCAATTTGCCGCGCACTACTGTAAGACTTGGCTAGGATGTTCACAACAGCGTAAGGCATCCGCAGTACGTGTTTTCTCATAAAGCCGGAAAGAAGACTCACGACCCATTCAATATATCGGCAGGTTGTCCGGCCAACTCTGCCACTATATAAAGAAGGTGTTTTGTGAGGTTACAAAGTACAAACTTTTCATGCGTGGATATTCCAAAGCTAACAAGCTTGCAAGGAGCGAATGCGTGTCCAGGATTTTCTTAGTCTGTCGAACAACAACGTAGGTGGTGTGTGTGTGTGTGTGTGTGTGTGTGTGTGTGTGTGGTGTGTTGTGTGTGTGGGTGTGTGTGTGCGTGTGCGTGAGCGTGGTGCGTGCGCGTGTGCGTATGTGTGCGTGTGTGTGTGTGTTTGCGGGTGCGTGCGCGTGCGTGCGTGTGCGTGCGTGCGTGTGCGTGTGTGTGTGTGGTGTGTGTGTGTGTGTGTGTGTGTGTGTGTGTGTGTGAGCGTTCTCGTGCGTGTGGTGACAGATTAAATGCACTTTTGACTTAGACACATATAAGCGCACGATCTTCATTTTCGCAGGTGAGCATGAGGACCCTTTTGCAGGGCAGCAATATCAGGGACGCCATTGAATTCGCCAGGTTGCACGAGCAGTTAACCCCCCGATGACGTCATGGTGGAGGCCTCAGTTCCCAAAAGTGTGTATATACAGGCACAACGAGCCGTCGATGTTTAATCAATCTACAGACTGTTGGTAATTTTACACTGAGATTTCATATAGTAGTGCTCGTCGCGTACTATTTAACATCAGTGCATGCATTGCTATAGTTTGAAGGGAAACAGGAGTAAGTGACTGCCGTTCACTTATAAGGAAAAGAAACTTTAAACCTTTAATTAGGAAGGCTCCGTGTTAACCAATCGCTAACTAGAAAAACAACCACACGTAAAGGTGCTTCAAAAAAAAGGAAGCTGCTATAGGCAGCTCTGCCCGTGCATGTCAACACTTGTTCCTTTGTGGCATCTGTGTAGGCTACCGTCTTCTTATTATGTGGCCATCTACACAACAACTTCAGCACCAAGAACCTTGACTGACGTGACTGCGAAGTGTTATCATAGGCGAATTTGAGCGCCACCTATGAGCCCTGAGAACGAACACTGGCGTCGCTGCGGTCACGGTGATGTGACGTCACGGCAAGGACTCGCCTACTCCGCCGCAATTGTCGCCTGTTTCGGCGCCCGCCCTGTACTTCCTCTTTAGCTATACGTTGGTGATTACTTACTCCGAAACTGTGCGACGTAACTCCCTCTAGGTACAACGTGGAAAGTTATCTAAGCTGTAGAAAGTTTTCGTTATTTAGCATATCGGATAGGAAGACTCCGTGCGAACAGCATGTAACAAATAACCGGTCCGCAGGACGTCGGACGGAGGACGACCCGTTTATTCGTCACGGAGCCCTAGCTGCCTTTTTTCGAGCGTCCTATCTCCACCTCGTCGTCTTCCCCATCTATCGCGCACGCTCCTCGATGCTCTGTTCCGGGGCATTTTGCAACATCCTACAGGGAAGGCCAAGATAGTCTGATGCCTTGAGGGCACAGAGTTTTTGAACCAAGCGATTCACTACTGAACAATTGGCTAGAAGCACTGAGCACGCGCGTAATATACTCTCTTCGTGGTAGTAAGGCGATCACTCGGCCTAGCTTCCAGTATGTTGCAGTTGTGTTGTCCTCTAGCACTAGCACTACATCACCGATCTGTAGTTTGATTGATGAACGACTTGGGCTGTTATGAGCTGAACGCAGTAGTAGCAGGTAGGCTCGTTTTCCATCTTTTCCAAAGTTCATCTATGATACGTTGTCGATCTATGATACGTTGGCGTTCATCTATGATACGTTGACTTGAGCCTTGCGGCTCAAGTCAACTGTAGTCGGAAGCTCCAAGAAATCAATTTGTTGTGGCAGGGAAATGCTGGGCTTTCACAACAATAAATGCGGTGGAGTTAATGACTGGATCTCATTGGTTTCGCTCTCGAGTGGTCTGCTATTGATTAACTGCTTCAATGTCACACAGCAGAGTTGTGAGCTAGGGCTTCCACGCCGAGGCTGCTGCGTCCCAACGAGCGTTTCAAGGAGTTCTTGGTTGAGCGAATCGAATGCTCCCACCATCCTCCCCAACATGGAGCTCTTTCTACGATGAACTTCCACTGTATCCGTAGCTCGGCCGCGTACTCCCGAAGTGCTGGTAGTGTAGGTACAAATGTTTTTTGCGCAGCTGCGGAAGGTTTGAGCGTTGTCGGAGTATACTGTCAAAGGAACTCCGCACTGGGCGACGAAACGGCGGAAGGCGAGCAATGTTGCTGCGGCAGTCATGTCTGAGGTTAGTTCCTGATTTACCGCCCTTGTTACTGCACATGAAAAAAGAAGGACGTGGGACTTTGATGAACCACTTGCTAGTTTAACGTATAAAGGCACACAGTGATCGAGCCCGACAATGGTGAAGGGGCTTGCTTCAATGATTCTCTCGCGAGGTAGACAGGTCATTGGTGAAGATACTTCTGCTGCCTTCCATTGTTTACAACTCATGCATTTCGACTGTTTTTTTTGCTGTGTGACGTCCCTTCAGCAGCCCAAAGCGCTCTCGAAGCTTGGTTAACGTTGCTTCAACACCTCCGTGGATAGTGCGCTCATGTGCCGCTGATACGATAAGGACGGTGAGCTTATTATCTGCCAGGAGAATGGGATGACGTATGTCGTGATTAGCACAAAGCTGGTCCTACCGTCCACCGACGCGAAGAAGGCCGTCATTATCCATGAAAGGGCAAAGGCGAAGAACACGAGATGTTGAGGGTAACGGCTGACCCTTGCGCAGCGCAAGAACTTCGTTGGGAAATCGTTGTTCTTGAATGGTCTGTAACCAATAATGTCCAACCTGTTCCATCGTGATAGGTCCAGATACTGATGGGAGGTGTCGCGAGGCATCACGGACGAAGCGCTTGATCCATGCGATGACTCGTAGCAGCCTCGTAATAGAGCTGCAGTCTTCTACGCCAAGATGCGTTGACATTGAGTCCTCTGACGTACTGTTACAGGCAGGTCGGATTTGGGCAGTCTGGAAAACACCGACTCCTCGTGCGGGTACTGCTGGACAGTGACAATCAGCGCACCAACATTCGTGCAGACCTGGCAAGGATGCTTCAGTGCTTCGTCGTGGGAAGACTTTTGTAAAATCCAAGTCACGAAGGTAACTCTGCACCGAGCGTGTCAACATGCGGCTTCGAAGCCAGTTCAACGATTAAGCGATTACCTTAGAAGCGTTAACGATTCCTGAAATTTGCTCTGTCACAAGCCCACCACTCGACTCCAACATTTCGCACCTACTTCTCGAACGCGAGTACAACGCAGCTGACCACTTTCAACCGAGTACGTGGCAACCGGACGAGATCAGTGTTCTCATAGGATCGGACGCCTATTGGCAAGTCACAAGTGGCAAACTCGATCGCATCAGTGCAAGTATAACCGCGATCGGAACCACCTTTGGATGGATAGTGCAAGGCCCTATAAAGTCCGACAGCCAATTCTCAACAAGTGCACTGTTCGCCACGACTGACAATTATGGCGTATCGTCAATGTAGCATCTCGATGCAATCGGAATCGACGCTACCTGCTCCCGGGTATCGGCAACGAATCTAACAAATAACTGGTCCGCAGACGATAGACGGAGACGACCCGTTTGTTCGTCATGGAGCCCAACCTGTCCCTTTCTCGAGCGTCCTATCTCCCCCTCGTCGACTTCCCCATGTATCGCGCACGCTCCTCGATGCTCCGTTCTCGGCGCATTTTGCAACACAGCAGGTTTACTGTGCCAAACGGTGACGCACAACCGCAAGACTCTCGTTGTTTTCGTCGCGTGTACCAAAACATGGGTGCTCAGAATATTAGCTAAGTGGTGTTAACGTGATTACTGGGGATGAATTCCAGGGTTAAAACATGTGTAGGCCAAAATAAACGAAGTGAAATCGGGAGATTTTCAATTCAGTGAGAGAGAGAGAGAATAAACTTTATTGGGTTCCAGCATGCGGGATTCCCTCCGGCCGCGCAGGGCGTGGGGTTCACCCTATCTCACGTTACACTAGAAGTCCTAATGTCACGCGGGCCTAGACCTCAAGGCCTTCGTGCCCCGGCGCCGCTCGGGTTACTGAGGGTGTCCCCCTTTCGCCTTTGCAGCGCCAGTGCGACCTCGAGCTGCCGGACGGCCCTTCGCTGGTCTTCTGGGTCCGTAGACCCCACACGCTGTTCTACTTGCGGCGGTAACACCGGACCGTCCGCGCTGTCTGCGTCACATCCCCAGAGTATGTGAGCCAGGGTGGCTCTCGCGCTCGCGCACACACTGCACATTTCACTCACGTAGAGTTCGGGGCACACGTGTCGCGCTAGCGATGGGGTCAGCACAGTCTCGGTTTGGAGCTGGCGCAACCTCACCGCCTCCCACCGGGTAAGATCCCTGTGCGGAGGCGGGAAGCCACGCCGTTGCTCCCTGTACCACGCGAGGATGTCGCCGTAATCGAGCAGCTGCTCCTCGCCTTCTTCTTCGGTCGCCGTCGCGTCTTCGGAGGCGGGCGCGGCCGCGGTCCGGCACGTGGCGAGACCACGGGCCGCGGCATCAATGGTTCCCGGCTCACATGGGTAGGGACCTGATACCAGGATCAATTCAGTGAATGCGTTGCGCTTTAACACGCAAATCAAGCTCCAAAATAATTGCGAGAAACAGATGAAACTAAACAACGTGTTCAGTTACCAAGGACACGAGAAAAACATAACAGCAATGGCGATATTCTACGACGAGCGCATTCAAAATAATTTGCAAGACTCGATACTACATGCGAGCGTGGTGCTTGGCACATTGGTGAAAGCACGTTTCATAGATACGAGTATTAGTGCAATACAAATAACCCTAGAAGAAGGGCAACCCTTTTATCTCCTAAATGAATCGCTTATGAACAACTCAACCTCATAATGTAAATTTGGTGTTTTGCGTCTCGAAATCACAAGATTATGCGTTAATAAGTTTGTTGTATCTAAAAAGAAGCGTTTTCTTGGTTTTCACACCCTATGGAATGCAGCTGCCATGACCAGACAGCGAATCCATTTTGGGGTAAGCAGTGCGACACATGCCTTTCACCCCTTTCAAATTGCCAACGACCGAGCACGCGATTGGGCCGAAGCAAAAGTAAACTTTCGTTGTTTCACCAGGACCATTACCGAATCCGTTTTCATCATTGATCTGCAGCTTGAGACAAGTAGAAAGCAAACGGAAATATTGAAAGAACGCAAGAAGCAAGCGCATCATTATGTAGGCTGGCCGTGGTCTGCGTCGAAGAGTTCGTGCCGTGACGTGACTCAGGCGTCCCGCCAGGTGGAGCCACCCCAACTTCTCAAAACTAATAGATAAAGGCCTATAATTAATAGCCGAAGACATGCTCATTCTTCTTACTTCATACTTGCATTTCATTCCTTGCGTTATACCTCTAAAGTGTGCTGTAGACGGACCTCGCCTTGTAAGGATAGTCGACAGGGGAAAGTAGCTTCTATACGTGCTAGATGCGTAATCGACGGTCTAGCGAGATAGTACCTCTGCTTACAATTGACGTAATAATTGCCTAGATTGGTGTTGGGGCATTCTGTCTTGACATTGGTGTCTGTTCACCTGGTGTGGCAGAATGCCACAAAAGATGAGGCGTTACGTATGCGCACTTAAACCGACCTAGAGACGAGTGTGTGTTCACTGTTCATTGGGGCTCTTATGCAAATACATCGCGTTCATTATAAATAACTGTTCGCAAAACTGCAGGGACTAAGAAAAGAAGAACAGGAGACAAGAATCTTGTACGTTCGTCCTTTCTTAAACTCCGTCGGTTTCATACCAAAACTGCTATCAGTGAACTTGGTCTGAATCATCAAAATATTCTTTTTAGTGGCACCAGCAATGATTCGGCACCTGTCCTGTTCTTCTGTGTTATATGCCCTCGTCTGATTCGCGCCAAAAGTATCCTCTGTTATCAACTTTTGTTTCGTTGCAAGAACTTGCGGTCGAGCACAGAGTTGCGGTTTTTTTAACATTCATTAATTTTAAGATATTATAAAACTTATCACTGGTACAAAATCGACTATTTTGTTTCAAGTTAAGATCTAAGTATGACGTATATATAATGTCGGAACATATTTATCATTTAGGATAAGGACCAATAATTCTAGTGATAATTGATGAAAGGTAATCGAAGCTGTTCATTGACAGAGCAGACGATATTCTCGTGAGCAGCTAGTATGATTGCGGTATATTGACGGAGCAGATCCCGACTGCGCACTTCATTTTACGTAGCCTCTGAAATCAAATTAGGTTGTGAAGTGAAACGCCAAATTAACCCGAAAAACCCCCGCCAGTGCACACGGGTGCGAGTGCCGCTACTGAACGAGGGCGTTGGGTGGAGGCGTAAGGGGTCAACCTCCTCCCCCTCCAAAAAAAAAAGAAATTTCGATTTCGCTTATATATATATATATATATATATATATATATATATATATATATATATATATATACACGCACGCACAAACATAAAGCGTGAGACAGACGGTGCGCTGTCTCATGCCATGCGGTGTGCGGCGTCGGATCACTCGGCATGCAGCGTACGACGTTTCGAGGGGCAGGCTCCACCCCTATGCACTACTTTGGCATGCACGTTCGATACTTCGTATCCTCGTAATGAAGCACAAAACAAACAGCTTGCACAGTCACGCTTCGTTCTATGAAAAAAATTAATTAATAAAACTACGCCTTCGCGAACGACAAGCACGTCGCAACAGCGGCAACATCACCCCGTCACTCACGACTGCGAAAGGCAAGTTTATAGCATTGTGGGCGCCGACCGTCGCCTGCGCCGTTCACACGCGAGCTCGTCATTGAGCGCTTGTTTCTTACAATACTATTACACTAGCATGTAATACTATAGCGTGTGCTATTAGCTATCTCCACGCCCTCGAAGGGAAGAGCAAAGGTGGAAGCGAAGCGAACTGGCTGGCAGAGACGGTGCAGTGTCGCTGTGTTTACCTGCGGAATGACCTTGCATCGCTGTCCACGATCTCGCTGGTGGTTTCGAAACGGGCGTTGTCTTGCAGAAAGGGCACACTTCAACCATCACATGTTTTTCAATCCGGAACTATTTCACGTCACAAGCGAAATGTACTCGATGTTCACTACACCGCCGTAAGCGGCGACGTCGGCCAATTCAGGTGATCAGAGCGGCTGCACGGAGATGGCACCATCAGTGACGTGACGTCACACGTCCCTCGAGCTATCACTGATTGTGGCTACGCAATGGCATGACGCGGCGACGAACATTATCTGCTCGGTTTGATGCACTCCGGACATGCGATGCAGTGGTGCGATGCCAACTGTAGTGTTGGCGATGAAACGTCAAGAAACGCCAGGAAACGTCGGGTTTCCACATCGCCGCGCCACATCGCATGCTTAATCGCACCGTCTACATCGCGCTTTAGGCACACCTCTCCCCTCCAGAACAAATTTCGGCTACGGCCCTGCTACCGAACACCTGTGTCAAGTGTTAGGGTTGGCTCAAACTTTCATTTTAATATCTGAGCTTGTTGGAGGAACCTCTTGCACTCTTACACTATATATATATATATATATATATATATATATATATATATATATATATATATATATATATATATGCGTTAGCTCTCTTTGTTACGGAGCGCCTATCCAGTGACCTCTGAATTTCTGGCAATTGTTTGATCATACACAGTTAACTGAAAATTACATAAATGCATATTATTTCTTCATTCTAGCTCTACGCACGCCAGCTTGAAGAAAAGGGGCACATTATACGAACAGTGTACGGAAATTTCAACACCGTTATGGCAGTACGGAGAAAAGGCCGACAGCTGCAGGCCAACGCAGACTACCGCAGTGATGGCGGTGTGGACGGGGGCTGACCTTTGCCAACGAGGCGTTTGTGTGTTGCACCTCCACAAATATCGTAGGCAACGGTAGTTTTACGTACCTGGCAATCCTATATCTGTAAAAGGGTATACGATATTTTGTGTTGCATAGTTTGAAGTTAACAACTGCACATAAAGCAACGACAAAGGGAGAACGAATGACAAGTCGGCGCTCGTTTTGTAGTTCTTTCTGCCTTCGTTTTCGTTTTACGCGCTGTCGTTCGCTCATATTGATGTTAAGAAATCAGCGAGACAGTAAACAAATTTATATGACTTAAGTAATGGTGTTAACGTCATTTAATTTTGGCATAGTTGTGTGCAAATATCAAGATGTGTGAATACAAGACGCAAACGAATAAGGTAAAAGACTCTTCGAATATCGTTTTTCCGCTGGGTTACCTGTACCCTTGATGGTCGGATCGTCTCACCGGAAAAACACGAACTGTCGTTCCAACTACCAAATGGGTACTACGGCACTGATGTGCACAACACGACGATATGTTAAAAGATTTATTTGCAGATGCCGTATGCTCGAATGTAATGCACGAATATGATGCATTCTCGTGTCGGACACAACCAACATCTTTTGTTGAGACTTTCTGTACCACTTCTTTCGTTTTGCGAGCACTCGCTTCAGGCTGCTGTTGTCAAGTCTAGGCAACGCGATTTGTTCCTCGCTGCTCTTTCCAAGTACACAACTCGCATATCTTCGTACGCGGCACTCGATCGAGTCGTACCCTAATCTTTGTGCCACTCTGAAAGCAGCTGAATAGGTTCGCGTAAACATATTTAGACATTTGTCTTGCTTACGTGCGCGTACCACGCCTAGGTATTGTTCCATCGACAAGCATCGCATACAATCACGCCATCACACCTACTACAGATGAAGCATAAGGCGCCTGTCTGTGCTCGCGTTAAGAATCGCGGTTGGTACTTCGCTACCTCAAGCAGTATTCGTATCAGTTAAATTCAAAGATGGCGTAAAGTGCCGTTACTTTCTTTTGTTTCACTTGCCCGGTGTTTCTAAACACACCTATGTGCCAAACACGTCCGTGACCACCGCTAACAGGTTCATACAGTGCACCGTACAGTTACTGCACATTTTGTTTAGAATTTCGGAGTACTTTGTATGTGAATCTTATAGCACAAAGCGCCGCTGTTCAGTACGTGAAAGGTGGCAAACTTAAATTTATACATGTGTTCAGAAAACGTTTTCGACGACTTAGATCCCAAGGTACTCAACTATGGAAGTGCATTAAGCTGTCTCGTCAGACTAATTTAACCAGAGTGTTTAACAATACAGTCCAATGCAATGATAGCTATAGCCATGTAGCGTTGCTTTCAAAAAAGAGCAGCCATGGTAATTCTGCCCCGCCGCGGTGGTCTAGTGGCTAAGGCACTCGGCTGCTGAGCCGCAGATCACGGGATCGAATCCCGGCTGTGGCAGTTGCATTTCCGATGGAGGCGGAAATGTTGTAGGCCCGTGTGCTCAGATTTGGGTGCACGTTAAAGAACGCTGGGTAGTCGAAATTTCCGGAGCCCTCCCCTATGGCGTCTCTCCTAATCATATGGTGGTTTTGGGACGTTAAAGCCCACTTATCAATCAATCAATCAATCAATCAGCCGTGGAAATTCTACCGCGAGTACAAGATTTTGTCGCTCTTATCACGGCCTTACAAACAATAACTACTTGAGTAGTCAACCAGGCCTCTTAATGAATTTATTTCAAATAAAATTAGCATAAAAAGATTACTTGAAATTACACAAAAGATCATATGGCATTTGCCACTGCATAATACATAACACATAAAATTCCTGAGTGACATACGTGGATGAATTCATCGAAGCGAGCTGCATAAATTACACTCGCGTGTATCTCTCCGATTCTCTAACGTGCCGCAAAGGGAATAATTTGAAGTGCAAGTTCGCAAAAGTGAAAATGGATAAAAGCAGCCCAGTGTTTGCATCCCATGAACTGAATGAACGTTCTTAGCCCAACATTGGTATAAATGGCTGCATCGGCTTTGAGAATATTCTTCGATAATCAATTCAAATGAACCAACTTGCACTCGCGTAATTGTTTTCAACATCTAACTTTTAATTCGATACCAAGTCGGCAAAGGAGTGTGAATGTTGCATTTCAGCACGTGTACTTAACACGTGCTTCGAGGCCACCTTTTATCACTGCATTCAGATCAACTATACTCGTCACGTGTGTACGTCGCGTCGTTCACAAGGCTATGTCAGACTATCTCACTAAGGAGTATATTCATCGGCTGAGGTGGGCAAGATTCTGAACAACAATACGTGATAACGGCTGCATTGACCTGAAGCTTAGTGCAACGTCTACTGAAATACCGCTTGTATGATTCACCAGCAGTACAAAATGAGATACGTGTGCCGTCGATCTGCATACCAGTGTATGCTTGATTTCGGTCTTGCAATGCAGCGCTCAGGACACGGCCAAAGGCAAGATTGCAATAAGTCAATACCCAGACTAACAGGACCTATTTATGCTTACGGATATCCGAAAGATCGTGCGTCCCTCAAAATCCTACACACCTGGGCGTTCTTACAGCGATGTCACACTCTATCGCGCAACATTCTTCATATTTTCTTTTAGTACAAACCTCACACAAGAACTTGTGCGGAGTCACCAAATGTAGGCAATAATGTTGACTGCTTTATGTTTCATCTGTACGACTCAAATCCAAGTCGCCCCACCGCGCTAATATAGCGGCTAAGGTACTCGGCTGCTGATCCGCAGGTCGCGGGATCCGATCCCGGCTGCAGTGGCTGCATTTACGATGGAAGCGGGAATGTTGTAGGCCCGTGTGCCCAGATTTGGGTGCAGGTTAAAGAACCTCAGGTGGTAGAAATTGTCGGAGCCCTCCACTACGGCGTCTCTCATAATCATAAGGTGGTTTTGGGACGTTAAACCCCACATATCAATCAATCATCAAATCCAAGTCGAATCACATCGAGACATAAAACAGAGTTAAAAGCATGCATAAACGAATGGAACTACCCGGTCCGCACATATTCGCGAGGTTAGCGAGTTTGCCCAAGGCAAGCCAGTACGCTTCATTCTGTTATTGTTTGCTCCACTAATCGCCAAAGAAGCGTCCACCATACATCACTCTTGCATCGTCGTCGATCACTCCTCTTTACGTTTGCTTTTTTTTTTCATCAAGCACATCACATCAGGTTGAGGTCTGTAGTCGGTAACTTCACAGCCTCTCATTCGCCACTGCGCAGTGTTCATGAACGCAGCGACGAATAAAACACTCATCACTTCCTAGCCGTCCCAATGGTTGCGGCCGTGTAGTTCAAGAAGACGCGCACAATCTACAGCTGTGACGATGAAAAGGTGAAACGTGGTTCAGATTCCGTCCACGGTTCCGCCTTTCCTGAAGTCTGAGTTTGCGTACAGGCGTCCATTGTGTTTCTTGACGCCCATCATGATCGAAAATCTTCCTTTTGGGTACGTGACCTTGTGACCGAGTCTTTGCAGTTCTTTCACGTAAGCCTGTAATTGAAATAGAACATTCTTTGTGTAACACATTACCGTGCGCTGTAGAGCAGCAATAAACAAGTGACAGCTGTATCAAAAATCTGGTGTCTGTTGGTCCATAATTTCGAGCAGCTTTCTTTCAGCTCGAAGCACACCAGATTGAAATAACGAGACAGAAAGAGAGACGTACGATCGCTGTGTATGTATCTCTCTGTTTTTAGATCTTTCATATTCGTCTGTCTCATGCTAAAATAAAATTACTCGATAGCCTCATGAAATCACTGAAATCAATCCGAATTGTCAACTCGAGAGTATAATGCATCTTCATCACATTGGTGAACGCTTCGTATTGTAAAGTTGGCTAGCCTTCTTTTATATTATGGACTGTCTAACTTCAAAAACGCACATCTTAAACTTCACTGCAGAATGCATATTCAGTTTTGTAGACTTCGGGCACACTAAAAATGTTTATCTGCTCAGTAACACTTAACTTTGAGATATATATGTTATAGTTTGCTCAAAAAGCAGCTAAATGCTGCTGACAATGTCCATATTTAAAGGAATCGCAATCTGTGGTAACTATTTATTGCTGCAATTGTTCGTTTATGTTATTAAACCTGCATTTTATTCATATAAGTCGATGTATTTAGTATTTCTACGATGTTGTGTGTCTCGATATGCATACCAGTGCATTCTTATATCAACTATAAATAATAAAAAAATGTGTACCTTGGGGAAGAATGATTCGACCATAAGATGATTTGGTATCAGCTGATGGTGGAGCCTCGGATAATCAATGGCCGCCTTGATACTGTTTCTTTGCCACAGTGTCCGCATGAGAACCTAAAAGATAATGGGACAATATCAATACCACGTCAATATACCTTAAACGAAAGAAAAATGTGCATAGGGGCAGCTAATTTTTTAATAATGACCAACTAAGACTTCAAGAAGTCTTCTAGGTCTAAAAAGATCTATAAAAAATATCATGGAAGAGAGAAAAGCGATGAATTTCTTTGCACGCGTCCAGGTACAAAAGAGTAGAAAAAATAATTACAGAGTTCTACGATTGAAAAAAAAACACTATCAAGTTGCCAGCCTCTATTGAGGCTGCAAGCTTACTCTCTTAGGCTCCAGGGGTTTATTTTTGCTGTATTTTTAATGCTACAAAACACAAATGATGATCCAAATAATATATCCTACCTTTACAATGTAAAGATCGCAACTTTTTAGTTTTATGAAAGGCCCAAACGAACGCTCAATGAATAACAAGCATAAACGACAGCTCTCAAAAACACTTAATTTCATTTTATTTATTTATGCATACTGTAAGCTTGAACAGGCTCTTACAGGAGTGTGTTCAAAAGGACACAGATTGATTATTACTTATGTACACATATACCGAGGAACAAAATTAATAATAGTAACAAAAGGTGATAAAAATGAAAACAAGAAAGGATAACTACATATACGTCTAGATTGCTTTATTTAAGTTTCCGTTGATTTGTCTGAGAAAGTAGTATTTCGAGTAAAAAACAATGGCACAAAGCTCGAAAAAACGAGGTCCCTTCCGAGGTGGAAAACTTTGGTGAATTTAAAAAGAAAGGGATTTGGTTACGTTTGCTAGTATATAATTTGAATTATGAATGTAAAGCTATATAAATTAACAGGTGCACCTTATATATTTGACTGTAGTGTTGGCTTACTGGTGAAATTTGTCTGCAAGTCATATCATATGTTGCTGAAATCATGGTAACCGCTGGGCAATATGAGTAAAAGTAGGCAACATTTATTATGTGTGGTTTAAAGTCCCCAAAACCATCATATGAGTATGAGAGACATCGTAGTGATGGTGTGCTCCGGTAATTTGGACCCCCTGGTGTTCCTTTACGTGCAATGACATCTTACAACATGGGATAAATGTCCCGACACCATAGATCTTGCTCATGTGATCTGGCGTTGCTCCGCGTTACACAGCGACAAGGAAAGTACTGAAGAACGCTGGGACGCAGCTTTGCGCAGTACTACATTAGATGGATAGTTATGGGCATTCCAATGGTCTCACGAAGCGGCTGAAAGGCTAGGTCTTTCAGTCCCAACGTGGGAGCGACCCACTTCTGGCTTGGACTCAAGCACAACCTAAAGGACCTTAATACAGTTCTTTAATCGATTCATCTATCGCAACGTACACGATATTCTACTATATCGCCTCCATATAAATGCGACCGCCGTTACCGGAATCGAACCCACGACCTTGGGGCCAGCAGCCGAGCAACCAAGCCACTGATCCGCCGAGAGGGACAACGCAGGCCACACTGTTCTCAATAAATGCCACTGTAGTGATGCTTCCACGTATGTATAAATGACATCAGGTGGTCCTGCTTTTTTTTAGCGTTCTTGTTCTTTGCGATCGAGAATTCAGCACTCACGAGCGCCACGCCTGAAGTGATCTTCGCACCACCTGTGCCACCCAGAGCAAGCTGCACGTCGCCGTTTTCGTCGACGACCACCACTGGTGCCATAGAGGACATGGGCCGCTTCCCGGGGACGATGAAATTAGCTGCAGAGGGCGCCACACCATAGAAGTTTTTCACGCCTGGCGTCGAGAAGTCGTCCATCTGGTTGTTCATCACCACTCCCGCCGAGGTCCGCAACATGCTGCCAAAGCTGTGTGAAAGGAAAAACGCAAATGACGGGTTCGCAGTTCCTATACCCATAGGTGTGCAGCTTCTGGTCCCACGTATTCAAAATCAAGGTTGGCAACTGTGAGGTCTACAACCTTGATTGTGTGAAAGAGATTTCAATCACAGTACTTTCTGAAGGGCGACTTTTTCGTATACTGGTCATGTTAGGTAGCACATGACCTTTCTGTAGTGTTTATATGAAATCTATATATTGTTGATTTATCTCTCTTTCTATCTTAATCCACATTATGGGGTATGTATGTGGAGAGCGGGGATAGCCGCCGTGGTAACTCAGTTGGTATAGAGCATCGGATGCGTCATTTGAAGGTCGCAGGTCCGGGCCCTGCCCATGGTAAGTTATCTTTTCTTCCACTTTTTTTTCTTCACGTTTACATTACAATTACTTCTAATAATGTCTTTCAAACTTTACTCAACATGGTTATCTGTTTGACCGCATTAATATTGTACCCATCGTAACATCAGACATCTTGTGTAAAGCAGTTTGGTCTTGTTTGTTGAAACCTTTACTCCTTCTAGAGGTGAGGCAAAGCGAGATAACATGCGCAACCGATTACTTCATTAGTTTTTAGCAGTTGTTCATGACGTTTAACTCAGCACTCTCCCATTTGGATGTGCCGTTACGTTAGGTGTAACGTGGATCGCTCAACCAATAGCTGAATTCTTTTATCAGACAACCAGGTGACAGCTACTTAACGCACCCGACGAGGAAGCTACTAAGGTGGCGCTTTTTTTCATTTTGAGTTGGGAGAGTAACCATTCGGTTCCAATTCAGCTAACAAGCTAATTGTATGCTACAGTTAAGCGTTGAGTTCTTGCGTCGTTTGTGACTACGAACACAGACCGTGGACTACAGTGAGTCACCGATGCGAATACAGCAACACTGAAGTGTCAGATTGTTTTCATTGAGCTTGCATGGTGGCAGAAGGAGAAAGAAAAGTTGGGGCCTCACTAGTAGTTGACAGTGCTGGAGACGGCGAGGACATCCCCATCCGCACCCCAGAAAGTGGCGTGCGCGGTGCCTTTGTCTGGTTTGGAGACCTCGTCCACGAAGCCGTAGTAGTGGGGGTCCGAGAACGTATGCTCGTCGTCGATCTTGTATCTCGCGTTAGCAGCGAAGTACCGCGAACTCATGTTGCGGACGAGCTGCGGTGCAAGAGGGCACAAAATGCTATATTTAGCCGTGAGTGTGCGTTTGTGCGGCTAAGTGCATCTTCGCATGCTTGTAGCATGCCTGTGCGTGGGTGCGCGATGCTTCAAACAACGCAACAACGTTGTACACACCTGCCCACAATTCACAAAGTTGGGGTCTCCTAGCAGAGCTCTCTTGGCATAAGCAAACTTGCAAGCTTCAGCGAACCTGCGGCCAAAATAGCATGGACAAAAGCTTGAATTTCACTATAGCATTCCAACCTCTTAGACATACCACTAAAAGCGTAGTGTAAGGTCAAATAATTGTTTTTTAAGGGTGAATGATTCTGCACATACATACCAATTTACCATGCAGTGTAATTAGGCGTGTGATTTGGCTGCTTAATGAAATATAAATCAGCTCATCAAACAAATGATACAAATTTAACTCGTATTTATAACCTCTCGAAGTGATGAAGAAGAAAGTTATACGTCAGGCGAAATGACTGTATCAGCCCACTGATATCGCATGAACGCTGGTAGATAAAGAATTACTTCCAACTGCGCAGGTCTTTCCACAAACCACGAAATCGGGCACTAGTGGTGCATGTCCACGATTACAACCCGATCAATTTCCGAAGGGTCACGAAGGATACTGTCTGGCGTTTCTCAGATTGATGTCAATTTTTACGTGGCTTATCGTAAATGCATTTGAAACCACTTCTAGTCGGTGTCCTATATTCATGTTATTACAAAACGCACTTCATTTTCCTTTCTATACGCCGCAGTGCTTATACCCCTATCCTTATAGACAGTAAATGCCACTGTGCACTTCAAATCTGCATGTCAAGTGCTTGCGTACGCCTTTACAAACATATGCTGAAGAATCACCCCAAGAGAAGAATATGACAAGAAGAATATGACTGTTTCACTAGTCATATTTAATGCATTACATCAGGATGCAAGTGGACCATTCTGCGCACTGGATTATTTATGCCGTGCAGTGACTGGTCTCGCATGTTAATACCTGTGAAGAGTGGTCACAGTGTCGTCCAGGACTGAACCCGCCGATGGCCGGAAGGCGTCCATTATGCCCAAGATGTACGCTAGGACGGCGCCACTCGCTGGTGGTGGTGCCGAGTACATGGTCATGCCGCCCTTGAAGCGCGCCATCACGGGCTTCTCCCACTTGACCCTGTAGTTCCTCAGGTCCTGCATCGTCAGCACGCCACCTGAAAGAAGGACGACGAACAGATGTCATTGCGAATAAAGGTGAGGAGCCGCAATAAAAAAAATTTAATAGCAGCACTTAGGGTTTCGCGTCCCAAAACCACGATATTGTTACGAGGAACGCTGCAGCGCTGGGCTCAGGATAGTTCGACCACCTGGTGTTCTTCAACTTGCACTTACATAACAAGGTACGCGGACCTCTATGGCATTTCGCCGCCAACCGAATGTGACTTCACGGCCGGAAACGAACCCATGGCCTTCGGTCCAGCAACCGACCGCCACAAGCACTGTTCGAAACTCAAAAAATAAAGTTGGGTATGATGTAAGCACGCTTATTGACAAGCTATTGGCCCTGACTGTGCCATGAGGATTTTTTTACTCGATTTCCACGAAGAGTTTTGTTAATTTTGGCTAATGTTACAACTTTTAGTAGCCTCGACAACATCTTCGACACAGTACTTTTGTACATTTTCAAGCCGTCTTTTTTTATATTTTATTATTTATTTATTTTATTTATTTATTTATCTATTTATTTATACTTTGGTGCTCAAGCCGACAAGCAAGAGCACATTGCGTATAGTTCCATGGAGTTTTCAATCAATCAATGAATTATCAATCGATCACTCAATCAATGGACGGGGTCTCCATCCCGGCGGGCGCAGAGTGTCCACACATATACTATTTTTCTTACACCATGTAAAAGTCATACGGCGGGAGAACGACAATGATGAAGTCTTCACGGCATACGAAGCAGCACAAGTGCGTGTTCATAAGGTTCTAAAGTGATGAAAGCACGTGCAACTAGCCGAAAAGAATTAAAAAGCTGAGCGAGCTGACATTGTCTGCAGGGAAGGACTTGGCAAGGGAAGGTCGCATCGCCAGCTATGTACCCGCGAAGGGTGCGACGGACGTTCGGGCCTGATGCCTGAGACGTGGGCATGCTAAGGTAGCTGGCGAAATACGGTGGTCGAAAGGAGGCTGTCGTAGCAGTCACGCCCGGAAAGGCCGAGCATTTCAGGGACAGCAGGACCTGTTCCAAGTGTCCCAAATTGATTGTATTCAAAATAAATTCGGAATATTCATGCTACCAAAACCACGATATGGTTATGACTCAAGGCACACTCCATGTTGAGGAACTGCGAATGAATGCGAATTCCCATGGATTAATTAAGATACACCTAAATATAAGCACATACATGTCTTTCGTACCTCACCCTCATCGATATGCGGCTGTCATGACAGGGGATCAAACCGCTCTCCACGCGTTTAGTAGCGCTACCTGTATGCCAATAAGCTGCAATGGTGAATAAAAAACTGTAGCAACAGTACATTTAAATAAATATTGTGTGAAGGTCAACGTTTTCATGCACAGCAATTTCCCGACTGTTAGGTTACTATGACAGTTTGCTGTCAATGTTGCTGCAGTGTGTATTAGTATGGTGCTTTGGTCACTACATTGTTTGCTACTGTCACAAAGTCTTTCTCTTTCATTCTTTTGCACCCCTTTCTTCTCTTCTCGAATACAGGATAGCAAACCAGAGCCTTGCTCTTGTAAACCTTCATCTTTTTTTATCTCTTATTTAGGTTCTGGCTAAAGTGCTAGTTATAGCCGGGAAACTAAACGAAAAGGGTGTAGTGTTCTGGCTATATCCTGCTCTTCACGCAAGGCATGATTACGAGAATACCGTACGCTAGCACTGATATTTCTTTTCGAGTGAGCGTGCGACCGCTGTTCTGCACACCGTTCATCATTTAGTTTCATGTGTCTTAATACCCGCAATTAACAAACTCATTAATCGTGGTAACCGATCAAGTTGGAAGCATGAGTGTTTACAAACATTCGAAGCGTATGCGAAAGAAGCGAACTTGCCATTCTCCTGCACTTCTCTGACGAGTCTCTCGGCAAACTCTCCTTCGTAAAAGTAGTCCGGTCCATTTTCGGCTATCATCTCAAGCGTGTCAGCCAGATCCTTGAGTGTCACGAGCTCCCCTTCGGCCAACAGTTCTCCGGTCTCGGGATTTGTGAAGGTTTTCCTGAGATCAGAAACAATGTGAACGTCTTCTTAGAGCCAGCAGGAGCGTGAGCTCCCTTACTGTGGCACTGCGTTGCTCGGCTGGAAGATGCTGCATCGATTCCGTGGTGGTTGACTTTTAAATGTCACCGAAATACGAGCGTCACAAAGTAAGAGTGATCGATGTGATTTACGTACTCATTGGCGTTCCGAATCCCTTGCGTTGTCCTACCTCTGGGATGACCTAGAACTAAATGCCTCACAATCATAGTAACCGCATAATCTGTATATTGGGTCAAACTCACAATGTGGGCAAGTTAGTCTTGTACACTGTGTTCATCTCGTGTCACGCGTGAGTATATGCTTATCATATGTTAGTGGAAATTAGGTCCCGGACAACGCCGCTGCACTGTACCCAAGACCTTACGTAACCTGTCGGCTTATTCAGTTCAGCTTGTGTCTCCTTATTAGCAGAATAAATGCTACATACGTAATTAAGCTCACTCTCACTTCTATGCAGAAAGTCAATCAATGCAACCCAGTAACCCACACAAACACGTAGAGGCCATAGTGCAATTCAATCCAGTTCTTCACAGAGCACAATTTGGGCTCGGGGAACTGCGGACTGTCATCAAATTAAATGCCCACACGCGCGTTATTGGGAATATAGTGATCATTGGTTTTCGAAACAAGTACATCATCATACCTTGATACGTTCAAACGTTAACTCACAACACTTGATCTGCCCACGTTTCTCATCGAGCACTAGTAATCTTATTATTCTTGTCGAGAGCGCATTGCCATTTTCTTTTTATTTTGCGCTCTCGTTTGCTGCTCCCCAGATTCAGTTATACTACCTATCACAAACAGTAGTTGTGCCACCGATGGTTAACAGGTAATTGTATTTGTTCTGGCAGTAATCCTTAAGATTACCACTGTGAATGCAATGAATACTTATAAACAGAGAAAACTCTATGATGTGGTTTTAATGAATACGAGGGCCGTTTTCAATATTTCATGACTTGTCTGCATATTCTCTCGTGTCAACTGTTGCTTTTCACATTATTTACATGTTCCTATAAATCAGGAAAACATGTTTTCACCTCCCTGTCCTTTAAATGTAAGCTTACCTTTTATCCCGCGCGCAGTTTTTACGTCGCGTAATCCCTTGCATTCTCAGATACAAGACGCGTTCAACTGCTCTCGAGCCCTACAAATTAAGGAGCCCATCGAAACAGTCTTGAAGTTTCAGCCGGAGAACAACGTATCTGTGACAATGAGGGATAAGACCTCGCTGGAAGACAGACCTAATTTGGCGCCGCACTATACTTCAGCGTCTAGACCCCTACCTGATGTTTTCTTTCAAGACAGGATCCGCATTCTGCGATTCTCGCAGTGCGTTGGCCAGGTGGGCACCCATGGGGTAACCATGCCTTGCTAGCCGGATGGCGTCCGTGAACAACTCCTTCCAGGGGAGCACGCCCTTCAGGCGCTGATGCAGTTCGTAGTACCCTCGAAGCTCTCCCGGAACTGCGACGGCGAGGCCTCCTGCCAGTACAATAAAAAGTGTCAGTCTGAATTATTCGTAATCACAGACTAACTCGTTAAACAACGCAATTCATTTAGACATATCGTATCGATATGAGCATGTTGAATACTTTACCATTTTTTCTCAAGGGCAGAATCTGAGACGAAATTGAAGGGAGTCCAATACTACTCGAATAGCTTTCGAATAGTAACGCAATCATATTAGATACAGCCATAAAATTAAACAACTGTTTATTTCAAACCAGTGTTCACAAACGCTGGCACAGCAGCATGCCCATTGAAATACGCCGAGAAAAGATACGACAATTGCGTAAAACGAGCTAAGCCTGTATACAGCATAGTGACTAGAGCCTTCGAGGCTTATTTAAACTGCAGGACCGATACAGCGTTACTTCAGTGCTCAGTATGGTACTTCGTCACCAGCTTTTAAATTTAATACTGAACTTTTAACACCGGCTTTAAAACTTGAAGATAAATATTCTCTCGCAGATGAGAATCACGAGTTTCACGATAATACGATAATGACGTGAGGGCACATTCACTTCGGCGACACCGGAGTTTAAAGCGAGAATTCCATCCAGTGACGATGAGTAAAGATTCGACTGGCACGTAAAAGTTTTAACCGCATGCATCTTGCCGATTCACCGATTAAGACCAAAAAAATCATCCTTCGCTCTTCTAGCACGCTGTTTCATAAGAGTTTTACAGTGGATGCTGACTATTCAAAAAGTATTCCATTTAATCTTAAAGAGGGACTTCGCGGAAGTGCGTATTTCTTCAGGCCATATGTAATCATGATAGAACAGTTCTCCAGTGCTGTGAAACCACCATTCTGATAAGTTGCATTATTATTTGATGTCAAATACTTCGAAGTTTCCAATGTATTAAATCGAATCGAAGCGATAATATTTGTTCTAATATTTGAAGTGCTTGAATATGTGCAGAGGTCTACGGCTAGGTTCTTCCATTTTATGGGAGCCATTTTGTTGACGAAGCAAGAAGAGAAGAAAGCGGTTCCCTTCTATAAAAAAATGGCAGCATATCGACGGAGTGAATGATGGAGAGTGGGGCGAAGAATTCGTCCGTCCATTCGTTCTTGCTTCCGTCCGTCCATGCGTCCATCAGCCAGTCCGTGCGTGCGTCTGTTCGTGCGTCCGTCCCTGCGTTCGTCCATGCAGCCACCCCTGCGTTCGTTCATGCGTCCATCCATGCATCTGTCTATGTGTCCGTTCGTCCATCTATTCAACACTCCAAGTACCACCATCTCGCATCTTTTCATCATATATTCCCCATATAGAAGCACCGCCATCTAGCGGACATTCCAAGGACTAAACGAGAGGTGGCACACGCACACTTTCTTACGGCTTGTGCTTCGGGTCCACTTCCCACCTTTAACCCCCTCGAGTTCATGGTATATACTAGTTCACTGTATTCATGGCACTGCGGCCGAACGCTCGCTAAACCTTTCGAAAACCAAGGAGGTTACGCCCAGCGAGTATGACGTAGCAAACTTTTTCAGTCAGATAGTGCTCAATGTACATGCCAATGGCTGCTAATGGGAAATGAGAGGCGGAGAATTCGACTTTTACTTTCTTACGGCTTGCGCTTCGTATCTACTTCCCATTTTTAACCACCTCGAGTTCATTCATGGTATATACAAGTTCATTGTATTCATGGCACTGCGGCTCAACGCTCGCTAAACCTTTGTAAAGCTAAGGAGGTTACACCCAGCGAGTATAACGTAGCAATTCTTTCTTGTCAGATAGTGCTCAATGTACATGCCAATGGCTGCTAATGGTGATCGCAGCCTGCGCGTTAACTAAAAGCCGAATGCTCCTGTCTCTCATTCCCCATTAGCAGCCATTGACATATACATTGAGCACTATTTTTTATTGTTCAACAACGCACAGAGGAAGTCTCTCACCGGCACCACCTTGGAGGTCAAAATGTTATACTTGTTACATACTACGGGAGACGAACGGGTGCCACTATAAGTAGCTTCGCCCCTAAATGTTCCCTTCTATCGGAATAAGCTAAGGCTTTATCAGGGAAAGCAAACTTCTTGAAGCGTATCATACTGCCCGACGTTCGATGTAGCCGTAGGTTTACCTCTACGTAGGTGTTAAAGCATTGCCAAGTACAAGAATAGTAAGGTAAAAAGTGTAATTCTACTTTCCCGACATAGCCGGATTTGTTTGTATGAAGATCTCTTCATCCCGGTAGTTCTCGGTTCGTCCTCTCTGCTTCTGTGCTGCTCCCACGACATCAATTGAAGTACCACTTGAATGAAATGAAAGGAATGAATGAATGAATAAATAAATGAATGAGTCATTAAGCCATAAGAATATTCCGGCCGTTTCCTTCGGGTGCAGTGGCAAAAAAGGTATTCACCCCAGCGTCGTCCCACCCTCCATTGATTATGGTAGTGGTGCCTCAGGTGACGGCTCCAAGTCCCTGCACCCGGGGGGCAGCATCTCCAGCTTGCAAGACAGCCCCAAGCTGGTCAGCCAGCTCGTCGCTAGTGGGTGAACTCCGTCGAAATCTCGAAAACAAGCTTTCTCCCTCCCCCACTCTAACAACAAAACAGAAACAAGATCGCCGCCCAAGCAGTCCGTACAGATGGTTAACCAGTGAAGCTGAAACGTGCGGTCACAGTTGCAGACGTGACAAGTTGAAGCCAAAAAGAAAGTGCTACTCAAGAAACTCAGAAGAAACGAGCGTTGTGTGAGTTGGAATTGCATTGGGGCTGGAATTTGCGCAAAAAAGAACACGAACAAGAACACGGAGGGCACGGACGGGCTGCTCTCTCTTTTTGTTCATGTTTTTTTAGCTAATATTTATCCTCAAGATACTCCCTTCGAAAGCGGGTTTGGGCATCGCGAACTCGCTTCCACCATTTTCACGTTGACGCTGTTCTGCCTGCAACGCCACTTCCTCGGCTCGCCGTTTTCGCTTGCTTGGCTCGGAAGACCGCCGATGCTCGGTGCACAGTTAGTGCTTGCGCTTCACCTCCCGGGCCTGTTGTTGTGCCCGGAACGCTGCATCGGCCCGGCGAACAACAACTCTCTCAAAGATCAGCAGTCAGCGCTCTTGGAAAGTTGTCGTACGATCCATACCCTCCCCACATGGAAGTTTTAAGTTGAAACCGCTGTCCCCAGGCTCAGAAGCATGGTTGCGAAAGTACGAACGACGTCAGTGACGACGCAGCCAATGGCACACGTGCTTGGATACGACGCAGACGATGGCGTCACCAATGGTGCTCCTAATTACGTGAGCGCTGGGGTGCGACTTGAAGAACTTAACTGACGGTGCAGCCATTTGATGCCATTATCATTTCTCGTGATGAACGGTTTTTCGTTCGGCCTAGCCATATACAGCTTTCGCTCTAAAAAACGCCCTCGCTGCTTGAACTAAGTCACGCGAGGCTCAGTCACAGCAAAGCCGCTGGGCACCCAGCTGGTCTTGGATTTTCTACAGACTTTTACCCTCTCACTTGTCTCTTTGTCAGCCCATATGTTATTTTGTTTGGTGATACTAGAGTAGTCGCACTATACAGTGCTGTCGTTACTTTCTCTCCCATAGGGCGTATTTACCATAAATATTGGGCAAATCCCACTACTCCTTGATACTCTGAGCCACTAAAAATTTAGGAAACATGGGGAGGGGAGGAGATACCAATGAATAACTGCACGTTTTAGCTTTTTCATGTTGACTGTATACTGAGGACTTGGGTCGTCATCAAGCGAGTGCCAGTTTATTATGATACTTCTCTACCTATGACACACGGCAAACCTTAACAGTTCTTTAGCAGCCTTATGTACACTGCCGGGTGAAGGCTTCTTTTGAAACTATCGCCCATTTACCCTGTAATGCGCTAGCCGATTTCACGCCCACGAGCGTACAACTGCATCATGAGAGTTAATTTTATGTAGACCTCAGCTGTGCTTCTAGTCCCTTCGCACCTAATCTGTTGTTCTAGATGGTCAACAGCTATCTGTACTATGCATTACGCGGCTTTCCAAAGTTCATATTTTCTTCTTTTCATCTCAAGTAGAATACCATCTACACCTGTTGGCCCTTTTATTCTGTCTGCAGTCTTCCTGATTGTTAGTCAATGCATAGATGAAAGCTTAGAGAGCAGGTCGGTCTGACTTACCAAATAAGCTTCCCTTTTTGTTGTTCACATACATGTCCGTCGAAGCTCCCGCAGGAGCCACTTCTCGGGCAACCAGCACCTGGGCTTCTTTCTGGGGCCTGAAAAAAAAATGAACGTTTTCTCAATTCGAGTGGATGAGCGTTTGTACAGTATGAATAAGGTAGCTGTGTGCGTATATATATGAAAAGAAGTGTATACCTCAGGGCTCGTTTTTCCGTGTTTTTACACAATAATAATGAGATCTAACAGACAATAATGCCAAGGAAAGTATAGGGGAAGATATTAAACCAAATTGTAATGTAAATACGAAGAAAAGTGGGTGAAAAGATATCTTGCCGTGGGCAGGATCCGCCCACGGCAAGTTATCTTTTCACCCTCTTTTCTTCGTATTTACATTATAATTTGGTCTACTATCTTCCCCTATACTTTCCTTGGCATTATTGTCTGTTGAATGTCATATATATATATATATACATATATATATATATAAATATATATATGTATATATATATGTGTGTGTGTGTGTGTGTGTGTGTGTGCGTGTGCGTGCGTGTGCGTGTGCGTGTGTGTGTGTGCGTGTGTGTGTGCGTGTGTGCGTGTGTGCGTGTGTGTGTGTGTGTGTGTGTGTGTGTGTGTGTGTGTGTGTGTGTGTGTGTGTGTGTGTGTGTGTTGGAGATGATTGTTTGAAATACGTCACTTACCGTGAATAGACGGTCGCTATGAAGCCTCCACCTATTCCCATAGAATGAGGTATGACCACACCCATACAAAGCAGGGTTGCGATGGCAGCGTCCACTGTCTTGCCGCCTTTTTGGAATATGCGTCTGGGAAGAAAAAAATGGGAGGAGGGGGAGTAGCACCCACCTAAGACTTCCACTATGCTTCACAATGGAAGTGTTTCTCTTATTCAATGCAGACAAAATGAAGTAAATTCTTTTTCACATCTTTATCCCTAACATGATCATGGAAGTTGGGTCCATTGCAGAACTAAGTAATTTCTTCACGTGTGAGCTTGGTGGGCCTTAAAAGAGATGATTGCCCAAAGGGAAAATGTTGAATCTGCCTATTGTTAATATTTTTTTACATAGTACACTTTAGGAATGTTATCCTTGAATAGGGCGGGCGACTATATATAGGATGACGCCAGTCTTGAGACCACCAGCTGCATCCTATATGTGCCTGAAAGTTGTCTTATCTCACTGAAGCCCCATATTTTTGTGCTCGGTCTGACAATTTATCTTTCATCAGTACAGAGACTTTTCTCTAAAATACACCCACAACTATACCATAGATCAAACCATCTACAACGATGTCTTTTTTCATGTAAGATATAATATAAAGCGCATGGGTCCTCTCACCACATCGGCCATGCCCCCATCATCAGGCCCCTCGAAAATTCTCGTGCCTTTATTTTTTTCTGCTTTTTTGTCACTAATTTCGACGGCCCCATCTCTACGAATATGTTACTGTTCCGCAAATTCGAGCTATCTCGTCCCCGAATATAGATGAAGAAAATTGTCTGTTTAGCCCTCTATCATACACACCAAATTAAATGCTAATTTCAACTTTACTTATTCGGCAGACACACCCTGGAAGCAAGCGCACGAACCGTCAGTCCATATGTGTTTTGGTCGACATCAGCCTCGCATTACGCCGCTTCGCACTCCGGGATTGTATACTTCAACATCTTTCCCTACGGCACTTGCGGCCGATTCCTATACTTGAGATGCCACTTCTTAGATGTGCGTAAAATGTCATGCACTCATTCCGATTATATGGCATACCGACTGAAGCAATTCACATATCAGCATGTAAGGCGACGATCCCTTTGATGGAGTCTTTTACCTGGCGACTGGCGTGCATGGTGCGGCGTCTGTAGAGACGGCCCACTGGCTGAAGTTGCCGAGTGCCGACGCCGAAGGAGTGACCTCGACTTGTACGGGGCCCGGAAGGCAGCGGATGCGTAGAGTGTCCTTCGCGTAGAGTGTCACCAACACACTGGTGGCGCTCACCACGGCCACGACCACGAGGAAGATGCAGCACAGCAGAATAGGCCTCGTTGTCAAGGTAGTGCTGTGATGAAAGATGGGGAAAGAAAGGTTAGGATATCAGCTGTACATGAAACGCTATATTGCGAATGACAGGATCGCGCTTACCGCCGACATCGATAAGTAAATTTCTTTTGTCAGCAATGACAGAATCAGTGATGACACTTCCCTGCGTTTAGCAATGCCTAATGGCTTCGCATGAGAAGAAAGTTGCCTCTTCAGCGTTCGTATATTCGCGAAAGAGAAGCGATACTAGTAATATGACGCTATTTTTACATCGACAAGCGTCCAAACGCCTTCACTGTAAAAAGGACGTAATGATATATCTTCCAATCACTACTTTAGTGATAGTATGATGGGTTTTCACGTGTGTAAACCATGGTACCATTACGAACCACCATACTAGAAAGAACTACAATTTCAACCACCTGGGTGGGGTTCTTTACGCGCACCTTAATCAAACCACAACGTTCTTACATTTCGCTCTCATTCAATTGTGGCCGGTATTACAGGGAATCAAATCTGCGTTAAAAGCTTAGAAATTCGACACCTAACTGACTAAGCTGCCACAGATGACAGATATTTTCCACGATGGTAACATATATATCGCATATTTCGGTTGGGCGAATCATCACGCAGAGCAAGGAGTAATTAATTTACAAGTTCATCAAGGTGTTTCATTTCAAGCCTACCAAAATAATTGTTAAGGTTTCACTTTCCAAAACCATGGCATGATAACGAGTCGCCGTAATAGTAAACTTCGGAAATGTCTACCAACTAAGAATTCTCTGACGTGCACCTGGGCCTGTAGCATATCGCTTCCGTCTAAATGCAGCCGTAAAGGCCGAAATTCAATCCCCTGACCTTTTGATCAGAAGTATTTCGAACAGTTGGCATCTTCCTGAGCGACGGCGGGAAGGCCAGCTTCTGTACATACAGCCATGAGCAAAGCTTAGAGACTGCGGGACGGCACGCCAAAATCGCCGCCTGCGCTGCCCGAGCCATTGAGCTTATTGTTATGACGGAATCGCTATCGAAAGCGTTGCTCTGACGGAACTTGTCAAAAAAATAATAATCTCGACGTTAGCTGGCTTGCCAGACGGTTCGAAGTGACTTTGCAAAGAGGGGAAAATGAAGAAATAAGCGCCGTTTCATTACTGGCTCTTTCGATGGAGGGCACCTCCACAGCTCTTCGCAGGGAATGGGGGAATGGAAATTAAAGAGGCAGAAGGAAGGGCTGAGAGAATGGTGGTAAAAAGCATCCGATTGCTCGCATCACGCACGCGCGTAAGAAACCAAACGCAGCACACGCAATCCAGCCAGACGGTTCGAACGGCACAATTGCACGGACGGCAGTGGTTGCTGATAGGTGAAGGGGGCCCGCCTTTTGAACAACCGATAGTGACGAGACAGTTGTACACCTGAGGCACACCTCAACCGTACGTTGACTATAGAGTTTCCGAAGCTCGACAGGGCTGCCTGTGCCATGTGGAAACACGTAACATATGGTTGCACTGCCTCCACAGCGCATTTTTTGTTGCGTCAGCTACACTGGCCTCGCTGAGCCAATTTCGCGTGGCACTGGTCTGCGCATGCGCAATGATACTCCGCCGCCGCCGCCGCGCGCGGCTCGCCGCTGGTGTGCGCGCAATTCGATGCGCTGTGCAGACGATCGTTGTGTGTCACGCACCGGGGCCGGCACCTCCTTCGCACTCAGCCGCGGCCGCGCGCGACTCGCCGCCGCCGGTGTGCGCTTTCCAGAGGAGTGCCCTCATAGCCTTAAAAGACATGTGGACGCCAACGCGCGCGCCTTCCCTGTGCAGTCGCCATCTGACACTGCACTGGAGCCGCTTGATAGCGCCTCTGACTGGCGTTTGCCACTGTGGTATAGCCATGGAGAAGCAGAGTGAAAATGCAGCTCAACGGTGCAGTAGAGCGGAGAAGCTTAACTCATCGGATCCCAAAGTAGTTGCCCAGCAAAATAAATATACATATGTCTCATAATACGTATACCGTGTTTGTGTCATTGCAACAGCTGTAAGCATTGATTGACTGATTGATTGATTTGTGGGGTTTAACGTCCCAAAACCACCATACGATTATGAGAGACGCCGTAGTGGAGGGCTCCGAAAATTTTGGCCACCTGGGGTTCTTTAACGTTCACGCAAATCTGAGTACATGGGCCTACAACATTTCCGCCTCCATCGGAAATGCAGCCGCCACAGCCGGGATTTGATCCCGCGACCTGCGGGTCAGCAGCCGAGTACCTCAACCACTAGACCACCATGGCGGGGCACAGCTGTAAGCATGATATCTGGAAAGCTAAGAATAATCAGTCAGCTGAACTTTTTCCAACGCTACGTATATCCTGGCATAGCTGAGCTAAGCCACTGCCTTTTTTTTTATAGCCTTCAATCGGCTGTCCTTGTGACGCCGGTGCACGTGATGTATGGTTCGGCCGACGCACGTGTATTATAAGTGTGCCTCCGTCAGTATAATGACAGATTTTACGAGTGCTAAAACACGGAACACCTATAGATCGAGACACATCATGCACGGCGCTAATCTCACACCTGATTTATTATTCCAAACACAAGGTTTTTTTAAAGACGATAGTCTTTCTTGGGGACCTTCAACGGAAAAATTTTGCTTTGTCTGTCTGTCTGTGCATTTGCCTGTCCACTCTTAACAGCATCGGTACTTGAAACGGCCGACCCCATCCGCAGCGCCCACCAATGTTGCTCAAGATTGAACGTTCATACTTGTGCAATTGTCGATTAAAAAGTTATCATTGCGCATGTCCGGGGCACCATAACAAGACGTATATATTCTGCATGTGCATCTTTTACCACAAAAGGCATACATAAGTACTTTTAAGGACCGTAGCGCTTATCACGCTGCACTGACCATGCAACGCTTGTACGAACAGGAGAATGTTTCCAACGCTTTGCTAAAACGAGACGGTAGTGGCACCAACCCGTCGCCTTGTGTTCTACACCTTATCACCTCTGAGACGGGCGCGCACACCCGTCTCAGAGCCACGCGCTTTTTTTTAGAAGAAAACTGCCAGATGGCGCACATGTCTCACGTTTGACGTGATTCGATGCGCTCGTTCGCCTCCACTGCACGCTCGAGGCCCTCTAACGCAGGGCCTCTTGAATACCATTCACCGATTTTCTTGCGCAGAACCTCAAATAAATGTTACGTTCACTCTCTCCTTACGCAAAAGTCGTCTTTCGACAACATTTGCAGATTACCATGCAGATACGGAGTCATTTTTTTTTTTGAGGAGCACATCAGGGCAATGGTAAGATTATACTAGACGAGATGAAACGATTAAAATGCCTCGTGACAATAAGTTTTTGAAAAAACATTCAAGCAATGGTTACAGCAAAGCTCTTTAAAAACCAAGCGCGCCACTGTTATACGAAACGAAAGTAAAAAAATACAATTAAACCTAAAACGAACCTGTAAACACGATGAAGCGAAACAAGCCAACGAAGTTACACGAAACAAATCTTTCACCATGAATTTCAGCTGCCTGTGAAATTTATCCAACAAATCAGTGGACGATGCTTCTGCGATACCCTCCCCAAGAAGAAGATACACTACGTACAGAGCATGCCTGTTCAATGTATTCGTGTTCTCCTGTTTTTTATGCTTTTTTATCTTCGTTTTATGTTATTGTCTTGGCTTGTTTGACTGTTTGTCAGTCGGTTTTAGGTTTGATTTATAAGGGGCGTGCTTAATATTTTAAGAATTTCGACTGGGCTGTCACCATTGATTGAATGTCTTTTACGGCAATATGTTGTCAAGGGACATTTTCATCCCTTCATTTCATCCAGTAATTTTTTTCTTTGCCTTGGTGCGCGCCATAAAAATAACCTTGTGTTCAAATAAATCAGTTGTGGGATCTACGTTGCACGTGTATTTTTCTATATCTTGGAGTTTCGACTTTTTGCAATGATAAAACCTGTCACATACATGAAACAATTAAATCGCCCAAGCAACAGTTTCAGTACATGTGAACTCTCACTTGAGTGCACTTCAAGGGTCCCAAGCAAACAGTACACTTAACTGAGAGCTCACTAAACTGAAAAATCACTGAAATACGCAACAGCATTGTGCACAAAAGATTTCAAATAAAAGATGTGAAGTACTATTTCTTTTGAAAACGACTCTGTAATTCTGATTTGGACTGGCGCCCTTAACTACGTATCTGCGCACTGACTCGGGCACAGCTTGCTGCTGTAACACGACATCTCACAACTTTCTAATATATTATACAGCAATCGATCGGCTATAGAGACACCCGATGTGGCCCCGCCATGGTGGTCTAGTGGCTAAGGTACTCGGCTGCTGACCCGCAGGTCGCGGGATCAAATCCCGGCTGTGTTGGCTGCATTTCCGATGGAGGCAGAAATGTTGTAGGCCCGTGTACTCAGATTTGGGTGCACGTTAAAGAACCCCAGGTGGTCGAAATTTCCGGAGTCCTCCACTACGGCGTCTCTCATAATCATACGGCAAACATTTCCGACAAACATTGGAAACAATTTTCCCAACTCATATTTCTGCGCAGGTGCTAAAGTGCACACGGTTCTTTTTGATCTGTCGCACAACCGCTTAGCCTCGACGGCTACGCACTCACAAGCGATGTTGCACCACCACGTAATGGACGAACGAATAGGGGGCGGGACGCAGCAGTGGCTGTGCTAGTACTGCTGAGTGCGATACTTCATTGAATTGACCTCAAAAATGAGCCCGTGTCGTCATATCAAGTTTGTTGAACTGAAATATTTTTTTCATATAATTATGGGAAGACCACCGGGGATTCTTTATAAGTTCCTTACTCTGAAATATTCAATGAGCCGAGGTTCATACAAGTAAGAGTTAAATGATTAGCCTACTCACTGTAGTCAGTTGCTAATGTATATGCGGTGCAAGACGGAACTCGGGCCAGCTGGTAATGATTGATCGTAGAGTATGAAACAGCTCAGAAGACAAACAAGCAAGCATGAAGGGCAAAAGAAAAAAATGTACAGCATACAGTGTTGCCATCAGTGGCATAGCTTGTTAGGTGTGGAGGAGGGTTCGATTTCCCTCTCACCACCTAAATTTCTCACTTTTGTGCACATGATACACGCGAAAAGATACACGCACGCACGAACGTGAATAAAGTGAAGTTGAACCCCACCATAAAAACACAAAAATTCAGCTATGCCCAGTTTGCCATGTTTGTTCCTGTTGGTCGTGTATCACCTCTGCGGTGGCGCTGTTTGATACTGCACGTTGAATATAGACGGTTTTTCGCAGCGGTGAACGGGCGCTGCCACGTTTGAACGCGTGATCTAATGGCCTTCTTTCCACTTCTTCACCGTCACCGCTGATGGCCGGCCGATTTGCCGCCGCCACTCCTGTGTTGATGGCCAGCAAAGGGGGCACAGTGCATAGACCGTGCTGCCCGTTTCTCTCTTTTAGAGGGGATAGTCTTTCTTGGGGACCTACGACACAAAAATTTTGATCTATCTGTCTGCCTGTACACTAGTCTGTTTGTCCGCCCTTATTAACGATACCCCAAACGGCCAACCCCATCCGCAGCGCCCACCAATATTGCTCAAGTTTCAGCGTTTATACATTTGCGATTGTCAATTTGAAAAGCAATCGTTGCGCATATCTGAGGCCATAACAACACGTCAATATTCTGTATGCGTACTTTTATACTGAAAAAGGCATACTTAAGTAATTCAAAGGACCGTAGCGTTTATCACGCTGCGCTGAAAATGCAATGCTTGCACGAAAAGGCACGCGTTTTCAACGCTTTTCTAACACTAGAGTTACTTTATATGCTACCTTTAGGTAGCAGAGTTACGCTACTGTTTTCTGGGCGCTGCTCACCCGGCTTTTGGAGATTCCAACAATGCTATTGGTCGCGCGCCATCACGTGCTCATGGGTGGTTCCAATGCACTGCATAGAAGCCAACACTACGCAAATGACGCCGATGCTTCACAGTGTTATGAGCGCGCAGGCGCCCTTCGCACACACACCAAGTGCGTGCGTCACAAACACTGGGTGCGTCCTTTACAGACACTGGGCGCATCCCACAGAAACGGTGGACGTGTCTCGATGGTGGTCCTGCCCCCTCCTGTTTCAGCATCTCGGCACCTGTAAAAGGCCGGCGCCTCTAGCGTCGGAGGCTTCCTCATCCACGTTCGGCACATACGTTGTAAATATATTTTTGGGGGGTTCCTTTAGTTTTCTTTTGCCTTTCCACAGCCTAGATGCTCCCTGCCTGGTGTAGGTCCTCAGGAAAAATAAAACAGCAAAAAAAATAAAAACGACACCGTATCTTCATGTTAAACTGCAAAGGTCGTCGAAAGACGATAGTCTTGCATCTGGAGAGAGTGGACGTAACATTTATTTGATGTTCTGCGAAAGAAAATCGGTGAGTGGTATTCTGGAGAAGCTATGTTAGAGTGCCTCTAGCGTGCAGCGGAGGCGAACGAGCGCATCAAGCCACGTCACACGTGATACATGAGCGCGATCTCGCAGTTATCTTCGAAAACGAAGCGTGCGCGCCCGTCTCGGAGGAGATAAGGTATAGAACTTAAGGCGACGGATAGGTGTCACCACCGGGTCGTCTTGGGAGAGCGTTGAAAACACTTGTATTTCCGTGCAAGCGTTGCATGGTCAGCGCAGCGTAATAAACACTACGGTCCTTAGAATTTCTTATGTATGTCTTTTCTTGTAAAAGACAAACAAAATATTGGCGTGTTGTTATTGTGCCTCAGATAAGCGTAATAATGGCTTTTTAATTGAAAATCACACAGGTATGAACGCTGAATCGTGAGCAATATTGGAGGGCACTGTGGGTGGGGTAGGCTGTTTGAAACATCGTCTGGTGACGATTGGGGAACGAGTAAGGGTGGACAAACATACGAATGCACAGACAGAAAGACAGACCAAACGTTTTGTGTCGAAGTTCCCTAAGAAAGACTTTCGTGTTTAAAAAAGCGACGCTTGTACTGTGAAGCACGAGCGCTGCTCCCACGCGGGTGGTGAGTGGCTTTCCCGCAGGACTTTTGAACCCAAGATGACTTACCTTGGCGCAGCTCTGCTACCTAAAGGTAGCCTATACACTAACTCTAGCTAAGACGACACATTGGTGGCATCTACCCGTCGCCTTGCATTCCACACCTTATCACCTCTGAGACGGACGCACACGCCGCGCGCTTCGTTTTTCCAAGATGGCTGCCAGATGGCGCCCATTTCTCTCGTGTGACGTGATTCGATGGACTCGTTCGCCTCCGCTGCACACTCGATGCACTCTAACGCAGCGCCTCCAGAATAGCATTGACCGATTTTCTTGCGCAGAACATTAAATACACGTTTTTTTCACTATCTCCAAACGGAAGACTATAGTCTTTCGACGACATTTGCAGTGTAACATGCAGATACGGGGTCATTTTTTTTTCCCTTAGGCACTCGCCGTGTCGCCTTGTGGCTGACAGAAATTAGGTGTCTTTCCCTTCTTCAAGAATCAGTACCACCACCGTTTCACGTCCACCACACGCCACATCACGGCCGCACCGCCGAGAAGGCCGTGGCACTTCCGTGTGGTGGCGCCACCTCGTTTTGCAAAGACAAACTAGCTGCGAAAAACGGTCTATAAGAGCACCGTATCCGCAAGGCATTGTCCTTAGCAGAAACACATTTTTTTGTAGTTTTCCGCATATTTGCTACTGCTTTCGTTTCATTGCTTGAATACTTGAATACTTATATAAACCCGTCTTACTAACTTGTCTTGACGGGACTATAAATACCTTTAAACCTCGTACTGTGAATGCATGTTTCTTCGAGCCGAGTGAGGCACCTCAAGTGCTTTGAAGGGCGAACTTCAGCACAAAAGGCTCACAGGGTAGCAATTTCGAGCAGTTGCAACGCGTTTTAATGTGATTGTAGTCGCCACTTGTCATAATGAGAATGTTTCAACGCGGCACAACACGCCCATCATTACTGCAGGTGGAGTATTCGGCGCATCTTCATCATATATGATGCCTCCGCATATGATTTGCGATTACGCTTTTAGTATGCTTGACAGCTAAGTGAAAGAATCAATGATCAGCTTGTTTCCATGAGTAGTGGGGTTGTTTTTTTTTCAAACAAGAACTAGACAATGGGCTAGTCGGTTACACAATATAAACCTTTGTTGCGACAGCTTTACGAAAAAACCAATAATAACTCAGACCAGCAAAGAAAGACATACAAAACACATCAGTCGAATTTAACAACACACTTGTTAGTTTGTTGTTGGCGGTCGTGTGCTTTGTACGTATTTCACCACTGTCTTGAGCACTCTATACCGTGTGTGTATGCGTGTGTACGCTAATTTTGCACAAGGAACTTTAATCTTTTCCCTATGTTTACAAACTTCGCTGAAATATCACATCAACCCTTTCAAACAGTGCTACTTCTGGGCCCAAGAAAAATAATACAAATTTGAATTGAAACTAGAAAAATAATACCAATTTGAATTGAAACTCAGACTGATTGATTTGCGGGGCTTCGTGATTCATATCGAATGCACACATTAGTTCGACCGTTTGTGTCCTCTATGGGTTATCAACTGACAGACGTCGCTTATCTTAATCCGCACCAGTGCTCCGTGGCCCTCTGCACCATTGATAATCACTCAGCGTATTGTATATCTTTATGCTTCAGAAGCAACCACGAGATGCGCGGACTCCTATAGTGACAGCGTAGATACAACACTATAGGTTATCGAGTTGGTGAAATATATACTTGGGCTTAGGTCTCCCTGTCTTGTCATCCTCGGGGAAGAGTGGCTCGTAAGTCGTTTCCTGGTCACCGCGATACCTTGGAAGGAACATGGTAGACCACTGTCTCCACCAGAGGAAAGAAGAAACAAAAGTTATGGGTACTCTCAGTCACCACCTGTCAAACCAATCGGCCAAGTCCAAATAGAATTTGACAATATCTTCCCCATGAACGCAAAACACTTGCCCTCTAAATATTTGATTGGTTTATTAGAACAACACCTGTCTCAATTAGGTACTAATACAGTAATTGCAACGGATGCATCTATGAGTGGCGAGAAGGCAGGTGTGGGTATTTTTTCTCTCTCATTATTCTGGTCATTTTCATTACGCCTCCCAGATTATACACCAATATTTGAAGCGGAATTAACGGCCGTTATACTAGCTATTCGTAAACTTCCTGCGACTCATTCGACAGCTGTGATAGTGACTGACTCGTATTCCGTGTGTTCATTCTTATCATCGTCGTCGACACCAGCAGTACTAGAGACTTTTAAATCATTAATCCCAGCAAACATTCGTCTAGTGCGAATGATATGGGTGCCAGGCCATCGTAGTATATTTATAAACGAGATGGCTGACAAACTTGCGCGAACATCTCTTGATCTTCCGATTGTGCCAATCATGCCTCCTACAGCTTATGTAACAGCAGCGAGGTTTAGAAAACTTTCCCTTCTTGAAGACTCATCAAAAACCATTATACCGAATCCAGATTTCTCGCACCTGCAATTCACATGGAATAATAAATGGTGTCCCACGCGTAAATTGGAAGTATTGGTAACAAAATTACGTTGCCGTGTACCACCTCTTAATTTCTACTTAAACAGGTCTGGTCTGGTGCCATCCCCTCTGTGCTCAAGCTGTAACGAACCTGAACATATCGACCATTTTCTTATCACATGTCACCGATTCAAAAATCAAAGAAAAAACTGCTTCGAAATTTTATTCAAAAAATTAGGAATATCACTTAATACTCCCAATATTTTGTCTTTTGGGGCCATTTCATTGGGACATAGCGACAGGAACATCTGCAGGGCTCTCTGCGAATTCATATATAACACAAGAAGATTACCTTGCTGAGTCAGCCATCAGCTCCCGAATTTTACTAGTCACACTACCACTTATTATTTAGCTGATACAATGCAATGATTCAACTTTCAGGAAAATTTCATATAACGATTTCATTACAGATATTCAACAAATTCCATTATTTCTCCCCCTTTTTTCTTTCTTTTTTTTACATTGCGCCAAATTAATTTCACAGTCAAAACACAGTAATCATATTCCCCTAATCTAGAAAATCTATAGGTATTTACTTGCATTAACCACCGGCTTCTTGGCCAATCCCCCTTAGTGGGTGAGAGCCACAAAAGAAAGGAACAAGCAAGCAAGCAAAGCGCGCTATATACCTCACAGCGGGACTATAATGCACGACGTTGAGAAAAGTAAATGAGAAAATATACCACGGCAAGCAAATAAAATTAGAACCTCGGTTTCAACGCCAGAGTATGGCAAAAAACTGCGAATTGCCAGCACTATATGCCCTGGAGTGGGAATAACGAGGCTATTCCTCAAGTTCCTATCACGATTTCGCTGAAAAAAGCATCAACAGAATCCTGACTAATATCCACGCTATCTGTGATAAGCCAGGCAGTCCTGTAAAGGTATACTAGTGGACATAGTGCCTTAATACCAATGCATCTATGAAAGTTCAGCATCTTAGGCATTCAGAAATTAGAAACATGTCATGCAGTAGTAAAAATTCACACATACCACACCAGTAATAGTTTGCAGAATACTCTGTGCTCAAAATATTTCTGGTGTAACCTGAAATTACTTTCGGCTTTGATAACTTCTAACTGTGCAATAAACCAAGACGGTATACTAGTTATTTACACCTGCGACTTTATAACACGTCCGAAAGTTTGATATAAATAAATGTGCAGTGTCCTGTTTAACCGCACAAACCCGCCAAAATGGACTATTGGTTATGATTATAGTTTGCTAGAATATAGTTATGGTGTTCAACTGCTGACCCGAAACGTTGCAAGATCGAATGCTTGCCGTGGCAGCCGTATTTCGAAAGATCCGGAATCCTAAAGGCGTATTTACATTAAGGTCCACGTTAAAGTCAACCAAATCATCAAAATATCTGGAGCCCTCCACTTCGTCGTCTCTCATAAATTAATATAACGGGCTGTTCACCCATGAAAGCGATCCCGCTGCTTTTACCGTGTTCAGTGCCAGCACAATTATCACTTGTGAGTTGACCCTACATAAGCGTGCTATTTTATTTTTTTATTGCATCTCTCTCTCTCTCTCATTTTTCACACATGCGGTGCGTCATAGGCAAACTTTGTAAACCTTTTTCCAGCGTAAAGCAGCATTCCATAGCCGGTGCTCTTTGACCGGACCTTTGAGCTTTCATTTGGTTGTGGTACTTAACGTAGCGCGGAAAGCCGCGTCGCACAACTTTTCAGTGCCTTCCGAGAAGTTGCACGACTTGTTCCACCAGTCACGATCGTGCTTATACATAAATCAGCCTTCGGCAAGTTTCAACGACATTACGTGGGTTGGGCAGCTTTTAAAATGCCGTCAGTAGAGGTGAAAATATCTCTCAAGACAGAGTCAGTGCATCGGCCCCTCCGAAACTTTGGCAGGTCGTGTTGCGCGTATAGCGTCAAACAGCGTACCTAAACTATTTAGGCATTTCACAGTGATCTGTGTTTTAGAGGACCAAATAAAAGTTTATTCAATCCAATATCATAGCTTGCGAGAGTGCTGCATTGCATGCATGAAAGTGTTTGGCTGTTCTGTTTTAAAAGCGGTGCGTTTCTTAGTTGCACGATGTCACGCGTCGTGCGGCGATGTCCACACCCCGACTGCCCATGCTCGTGCCTCGCGTATTGTGCCGCATGCTTACGTCTCGTGCCAGCTGTTTGCCCCCCCCCCCCCCTCTCGCGCCTCGCAAGGCCAACGCAGGCAGCATCTGCTTGTAAAAACCGACTGCTCGACCAGCGCAACCATTTACTGGCCACCCCATACATGTAGGCACTGGATTCTACCACTCATTGAAGGCAACGCTTCCCCTTCATTCAATAAATAAGAAAAATTAACACAAAACGACTACGCATCCTTTAAGCCACACCCAATTACGCAAGATTCACATGATTCCCCCCCCCCCACTCTGCGACGCATTTATTTGCTCAAGTGCCCCCCCCCACCCCCCGTAGGAGGATGCAGGCGGCATTTTTTTTTTTTTGGACTGGAGCGCGACTTGCCAGATAAAGCTGCCCGAACTCTTCCGTTATTCGAGCGTCCTTCGAGTGGCGCACCTTTGACCGTGCGATGCTTTCCTGTGATAATGCCGTCTCTTGATGCCACTATGAAGTGATGTGACATCATAGCGAAGTGATAAATTTTGCTAATATGTGAAATCACGAGATTTAATCATCAAGCCGTGATCTCTGATTGTACAAATTCATCTCTAGTGTAGACGCTATCACCGAGGGTCACTTTGCTCGTTTGATCAGTCGTCTAATATGTAAATATTCACTTGAGTTATTCATTTTGTTCCCGTTCGCGGAAACGCATCTCAGATGCCACGTGGAAATAATTGCGTGGTTAAGGTTAGATTCACCAGGTGTCACGCGCAATGATCCCACTAGCTCATAATCTTACAGCGCACAAATTCTATTAACTTTTTTTCTTCATCCCGGCAGTTAATTAGTCCTTACCTTAAGTATGCCCATGCTCTGATATCATATATGTGCAATACAACCGTCAACTTGAAGCAGAACCATCGACTGCCATTTTGGGATGACTTTTTATAAACAATTGGAAAACCATAAGTAAATGCTCGACCGAGTAGGCTTGAAACAGAATCAAAAGTGTGGCCAGTACTCATGCCACAGAAACCTAGTGAGTATGCAGATTGTTGATACATAGTGCCACACGGTCTCTGATGCATCTGCCTAGAATATGATTCGAAGGAGAAAGCGACATTTCTCTTCCCATTCCATCGTACTAATCTCCCCCTCCCCCAAAATGCAACTTTAGCTTTGCTCTACCTCCGCGATTGGTGGAGCTGGAAGCTTCCTGTATCTCACGTGGTTTTTAGAAGCCTCCGTGATCAACCCTACTTTGACAAAGCGATATATCATGTGATGACGTAATCATGTGGCTTCGCGTTATGTGGCATCATAGTGACGTGATTGTGACGCAACAAATTTTCGGTGAGCTGTGAGGTCATGATGATGTCATCACATGATAATTTTCAGTATCAATCGTACCAACGCTGACGGTCACTTTTTGTGTTTGAGGAGGCATCTAAGATTTTTGTCATAATTAAATCACCATGCATCAATACGAAGCACTGATCCTTCTGTTTTTACGGTCATTGGTTGCTCAGATTCGTCGTCATACGCAACCTCCTTGGTCATGTATATAAACCAAGATTATGTACAGCCTTTCATACAAGCATCTCACCGCAACCCATACTCCACCAACTGAACAACCTCCTTTGAGCCATCACGCGTGTAACCCTTGGGGTACAATCTATACACCAAGTGCTTTCGTGGATGCGATAGCTATATACAACGACTTGAGCGAAAGTCTTAGTTATGCACCAAGAAAGTCAAACACATCGCCTGACAACTTCCAACCAAGGCCGCAGCTTACTGGAACTTCTGGGGCACAGTACCACCAGTGTGACCCCCATACCACCATCAGCTCCTCCATGGGACTCAATTCCTTATATTGACGCTAGACCAATACCAAAGCACATGCAAATTGAAAGATCTGTTGCAAGGCGCCAATCACGCTGCCTACTGCTGCAAACTGATCCGACCTCCTACCACGCCGGCGCCAGCTTTTGAGCCGGAAACGCAGTCAAAGCAATAATGAACCCACGTGGTCAAAATACACTCGCCATAACACAAGCCATCACTCAGCATGAGCACGTCTTTAAAAAATCACGGTCAGAATAGACTCGCAGACAGCCTTATTCCAGAACCAACTACCTACAAGCGTACTAGCTGAGCTAGCTACTTATGGACATCATAACCACGCTATACTAGTTCACCTATAGTGGACGCCAGGTCACTCTTCTTCCTTCGGGAACTCCCGGACTCACGATGAGGCCTCGATATCTTGGGGTTCACCTGATAGTTATCTGCCGACAATGGACTACGCAGAATGCCATAAGAAAGAAAGGGCCCACTTGAAATCTCTCTGAATAGCCCGAAGAGAGCTCCCTAGACTGTCCGAGGTTTTAGGAAAGAAACCGCGCTCTTGATGCAAGCACAAGCACATTCCCTGCCGAATTATTTTACACTGCACAAAATACAACAGGCCCCGATTACACTTCATTGCCAAGTGCGTGGTTCAATACCGACTCTATTCCAACCATACTGGCACTGTTCTAGAGCCAATACATCTTAACGCCAATCACTGTGCTCTAACATACTTACATGAAAGGCCTGGGTCACGAATCTGGTTGAAATAACCTTCTCGTAGACAAATTTTAAGGAAGGTCAGCAAAGCGTTTGTAAAACTTCACCTTAGAGCTCTTACACAGACTTGGGTTTCAAAATAGAAGTTTTTAGGGGCGAAGCTCCTTATAGCGGCACCCGTCCATCCCTCGTAGTCGTAGTAGTAGTGTGTAAACAGTCTTACATTTTGACCTCCAAGGTGGTGCCGGTGGGAGATTTCTTCTGTGCGTTGTTGAACAATAAAAAATTCGCAGCGTGCGCGTTAACTAAAATCCGAATTCTACTGCCTCTCATTCCCCTTTAGCAGCCATTGGCATGTACATTGAGCCCTATCTGACAAGACAGGGTTGCTACGTTATACTCGCTGGGCGTAACCTCCTTGGTTTTAGAAAGGTTTAGCGAGCGTTGAGCCGCAGTGCCATGAATACAGTCAACTAGTATATACCATGAACTCGAGGTGGTTGAAGGTGAAAAGTAGACACGAAGCGCAAGCCGTAAGAAAGTGTGCGTGTGCCTCCTCTCGTTCAGTCCTTGGAATGTCTGCTGGATGGCGGTGCTTCTATATGTCGAATATATGATGAAGAGATGCGAGATAATGGTACTTGGAGTGTTGAATAGGTGGACGAAAGGACACACATACAAATGCATGGACGGACGCACCAATGGCTACAAGGACGAATGGACGCACGGACGGACGCAGGAGTGGATGTATGGACGAACGCAGGGACGGACGCACGAGCAGACGCACGCACGGACGGGTGGATGGACGCATGGGCGGCCACACAGGAGCACGCATGGACGGACGGAAGCAAGAACGAATGGACGGAGGGATACTTCGCCCCACTCTCCATCCTTCACTTCGTCAATATGCTGCCATTTTTTTCTCTCTCTCTTTCCTTGGTCACACACAAGCTCTATGGTGCACTTGAGGGTGACAAGTGGTCGCTAGGAAAGAACACCGTTTCACTCTTGAAGATAGCTTCAAGCCAGACAATGATACAATGTTCGGTGAAACTTCGAGTGCTAAGTTCAATGTAGGATAAAGCGTCATAGTCGCATCCTAATATTATTTATCCTCATAAACAATATGACGTGTCTATGTAAATAAATTAAACTTGTTTTAAATTTACCTACTGAAAAGTGTGAGCTGGGCTACGGGACAAGTGATAACATTAAAGCCCCTACTAGACGCTGCATTTAATTCGAATAACGGTACCCCTTCAGTTGTCTGATCGGTTGCTACTGACGAGGAAGAACAGAGATAGAGGCCCAAAAAGTGGAAGATGTGGCAAAACAATCACGTACCCGTAGTCGTTATAGAATTTGATTGGCTGCGGCGGTGGGACGCGTTGCGCACTCGTCAGAAACTATCACAGTGGGGCGTCGTTCCTAGAGTGACCAAGTCATTCTCAATGATCACTGCCCCAACTGCGGCAAAAAAAAAAAAAACGATCCGCCATACGATGTTCAAATGCGTGGCTGCCAAAGACATGTGGCACGTCGTGCATCGTCGATTCGGAGTCACAGTTCCTTCGGGCGGACAGCACAGAAGGGGCTTAGTCAAGCAACTCGTACTTTACGTCGCGATGTTCGTCTTGTGGCGTCGACGCTGTATGGCATGCCGATGACCCCAACGAGCTGCATACCCAGCGTTACATAAGATTACACTGACCATGGTTCGGTACCTTACCGAACAGATTGACACACGAGGGAAGAAGCTTTCATCAAAAGGTGCACACACGCTTTTTTTTTTTTGAGTGCGGAATGGGAATATTGAATTTCCTTTACTGTCGTTTTAGAACTTACTGGCAAGGACAAAAAAAAACTTTCGCTTCTCATCACAATATTATGTGACACTCTTCGAACCTTGTGTTTGTTGTGTTTACTTTTCTCTTTGTTTCCTTTATTGATTCGCGATCTATGAGTGTATTGCAGTGCTGTAAGTTGCATCGTGCCATTGTTCTCTTGTTTCTACATGCCACTAAAGTGATTTTGTCACACCGAATAGTTGCACTCACCCGAAGTGCTGTTACTATAGTATGCAAAAAACTTTCCTATTCTATCTATGCAAATAAAGTTTTTTCATTAAATAAAGTTTTTTCATTAAAGTTTTTTTCATTCCATTCCATTTTATCTATGCAAGCATATATTTTAAAGTTCCTACGTTACGGCTTTCATCCGATAATGTGCTGAAATCTATTGATGAAACGTTTGACTTGTAAATTTTGTATTACTATTTCACAGTGTTTTTCAAAATAATTTGTATTGTCCTGTTTATTGTTTTTACCTCGCTAAAGAGTGTATGATTGATCTAATGGCTCTGTAACACCCCCCTCCTGCTTGGGCCCATTTGTGGCCTGCAGTATGGTATAATAAATAATTTATTTAATTAATCAATAATAATAATTAAATGTTAATAATTATTTATTCTGCTTTTTTTCAGCAGTAATCGTTTGTGAGCTGAACGCTGCTGTTCTTGTGCTCTTTCGGAGCCCTAATTTTTGTCGATACGGCCTCGTCAAGTGCGAGGCTCACGGGTCGGCTTTCAGCTCTCCCATAGTAGAGTACGAAGTACTCCGAATCTCTAAACACTTTTTCAAACAAACAAGTGTTATTCATGTCTCTGAAAATAAATTACTTAGTCGCACTATATCATGCATCGTGCATTACCCGCAGGTCGCGGGATCAAATCCCGGCTGCGGCGGCTGCATTTCCGATGGAGGCGGAAATGTTGTAGGCCCGTGTGCTCAGATTTGGGTGCACGTTAAAGAACCCCAGGTGGTGGAAATTTCCAAAACCCTGCACTACGGCGTCTCTCATAATCAAATGGTAGTTTTCGGACGTTGAACCCCACAAATCAATCAATCAATGCATCGTGTTTTGGCGGCGTTGTCCACACCCCCACTGTGCATGCTCGCGCCTAGCGTATCGTGCTGCATGCTTCCGTATCGTGCCCGATTCAGTCTTCAAAAAAAGAATTGTAATGCTAGACGATTCGCACTGCCAAAAGAGCCCCTCCGAAATATTCATTATCATGCATATGTCCGTAAGCTCCTCTCCTAACTCCACCGAGGCGTTCAATTAGTGGGGGGCGAAAAGATCGTTGTCGCAATGCCCACGTGGTTGTAATCTCTTACTCCGAGTATAAACAGCGAGATTCGAAGTAGGGCATTTCCTTCTAACTGAGTTCAGGCATGAAGACGAACTGCACGCCTTCTACACGCCACGAAACTATGCATAACGAATCACGTGATTAACGTCTTGGCTAGCCGAAAGAGAATGAGTGCCAATTTTATACGAAAATAGAGCGTGATGTGTGCACCCGAAGCTTGGTCGCGTGCGCGTGAATTTGCGAGAACGTTCTTCTGCACAGAATAAAGCGTAAACAAGATAACCATCATGAAAAATATTTGCATCTACCATGGTCTCCCTATAAGTTTTATCTGCATGCCGAGTAAAGGTGCATGCAACTACAGCCGTTCGCAACTACGTACATGACTTCGACCTTTGATCTTCGAACTTGTACCCGGTAAATATCGTTGCTGCGCTTCGTGGCGGTGTTCGTTATTCGAAGTAAGATTAGAAACCCAATGCAATCTTGCTGGTAGTTTTCGTTTTAACACGCCTGCGGCTTCGAATGCCCACTAGTTGGTTTTATATTAGGCCTGCCTATATTGTAAGTCTAACGCATTCGTGCTGCTTATTTGGGCCGCACACACAGCATCGTCTGTTGTTTTGGTGTTAATATACGCAAGCGAGCGAAACTAAACGCCTGTTTCCCGGGGCCGATCTCTTATCTCTTGTGTTTAGACGTGAACGGCATTGTATTATCGACGCATGCATCCTTGCAGGGCATAAATTGAATTTACGACACCTACAAAATCTGCCAAGCCGTCCCTCGGTAGTACTGAGCTGACTAGCGAAAACTGTCTACTATAAAGTACCCTCCGAAACAACTGTCCAAGTTCTTGAGACCACAGAAGCCATGTTATAAGATCAGCTATAAGTTATCTCTCAAGAAGGTATATCATCGTCCTTACTGAATACTTACTTCCCTACAGCTCGACAATATTTGAGTTCTCGTCACTGCCGCAAGCATAGCCGAAAAGTTTTTATATTGGAAACACTAACTCCTGCGTACCCTCGAAAACAGGTGGTTGTCTAAGGCAAATGAATAAATAAAAATGTGCAGCCAATAGCATGTTACTGCGGTGGTTGGTGTTGTAAAGAAAATCATGGAGTCACCAAAGACATGACTATAAAAAGGTCAGCAATTTAATCTCCTAGAACTAACCTTCTAATGCCCGTTTTGTTTCTTTGGATCCCTAACACAGTTCGAAATTAATTGCTGTCTAAATCATGCAATGAACATCGTTGAACTTTGTGTTTAATACATTTAAAAGTGGTCGCACATTCTTCTAGTCTGAATTATTAATAATGCCATAGCAATCGCCTGATCTCGGTTTTACCAGCTTTTGCAGCAGAACTTTTTCTTAGTTAGTGGTGTCTTTATCCATTATCTTGTGTTCCCCTCGGCCCCCTTCTCCTAGCACAGGGCACCCAGCCTGTCTAGGAACTAGCTAACGTCTCTGTTTTTGCATTCCTTCCCTCTTTCTCTTTTGCTGTCTCTAATTTTATGCACGCACAAACCACTTCATTCAATGTCAATTCCCCGCTTTTTCCATGGTGCAAAATATCACCGTCATACACATGCATTATCATTTTTATAGTATGAGTCATCGTTTGCGGTCAAAACTGCATAACAACATCCAGAAAAGCCCTCGTTTATCTGCAGCAACACGGCACATAAAATATCATACTGAATAAAGAGAAGAAAATAAAAAGCAAGCAATGCGCCCCGACACGCATGACAACTGGGCTTCCCTTGTGAGCAACTGGCGCGTCTGTTCAGGAACATGCAACGAACGAACATCCGCCCTTCGACTGCATTTAATTGCATCCTCAGCGCTAAAGCGGATGGCTATCAGTGTTTTTTTTTTTTTCAATAAACCTGCGCAGATATCAGGCACCGACTTTCTTTCATCTTCTTGTGTGCCCCCCCCCCCCTCTCTTTTTTTTTCTACACAGCAGTATGCCGAAAGCCGTTGTAGACGGTTAGCTCAGCCTTGGAGAATTATTGAGAATTCGTCACCAACCTTAATTCCGCAGTGCCCTTAATACCGCAGTTTGAAGCCGAATTGTACTTTGCAGTAATAGGTTGAAAACACAAGGGTACCCTGAACCGAGCCTCCGCTGGTTTGTGTGGCTCCGTGTGCATTGTCAAGCGCAGCCACTTTTCGCTCTTGATCCTCGTTCACAAGCCATGCAGTAGTACCCATTGCTGCTTATCAAGTGGCGTTTCGTCCTCGGTGTGCGTTAATTTTGTGTAGCCTGGGTCAAGGATACTCGAAAGCGGCGTCACGAAATGGGACGAGAACAGTGAATAACACACAAACTCCATGCCGTCCCCCGCTCCCCCGTTTCAAACTAATCAATCACAACCAGCTCGACCAATTGTGAGTTCCACTGAGTGCACATCCACATAGCCCCTTTTACTAAAAACCAGAACCTCAGGGCAGCCTACAGAGATTTGTGCTCGAGACAGGCATTATATCCACTCTTGTTCTGTTTGTCTGACGATGTATTACATGCGGTCACTGACAGAGTCGAGGTGAAAAAATCTCACATCAGGACCTATACAGGGTCCTTGTTCACACACAAAGAAAAGAGCTGAACGTCGTTTTTTTTTTTTATGCTCATAAAAATCGACACACGGCTTTCGCCGGCTTAGTCTGAACCAGAAACCCGTATGGGTCCCGACACGTTGCTGCGTGTGTGTTCTCTTGTTTTTGCTTTATACCTCGGCTTAGTCAGTGACCGCCTCCACATCATGATGGTGCTTGACCAGACGAACTTTCTTCGAACTTTTGACGACATATGCGTCTGTTTCCGCGAGCGCAACGAAAGGGCGAAGCCGGCGGAGTCCAAATCTAAGCTGGTATGCTTGCATAGCATAGGGGCAGTTGCCAGGCTGTATCAAAAGCACGAGCAGAGCTCGAGCCCCGATGAGCGAGAAAGGAAGATGAAAATGGAAGGACTACATCTACTTACGAACACTCGGTTGCTGATAACGCGACCGCCGTGATCAAAAGGACGGCTCCGCATGCGACAGCGACGCTAACTGGCCTGGCGTCTGTTGTTGCGTCCTCGTCCTGTCACGTGGCCTACACCGCGGCTTCCAAGCTCGTCTGCAACTCGTGCCACTTTGGCAGCTGCTCGACAGAAATACGAGGAGCGAAAAAGGACAAGCCGCTGTTTCGAAAAGGCCACATGCTGTGAACTGCGAGCGCGCGTGTGCAGTCTTTACTTTTTACACGCGCCCTATACTTTTCTTCGCTGCGGTATGCACATACTTGAAACCAAAGCCGCTTGAAATTTTGTTCTCTCTGTGTCGTAGAAAGCATAATATTGGTCCTAACTGACAATATCAAATATCATACTTTACATTTTACGTTCTTCTCGCCCTTCGATTAACCTTCGCTGTTGTCTGTGTAATAAATATCGCTCACGTTTTGCGTTCTGCGTCGGTTCATTTTGGGCCTTTTCTATTTCTTGTGACTCAACTGATACATCTGAATTTGTATGCGACGCCTATCACCAGGCTAAAGTGTAATGATGTCCTTTGTGAAGGAAAGCAAGTGTAAATTGAAGGGATAATTTCTTTTCTTGCACAGGATATTAATGACAACTAACAGATAATAATGCCCAAGATAGCAAAGGAGGTTTTGTTAGAGAGAGAAAGAGAGAGAGAGAAAGGCCAGGAGGTTAACCAGATATTGACATCTGGTTTGCTACCTAGCGCTGGCGGCGGGGAAGTAGGGGTAAGAAAGAGGGGGTAGATAGAAAAAAAAACACGCGCACTCATGTGAAAACGAAAACACACGCAGGAAGGGCGTCCTAGCTACAACCGTTCAGTAAGGCCGGTCGATCGCAAAAAGTGTAGTAGAGCTTTCAGGGCCTTCTTCTGTGAAGTTGCATCTTGTCGATATTGTAGAATTCCTTGCTCCGAGAGAAGGCGATTATCTAATTTTCTGAGTTCCTTGCGAAGGCATAGTCGTTGTTTACTATACTCTAGGCAGTCACAAAGAATATGTAGGATCGTTTCTTCTTTGGCACAGTGGCCACAGGCTGCGGTGTCGGCCACCCCAATGCGGAAAGCGTAGGCGTTGGTAAACGACGCCCAACCACAGCCTAAATAACAATGTCTGGTCTGCTCAGGAAAGCCTTGACGGGACTTGAAGACCTAGCGTAGGGTCAAGCGAGTACAGTCGGGCATGCTTGAAGTGTGGCTGTTTCCATTGCGATGTGGTTTGCTGGCGAGCAAGCCTGCGGAGCTTTCGCGCAGCATCTGTCCTAGAAAGTGGTAGTCGTAGTTTATGATCTTCTGTGTGGGCTGAGCGGGCAGCTTGATCGGCCCGTTCATTGCCGATGATTCCGCAGTGATTGGGTAACCACTGAAAAGTAATTTGGTGCCCTTTCTCAGTCAGGTGATGTATAACCTCTGCTATCTCTAGTACCAGCTGCTCGTGTGGTCCACGGCGTAAGGCTGATAGTAAAGACTGCAGTGCCGCCTTCGAGTCGCAGAAAATAGTCCACTTGCGTGTAGGTTGATCAACTACAAATTGCAACGCGGCACGAAGTGCTCCCAATTCTGCTGCCGTTGATATTATCGCGTGAGATGTCTTGAACTTAATTGTCGTGGCCAACCTCGGTATCACTACTGCTCCTGTAGAGCTGTCCGGCTGAACCGATCCGTCAGTGTATATATGTGTGGAGCCTTCGTATTTCTTACAAGAGAAGTAGTGTGAACTGTTTAAAAGCCGGTGACAACAAATTGGCCATTTTCTGGACGCCAGGTATGTTAATATTAATCATTGGTCGAGCGAGGCACCATGGCGGAGTCACAGGTCTAGCGGCAGGAGAGAACGAAGTTGGGATCGACTGACTATGTGCGGTCACTGTTTTACAGTAAGATGTGCATCGTCGGTCCACTGGTAGAAAGGCTAGGCGTTCGAGCAAGGTGTCGTAAATGTGTCCTCAGCACTTCAACATTAATGTGGGTCTTGATGAGGTGGTCCCTTGTGATGGCAATAGTTGCTGTTGATGCACTTTGGGGCAAGCCTAAACAAATCCGGAGTGCTTGAGCCTGGACACTTTGAAGCATTCGTATGTTTGTTTTACTTGCGTTGGTTAACGCAGGTAGGCTGTATTGAAGGAATCCAAGGAAAAGAATCCTGTATAGTCGCAACATAGCACTTGCGGATATTCCCCAGCTCTTTCCAGCGAAGAACTTGAACAAATGACAGATGCCTGTCAATTGCCTTTTGATGTATAATACAAGGGAACTCCATGAGAGGTCTCTGTCAATTATAACATCTAGAAACTTGTATGATCGGAGGTGACGTATCATTTCGCTGTTTATCAGAACGCTGTAGTTCTGCATTAGTTTGCGCGTAAATGCCACAAGTGCACATTTCTCAAAGGAAATTTGCAGACCTCGTTGACGGAGGTAAATAGCAACTTGAGTGGCAGCTCTCTAAATTCGCCCTCGCAAATGTAGACGTGTTTAATGCAGACGTCCAAACGCAGATGTCGTCCGCGTACATTGACAATCTGACAGTACTTGGCAGATGCTCATTGAGAGCTATTAGCGTCAGGTTGAATGGTACAGGGCTAAGTATGCCACCCTGGGGAACACCACGGTGGCTGTAACGTAGCAAAGTGTCACCATCCTTGGTTCTCACGAAAAAGGATCGCTCAGAAAGATAGCTGCGTAGCCACTGAAACATCCGACCGCCCACTCCTACCTCCTTGAGAGCGGTGAGGACAGCTTCGTGTGCGACGTTATCGTACGTCTCTTTAACATCAAGAAATAAAGAAGCGCAGAGACGCTTACGCTCGATATCACTGGCTAGTTGCTTAAGCAAAGTGATGGACAGGATGGTACTAGGACGGCTAGAATGGTTCCAGGAGCATCACAACATCTACCCGGACGCTATGACGGGTTCTCGCCGTGGCCGGTCATCAATTGATAGCGTCAAAGACCTGGTCAGCTACGTGCGACACGAAAAAGGTTTTGTTAGAAATAATTGTATTGTAAATGTGAAGAAAGAGAAGTGGATGAGAAGATAACTTGCCAACGGAAGGATCTTAACCTGCGACCTTCGATTAACACGTCTGATGCTCTACCAACTGTCCTCCCATGCCAGCTATATCTTAGGGTACGTATGTGCAATAATGTTTTGATATGTGGGGTTTAACGTCTCAAAACCACCATATGATTATGAGAGACGCCGTAGTGGAGAGCTCCGGAAATTTCTGCCACATGGGGGTCTTCTAACGCGCACCCAACTCCGACCACACGGGCCTACAGCTTTTTCGCTTCCATCGAAAATGCAGCCGCCACAACCGGAATTCGATCCCGCGACCTGCGGGTCAGCAGCCGAGTACCTTGGACACTAAACCACCGTGGTGGGGCATGTATGTGAATTAAACAAGGGAGTAGGGAGCCTTCATGTGCGCGCGCACTTGAAGGCTTCCTGGCTTGAAACATATTCATACATGACCTTCCTAACATAAACGTACATGACCTTCCTGGCTTGAAACATATTCGTAGGCAGCATCACCGACTGATTGGACACTGTCCGCACAAAACGCGTTTGTTCGTATACCTGTGACGTGCCCATTTACGTTGCATCGAAAACTGGTTTTACGTTCGAGTGAACTACCAAGTTTTCAAAACGGTTTATCTTTTTTTCTCTACCATCGCTTTCGTTTTATTTCTCGTATTCATATATATGCGCGGGTTTCTCGGTGATTTACGTGAAAGTCGATGGCGTTCCAGATACCCGCCTTATCTCCCCGTTTGGACTAGGTATTTCGTTCGAAAACAACCTTTATCTCAATGACGGGCGCCACACAACCTGTTCTCACGACTTACCTCTCCCTCATTAGCATACTTATCTCAAGAGGAAATAATGGCCCTCCGGCTAAAAGCAAACAGCTGTACTATGTGCCAGTAGCATAACGATGAAATTGATTACTAAAGAACTGTTATCGTTGTTGCTGGACGTGGTTTCCAGCAACATTATAAAAACCGTATATGCGTTTCTATGACTAAGCATTTCCTACCGTATATTTCCTTGGCTAGGCAGTTTTTAAAGCTCTTTTTTGACTATCTTTATGGCTTTTGACTCACCACGTATATTACTTTGTTTAAAGGCACACGTTACGTCAGTTTTGAAATCATTGTACTTTCGTTGGAGAGTCATTGAACTCAAGAGAGAGTTGACGTGTATCATTAAAAAGAGTCATATACTGGGCGAGATAGGACTGACCAAAAAAAGTGAGAGATACCCCTTTTTTCCTATTTGAGTGCGATGACGTGAAGTGTCCTTCTCAGAAAGCCCGTTCTCGTAGTCACATTTCACTTTCTGCGGTGCACACTGAACCATGCCTGTGTATTCAGGCATGTGGGACGGCTTTAAGCTCTCCCCTAGTAGAGTACCCTGTGCTCTAAATCGTTACCCCCCTTTTTCTAACCCCCCCCCATTTCACTTTCTGTGGGACGGTATTGCGCTCTCCCATAGCAGAGTACACAGTGCCCTAAAGCGTTTAACACTTGTTCTCTACACATCACTTAACTTTAGTTGGTTTAAGGGAACACAAGGTAGACACAGATGCAACATTTTGTTGATGTAAGGTTCCTTGAGTGAATCCCGAACTTGTCAAGAAGTTTTCACGAACGCGGTGCTCATAACAGTGCGTGTTCGGTGTTTTTTAAAACATATCGTGTACTCACACGACACAACAACGCTCTTGCACATTATTTGCAGGAAGCCATACAAGAAACGTTTTTTAGTCTCCCTCGCTGGATTTCGGGCCAACCAGTTGTGCCCCCAAGATCTCCGACTACAGTGCCGCTCTGGCCGGCTGGGCTGGCCCTACGCCATCTCCTGACGCCAATCTCCGACGACAGCGTAGCTCTGACCTACTGGGCTCGCCCTACGCCATCTCCCGACACCGACAAGAGCTCTCGCCAGTGGTGCCCCGCCCTCGGACTCCTGCGACCGTCTCCATCTTTCCTATCTTCTCCTTACTTCCGTCGTTCGCTGTCCCTGCGCCTCGCTCTCTTCTTCCTCTCTCTCCATCTCTTTACTTTTTAATCCTATCCTTTTAATCCCTCCTTTACCCCCCGTGAGCTACTGTTATGGTGTCCTCCCCCTGAGAGACAGTTACGGGGCTCACTTTTCTCTTCTTTTCATTTAAAATCACTCCCCCCCCCCCAAAAAAAAGACGTTTCTTTCTTGTCATTCACCGAGAAAGACGGCTCGCCAGGGTTAACATGATCCGGAAAAAACATGGCAATGACCCGCAGGCGCGATACGTGGACGCAGCCAAATATCCGGGGCGTAATGCCTTCGCGATTACCATCGCAGATTACAAGGGCGCGGTACTGGCATCGGCGACTATCCTCGCCAAACGTGCGGAAACAGCTGAAGAGGCTGCTATAGCACTCGCCACCCAAACGAGTGAGGATCTCATCGTGGTTTTTACCGACTCACAAACAGCGGCACGGAACTACCTGGAAGGCAGAGTCTCCACGGTGGCGATTAGGCTACTAAGACGCATGGACAATCCTCCTCCCTGCACATGCATTGTGTGGATTCCGGGTCATGAATGTCTCGAGGGAAATGAAGCGGCACACACCGCAGCCCGCGAATGCGTCAACCGGGCATTCCCATACGAGATCCGAGGCACCTCCCACTCAACAACATAATCAGAGGCAAGAGAAGCCATACCACTAACGTACCATACATTACTGCAACATTTTCGGCTCGAACGCAGGTTCTACCCTCCGCCACATCCAAAACTCACAAAAGACGAAGGGACTGACTATATAGGCGTCTTCAAAGCAACACGTTCACCCACGGCGTACTATTGCATCGTATGAGGCCAACGTTGCACAGCTACACCTGTCCTCACTGCAATGTGGCAGACACTCTGGCGCACCTCCTACTGCAGTGCAAAGTAAGCGTCCCAAGACTAAAAGAGCAGCAGCACCAGATGCGAACCTCCTCGGTGAAGAGTGAGAGGCTGCGATCTCCCAGCCGGACCTGGTCGAGCAGCGTCAACTTGTCGCTCGAGCTCGGCGGGCTCTCCAAGCCAGAGGGTTCCTGTAATAAGGGACCCTCCCACCTTCACTCACAAGCTTCTTTCAATAAATGTTTTCTCTCTCTCTCTTTCTTGTCATACTTTTGCACGACTTTGGTCAGCGAATAAATGACTGAAAGTCATCGGCCCATAAATTTCTAAGTGTGACAAAAACAGCAGGGCATTCGTTAAACACTAATAAAAAACTGCAAGTCATCATAACATAGAATCACCCAGCTTTCGGCTATTCTGCTTCGAAAAAAGAAGGGAAGGAAAAGAGAAGAAGCTTTCGCAGAGTTCTGTCAGTAATTAATCAGCAGCCTGCCTTAACAGTAATGTACTATACTGTGCAACACCAAATTTCGTTCGCAGCACAGAAGCGTCGCCTAAACGTGATGTACACACAAGTGGCAAACAATATTTTTTTGGTGGGAAAAAGGATGCAATACATTCTACGCCGTCAGCAATAAAAAAAGAATATGAACAAACAAAAGGCCACGCCCAGCGTGGGGCTCCAACCCACGACCCTGAGATTTAAGAGTCTCACGCTCTACCGACTGGCCTAGCCGGGCGATGCTGGCAGGGGCGATAGTTAACACTTAAGGTTTTTAATAATTGACCAATCGTGCGTGATTGAATTTTGTGTAGTGATAGCACAGCTCGTAATGGCTTAACAACAGTCACCTGGATAGTAGCACTGTCCCCTTTGGTGTTTTCTTTAATTTCTTCTAGCAATTTCTTTTTTGCGCGTTTCGCCTCACGATCATCTTTTTCTGCTATTTTTCATTTGTCCCTTTTCTTGTTCCTTGTTGTTGTTGTTGCTCGAGGGATCGTTGAGGCAGATTGCAAGTTCATAGCGATCCGGGACCTTTCCTCAGATGTCTCATCAAAACTGAAAAGTGACCATATACGCGGTGTTCGCATCAACTCGAGTAATGTCAATCATCATCATCACGTGATGATGATGATTACCCTCTGACGTCATGAGAACGTCAAATAGTGATGTCATCACACAACATGATCGCTTGCTCAATAGGTGGGTCTATGCCGGAAGCACCGCAAAGACAAGTTGGGGCACAAATCTTTCGGGAATTGCAAAGAGGGGGGGGGGGGGGTCAATACCATCGACTGAGCAGATGACGGCTGTCGTATTCGAATAGTCTTCGGCGAATGCATAAAGTACCGTGTAACTGATTTATACAGCGCAAGTGGCTGCTGGGGCTCCTTGATATGTCAAAAACAGTAAAATACCACTTCAACGAACGTCAGCCACCCTGTATAATATGCGGCCAACACTATACAGCTGACACGGATTTAAGAACTCAGACAGACATTTATTAGTGTCCGCATGAGCCGAGAACGTAACAGATGGCTTCTCGTTCTCGTGCGGTAAATTCAACATTCCTGGTCGCGCAATGGTGTCACGTCGGCAGTTCTAGAAGGTACAGCCTTTGTATTGCCTCGTAGTCACAAGGCCGTCCTGTCGTTTTATCTTGCATGAGCGAGCACGACCATCGATCGTCTCATTCGTAGACTTCGACCACCCTTGCGAGTTGCCACATTTGACGTGGAAGTTATCCCAGCGTGTACGAGTACAAGCCTTCCTTAATATTTTCGCACACACTTTGTCACAGAAATGCGCTGATTTCAATTGGAGTAAGTACTCTTTGGTCCACTGTTTAGAAAAGTTTTTTCAGGTGCCTTCTGTACTTAAACCTCCGGGTAGCCTCCTCAAGCGTCGAGTTCTCCATTTTCTCGATGCTTCCTTGTGGTATTGCCTATATATATATATATATATATATATATATATATATATATATATATATATATAAGGGAAACAAGTGTATACTTAAGATTAAGGCTCGTTTTTCGTGTTTTACACAGTATTATTGACATATAACAGGCAATAATTCCAAGGAAGGTATAGGGGAAGTTATTAGGCCAATTGTAATGTAAATGAGAAGAAAGAAAACTGGGTGAAAAGATAACTTGCCGTGGGCAGGATCCGAACCTGCGACCTTCGGATCCTGCCCACGGCAAGTTATCTTTTCACCCTCTTTTCGTTCTTCTCATTTACATTACAATTGGCCTAATAACTTCCCCTATACCTTCCTTGACATTATTGTCTGTTAGATCTCAATAATACTGTGTAAGACACGAAAAACGAGGCCTTAAGTGTACACTTGTTTCCCTTATTCATTAACGAGGGTCTCGTACTGGCAGACGTGGTGCCTTTAGGTTGGTTGTTTACGGGGGACTATTGGTCGGCTGCTTGTTAGTAATGAGTTCACGTGCTACGTGACGCCAAACAGGCTCATAAAGAGTGTGCCACACTCGCCGCCATGGCTACTAGTGGCGCTGACTGACACTCCCACGTATGTATGTATATATATATATATATATATATATATATATATATATATATATATATATATATATATATATATATATATATATATATATATATATATATATATATATATATATATATATATATATATATATATATATATATATTGTAAGATGGCGTCGAGAACACTCGAGACTCTCTTTTTATTGACTCGAGTATGTGCCCCACAACCTAAACTTGACTGGTGATGATGAGTATTTACAGATGAAAAGATGGGACGCGTAAATAATGCTCACACTTATTTTCCCCGCGCACTTGAGCGGCCGGCCCGGCCGAGACTTAGGCGGGAAAGGTACGGCGCACAAAGGGTTTAAGACGTGAAACGTGGACAATCTCGGAGGCACGGTAACGACGGTCCGAGGAACCCTCGACGGGAGTGACAAGGTAATTGACCGGAGATGTTCTTTCACAAACAACGTAAGGTCCTAGAAAGCGAGACTGAAACTTTTCACACAATCCGGGTGTGCGAACAGGCGTCCAAAGTAGTACTTCATCTCCAGGACGGAAGGTGACGTCTCGACGAAAGCTGTCATAGCGTTGCTTGCGGTCTTCTTGACTGGCCTCCGTGTTGAGTTGAGCACGTTGACGTGCCTCAGCAAGCCTTGAGACGAAATCTTCTGGCGTAGTCGTCGACTTTTTTTGCCATTACATTGAAGAAAGAGGCGTCAATGGTGAATGTCGGCGCACGACCATAGACGAGGAAGAAAGGTGAATACCCGGTGGTTCGTTGAACAGCGGTGTTGTGTGCAAATGTTACGAACGGCAAGATTTTGTCCCAATTATCGTGGTTCGGTCCGATGTACATGGATATCATGTCGATTAGAGTCCGGTGGAATCGCTCTGTCAGCCCATTTGTCTGCGGGTGGTAAGCGGATGTGGTCTTATGAAGTGTGCCACAAGTTTTTAGAATTTCGTCAAGAATTGTCGACATGAAGGCCTTGCCCCGGTCACTCAACAACGTGCGAGGTGCACCATGACGCAACACAATGGCTTCTAAAAAGAAGGCGGCAACGTCTGAGGCGGAGCTAGTGCGTAGAGGAGCGGTCTCCGCGTATCGTGTGAGGTGGTCGATGGCTGTGACGATCCAGCGGTGGCCCGCTGGCGTTACGGGAAGTGGTCCGACGAGGTCTATGCCGACAACGGCAAAAGGTGTGTCGGGACATGGAATGGGTTGTAATAAGCCAGCAGGAGCTGAAGTTGGTCGTTTCCGGTGTTGACAAAGTGCGCAAGAAGCGACATAATTAGCCACCAATGTAGAAAGACCGGGCCAGAAGAAACGGCTCCTAACGCGGTTGTAGGTCTTTTGAAATCCCAAGTGTCCAGCTGATGGGTCGTCGTGCAATGCTTCGAGAACTTGTTTTCGCAGCGAACGGGGAAGTACTGGCACCCACCGATGCCCATCCGCATTGTAAGTATAGTGCTGCAGGACATTGTTCTCTAGCTTGAACAGCCGTAGCTGACGACGTAGTCTGGCATTAGGAGGAGAAGGCGAGCCATTCAAGTATCCGATGATGCGGTTACAGTAGGGGTCGTCACGTTGGTACGCGGCAAACTGGGCGCTGTTGTTTAAAGGTAGCGACCCAGCAACTGCCAGGGGTGATAACGTGAGTGAACAGGAAGCCGCTTGATCACCTGAGGGGCATTCGGGATGCGTGGTTGGAGATGAAAGTGGCAGAGGGCAGCGAGAGAGAGCGTCAGCATCCTGATGCTGTTTGCCGGACCTGTACACAACGTCAAAAGTGTACTCTTGCAAACGCAGTATCCAGCGACCGAGGCGCCCAGACAAATTCTTTAGCGAGGACAACCAGCATAAGGCATGGTGGTCGGTAACCACAGTAAAGTGGCGTCCATACAGATAAGGTCGAAATTTCTGGATGGCCCAAACGACAGCGAGACATTCCTGCTCTGTTATCGAGTAGTTTTGCTCTGCAGGTGTTAGTGCACGGCTGGCATACGCAACTACTCTCTCACGTGAAGTGTCGTCGCGCTGGAGGAGGACAGCACCGATTCCGTGGCCGCTGGCATCTGTGTGCAGGAAAGTGGGTGCACTCTCATCGAAGTGACGGAGGACGGGGTCTGATGTCAAAGCACGCTTAAGGGCTTGGAAAGCACGCTCGCACTCGTCAGTCCACGTGAAATCCGTCCCTGACGTCAGAAGCTTGTGTAACGGCCCCGCAATGGCAGCAAAGTGACGGATGAAGCGGCGGAAGTAAGACGCCAGGCCGACGAAACTTCGCAATTGTTTTTGATTGCGCGGACGTGGAAAACTAATTACGGCAGCAACCTTGTCGGGGTCGGGTCGAACGCCGTCTTTGCTGACAAGGTGACCCAATACTTTGATGCTTGTGCTGGCGAAGTGGCACTTTTTTGTATTGAGCTGTAGGCCAGCGTTCGAAATGCATGTTAGAACTTCGTCCAAACGCTTAAGGTGCTGAGAAAAAGTAGAAGAATAAATGACGATGTCGTCTAAATAACATAAACAGGTTTTCCATTTGAGACCACGTAAGACAGTATCTATCATGCGCTCAAATGTTGCTGGAGCGTTGCATAAGCCAAAGGGCATGACGTTAAATTCGTAAAGCCCGTCAGGCGTCGCAAACGCTGTTTTCTCCTTGTCTGCTTCGCGCATAGGTATTTGCCAATACCCGCATCGGAGGTCGAGGCTGGAGAAATATTCTGCGCCTTGTAGGGAGTCCAGGGCATCATCTATGCGTGGCAACGGATATACGTCTTTTTTCGTGATCTTATTGAGCGCTCTGTAATCAACACAAAAGCGGACAGATCCATCCTTTTTCCGGACCAACACCACAGGAGACGACCAGGAGCTGGATGAAGGTCGAATAACATCCCGTTTGAGCATGTCGGCGACGTTTTCCTCGATGATTTGCCGTTCAGCCGAAGAGAGACGGTATGGGCGGCGGCGTACAATGGAGCTGCCTTCGGTTTCAATGCTGTGCTCTGCAACGGAGGTGCGGCCCAGAACTTTGCAATGTACATCAAACGAAAGACTGTGCTTTTGGAGAAGGTCTAAGAGGTCTCTCTTTTGCTCGGCAGTGAGGTGAGGACTTATGGTGTCATTTAAGGTAACAGTGGTAGCCTTGATATCAGTAGTAGCAGACAAAGGCGGTGATTCTGCGTGAAGGGGAAGCAGTGAAAAGGACTCACTGTCAGCGAAGCAGCTCACAGCAGTGCCCTGGGGCAGCATCACTGGCGAAGAAGTTGGATTCAAGGCGGTGACTAATGCTTTACCGTCGTTAAACCGCACAAGGCCGGGTGCTATGGTAAGCCCCGCAGGTTTCGAGCGAACTGATGGAGCTATGAACACGTCACCATTAACTATAGTATCCGAAGCGATCGTTAGAAGTTGTTCATCTCCTGGCGAAATGAAACAATCAGTAGCAGCAATGAAACGGAAGCTGTATGGATCGACATCCGATGAACTCTCAGTAGCTGACATTCGAATGACTCGCTGACGACACGATATGAAAGCTGATGCCGAAGAAAGGAAGTCCCATCCTAAAATTACTGTGTGAGTGCACAAAGGAAGTACAAGAAACTGAATGTGGTGAATGATGCCATCTATGAAAACACGGACTGTGCAAACACTTGAAGGCTGAATAGGGACTCCATCTGCGCAACGAAGAGGAGGACCGTCGTAGGGCGTCCTAACTTTTTTCAAGTGGGCACAAAAGTCTGCACGAATTACGGAATGTGATGCGCCTGTGTCCACCAGTGCTTCTGTCTGTATACCTTCAACATACACCAATAAAACATTCGATGGGCGGTCCGGAGGAGTTTGACGCAGTTCGAAAGATGCAGCTTTCCCTCCCGAAGCTGCACTGTTCAGTTTTCCAGTTGGCAGTCGGGAATTGAAGTAGAAGGTCGGAGAGGAGAAGAAGAACGCCGCATCGGTGAAGGTGAGCGACGACGTGAGAAGCGGGAACTGCCAACTGGGTCAAAGTTCTGCGGAGACGGCGACCGACGTGTGCTGTTCGGATACAGCCGACGATAGGGTGGTCCAGTCGCGTAGAAGTCGTCCCGTTCAAGGTTATCGTAGCCTCGTCGTTCGTCTTGCTGACGGCGTCGGCAAAACCTTGAAATATGACCACGGATGCCGCAATAGAAGCAAGTCGGCCGCGAACTGCGCCAGGCGTTGTAAGGCTGGGAAGATGGTCGCGGTGCGAGTGAGTTGAGCGAACCATGCACTTCGGGCGCTGGTAACTGCATTGGGCTTTGCTGGTGTGCAGGCGTCCTAGCAGCAACCTGAGCATACGTTGGCATGGCCACAGGATATGAGCTCGGGACAGGTGTGACAGTCATCGAGGCCAGGCTCTGGTGGGGCGTAGGTGTCATTGCAGCAACGTGAGCATAACTGGTCATGGGATGTAAACTCGGAGCTGGTGTACTAGTCATCAAGGCCAGTTCCTCCCTCACGACGTCGCGCAAACTAGTGGCGGGTGGCGTCGTTCGGATATCGAGGTGGCGAGGTGAAGCCTGTGCGTGAAGTTCTTCGCGGATGATAGAGCGAATCAGTGCATGCAGCTCTGTTGTATCTTGACTTGAGCTCAGCTCAGACATATCAGGTTGTACCCGAGTGGTCTGAAGCTCCTCAAGGCGCTGACAAGTAGCGACAACATCGGCTACGGTTTGAGGATTTTGCACCACAAGCGCATTAAAAGCGACAGTCGCAATTCCTTTTAGCAGGTGGCGAACACGGTCGTTTTCCGCCATATTGTTGTCGATGCGTCGGCAAAGGGCGAGAACATCTTCGATGTACGAAGTGTAAGACTCGTCAGGGCGTTGAACACGTGCGCCAAGCCTCTTTTTGGCGATATCCGAGCGCACTGACGGGTTGGCGAAAATCTGGCGGAGCTGACGTGTAAAGGCGGGCCATGTCGGAAAATCTGTGGCGTGGTTGAAAAACCACGTTTTTGCGACGCCGCTCAGGTAGAATGCAACGTGGGTGAGTTTCGCTGGCTCATCCCAGTTGTTGATAACACTCACGCGGTCATACTCCTCTAGCCAGTCTTCAACGTCTTCACCCGGAAGCCCTGCGAACAGCGGAGGATCCTTTTGAGGGCTGGTGACCAGGTGAGAAGGGTTTCTTGCCGGTGGGAGCGGTGGCGAAGCTGGCACGCTGGACTGGGCGGCTTGCGACATTACCGGACCCAGGTCGTTTAAGCGGCGGCCTGAACGGAGCTTCAGGGATGTTTCTAGAAGACGCTGGGGTGTCCGAGAACGCGAGAGGACGCAGGAACCGGGCAGCACTCTCCACCACTTGTAAGATGGCGTCGAGAACACTCGAGACTCTCTTTTTATTGACTCGAGTATGTGCCCCACAACCTAAACTTGACTGGTGATGATGAGTATTTACAGATGAAAAGATGGGACGCATAAATAATGCTCACAATATATATATATATATATATATATATATGTGTGTGTGTGTGTGTGTGTGTGTGTATGTGTGTGTGTGTGTGTGTGTGTGTGTGTGTGTGTGTGTTTTGCGCGCGTGCGCGTGCAAAATATCTCCAAAAATTGATGCTTGGAAACATACAATACCGAAATGCAATTTAACAGATCCAGACCGATAGAGCGCACCTTTTAAACTTCGTAGTCGCATCATGCGTTGCGAGGTACTACCTTTAATAAAGTGATCTTTCGTCAAGTCACGTACATCGGTCATGATGAGATTATTGATGGAATAGGCGTCGTGGTAGCGTGTAGCCATGTGGAGAACAAGTTCAGCAACTTGCACATTCATGGAGGTGTTGTTTAGGCAATACTCTAGCGTTGGTAGTGCGACAAGTACGCCAATTCTTAAAATTTTTCTTGCGCACGAATCATGCCATATGCATCGTTCAACATTTTTTCTAAACACTGCCATATGCATTCGCTTGTCGGCCGATCTGGCCGAGTCTAAGAAATAGGCCCACAGGACGGCGTTAAGCTCTCCCATAGTAGAGTGCTAAGTATACTCTAAATCGCTACCTACTTTTTCTACCCCCCCCCCTCCCACATGCATTGTCATAAGTTCATCCAATATTTCACTACTATAACACATTTGAACTTGAAGACTGAGGCTTCAAAGTTTGTCACTTCTCGTCCATTAACCATAGAGTTTCTCAAAATTAACTAGAGGGCACTCTGGCGCCGCAATCGTTAACTGACCGTGGGAATGATGGGTAGCACACACATTTGCCTAGTCTTCATACTTGCGAGCGGCGAATCGTACTTGCGGCTTCGTTTATTCCTGTGTTTCGGTTTTGTTTTGAAAGAAAGATTGAACCCTCTTGAACTTCGTGGCCCAATTTGGAAAGGTAATTCGAAAAAAATAGGGCGGTGAAACGCAATCGCTGAACATTTTCTGATTTTTGTTTCGTGAGAAAACAACTTCAAGCCACACGAACACACACGGAGCCAAAAGCAGGCCAGAAGTACGAAGTTTAGACAAATGTGTGTACTACGCATCATTCCCATGCTCACTGAAGCGCCGTGCGTTGCAGCTCCCATAGACACTAGCGCCAGAGTTCCCTCTAGTGTATATTGGGAAAATCTATGCCAATAACTTTCTTTTCTGCAAATCCCTGTCTTCACAATGCACTTTCCGACCAGACAAAAATGAAGGGAGGAAGGAAGGAGGAAGAACAGGGAGGTTAGCCAGTTCTGAGACCGGCATGGCGGATGCGCTCAGGACATAGAGAAACTCTGTGCTACGGAAACTAATCCTTTTAGGGGCGCAGCTTCTTGAAGCGGCCCCCGTTCGTCCCTCGTAAAAGTGCGTAACATGTCTTACGATTTGACTGCAAGGTAGTGCCGGTGGGAGGCTTATTCTGTGCGTTGTTGAACAATGAAAAATTCGCAGCGTGCGCGTTAACCAAAAGCCGAATTCTCCTGTCTCTCACTCCCCATTGCACTATCTGACAAGAAAGGGTTGCTACGTTATAGTCGCTGGGCGTAACCTCCTTGGTTTTAGAAAGGTTTAGCGAGGGCTAGGCCGCAGTGCCATGAATACAGTGAACTGGTATATACGATCAACTCGAGGTGGTTAAAGGAGGGAAGTAGACCCGAAGCGCAAGCTGTAAGAAAGTGTGCGTGTGCCACCTCTCGTTTAGTCCTTGGAATGTCCCCTGGATGGCGGTGCTTCTATATGGGTAATATATGATGAAAAGATGCGAGATGGTGGTACTTGGAGTGTTGAATAGATGGACGAACGGACACATAGACATATGCATGGATGGACGCATGAACGGACGCAGGGGCGGATGCATGGACGAACGGAGGGACGGACGCACGAACAGACGCACGCACGGACGGGCGGATGGACGCGTGGACGGTCATACAGACTGACGCATGGACGGAGGTAAGCAAGAACGAATGGATGGGCGAATGCTTCGCCCCACTCTCCATCATTCACTCCGTGGATATGCTGCCTTTTTTTTTGCTAGTACTCTCGTTGTCATCATCGTTTCGGCTTGCATGCTTTAAGTGAGGCTAAACAATCTTTCACGACCACACAGTTCGCGGCGCGAAACAGTTCTCTATATCTCTTGCGGAAACTGTTGGTGCTTCATCCGTCTATAACGGTACTTCCTAAGGGTCTTCTCAGGACGTCCCCTAGCTTAAAGTAAGTCTGCACGTGCAAACCAGAAATCCGGTCTGGCATAAAATCTTACACGGGGAAGCGTGATGCTCTTCAAGTGTTCGTAAATGTAAAGATACAAGGAGTGAACGAGCCCTAAGGAGGCCAAGAACTTCTCTCCATCGGGAAAGCGGCTGAAGAGCTTGCCTGATCTCCAACACTTACTCAGTAACGATCATTCTCCACTAGATCACTGATCAGTGATCGCTATCAGACCAATGATCGACGGAATGATCAACTGTTGCATTTGCTTAGTTGTGAACTGGCGCAATAACGTGGATTCGATTACCGGCCCCAACGACACGTGCCGATTGCGGCTGAATGCTATAAACATTTGCGTAGAGCACCTAATAAGAACACTGAATTCTGATTAAAGTTAAAACGGAGCCCTCCACCACCGGTTTTTCAATAAAACAGCGCAATTTACGCCCCCCCCCCCAAATTCACGTCTCTCATAATCATATGGTGGATTTTGGACGTTAAACCCAGCATATCAATCACCATTCCCCGAATTGAACGTATAGATTGAATACTTAAGCATCGGAGCGGCGCAATGTCCCATCTGTTCTTCCATTTCGGTATGCCACACAGCGTTACCCAATCTTTCGTTCGCTCTGCGCCGTCGTATTGCCCGTTGTCGCATCACTGAACAATAAAAAGCGGCCAGCCGATGGTCATGTTGAATTCGTGAGCTTCTATCCGCTGCTCAGAGGGGCAAAAAAAGCAATAATATTCAAATACGTAGCACGTTGCATGTGCCGCTTAGTTTCTTGATCGTGCGTGCGTGTTACGTGTCACACAGATAGCAGAAGTATTGAAATAAAGAAAGCGCTGCCTACAAGGACACTACTTCGCAGCTTGCAGTATTATATGCCCCGCAGCTGCGCCTTTGTTATATGGTAACGCAGCTGACAAAACAAACTAAGATCAACGACCTGCACTGTCACGTTTTTTTTTAACGTTTTGTTAAAAAAAATAAAAGCAATTCTAATGAATAGACTGCAATATTGTACGAAGAAAGAGTAGCATTTAGCTGCTTTTGGTGCCGTCTCGCGTAACTCTGGAAAACGATTGGTTAAGCCAATACTATCACTCCAGGGAGCGAAACAGCTTTGATCTCAAGCGAAGCATGCATGGACTGAACGTCACACATACGGACAGTGTACTTATGAAGTTTATACTCGAGCAGCGCCCCCCCCCCCCCCGAACCTCCTCCTCTCTCCCCATATTCAGGGGGAGGGGGTGAGGGTTCTTTGCAACGTCCCCCCTCCCTATTAAGTCAATTTATAGGGCATACATTACACCCCCACCCTGTCTGTGACAAGTGCACGCGGTTGCCCTTCTGTCCCCCCCTCCCCCCCCTTGCTGACGACTACGGTTATGGCGTTTTGCTAGTTGCTACTAAAGAATTCGCACAACATCAAGACACAAACACAGTATACATGCCGCCTCTCATAGCTCATAACGATTGTTTCAGGTACAGTATCATCTCTAGGGCAATTCAACAGTGGAATTCGTTGCCAGATCCTGTTGTGAAAACTAAATCGTTTACTGAGCTTTTAGAAGCCATAAGCTCCATAGTGTTTTTTGATTTCATGCATTAAATTGAAATGGCTTGTGTAAATTATATGCCTTGTAATCAAACTATGATATTTATTATGTGTTTCAACAGTGATACTCACTTTCTTTGTTTTACTGAGGAGCTTATAATTATAATACTTTTATTATATGAATTTCGATTCATGCTATGAAGGGATATATGTTTCAGTAACAAATATTTTTTTGTGTTTTTCGTATACACATTTCTGTTTAAATGGGATTTCCTTCCACTCCTGTGATCGCCCTACAAAAAGGGCTGACACTTTCAATAAATGAAATGAAATGGAATGTCCTTCTTATGCATCCATCCTAATTTACGTCAACTATTTTATAGCCGTGTTAAGCAAAACAGTCTCCTAGGAGGTCTACTTCTCTGTACTAATTAACGTAAGCATATATTCCATTGCGATATCCGGCCAACGTCCCAAGTCTGCGTCTTCCGTCGGCGTCAGCACGAGTGATGGAAAAATATAATCACGTGATGGCGTCACAATATCGTTACACGTTGCCAAAATTTGTGATGTCACGTGTCAAGACGTCTCATGCTGAAGTCATCAAATGCATCGGTCGAAGGTGTGCCGATCACGGAGGCAGTGCAAAACCGCGTCGAGTGTACAGAGCTTTCAGAGTGGGGCGGCGCAAGAACAATAGGTCAACCGAGAAGAAAAAGAAATTGGCTTTCACCTTTCAGTCGGCTAGGCTTCGCGAAGGACTGATTACAAGGAGCACAAAACACAGAGTTCACAGAACGAGTGTTCTTTTTCTTTCTTTTTTTGGTAATCAGACTATCGTAACGTCTTCTCACCTTATGATAGTTATAGCGCGACAACAGAACGAAGACACAGATGCAAGAAGGCCACGAAGGACAAGAAGGACACAGAGACAAGAAGGACCCACTACTTGTCTCTGTGTCGTCGTTCTGTTCTCGCGCTATAACTATCGTGATGTCATACCAACTAGCCCGAGCTGCCACACTTCTAAAAGTCTTCCTACCGGTAGCGCATCGCAAAGGCAACATGAACCAGGAAGCCCATTTCGCCATACTGCCTTCCTTTCAGTCGTGCGAAGCCCGTGAGTTTTTCGCTGTGCTGGAAGTGGTGGGTTCGTTTCACGCAAAAGCGCCAACGTTTTGATGAGAGCAAACTACAAATGCGATCGCGTACACAGACATAGGCTCTCATTTGAAAAATACGCATGAGAATTACCCGTAGATAGCTCAGAGGCAGCGGAGCCGCAACGTTCGAATAGGCCAAACGAGCGCACAATGCCTTCACAGTGTGTCCTTTGCTCGAAGAGTTTTCTTTAGTTGCTTTTTCCCTCTCACTCTTTTTCCTCTCCCTCTCCTTTCTCTCCCTGGCACACATTCGCGGTGATCTAGTTTTACATTGGTGGTGTTGCTCCGAGGAACGTGCCACTTTTTTTCTCCTCGGACACCCGTCCAGCCGGGCAGCCGTGATCGTATAGTGGTTAGTACCTTGCGTTGTGGCCACAATAACCCAGGTTCGAATCCTGGTCACGGCAAATTTTTTTTGTGAACTTTTTTTTTGTTCATATGTCGGTATATACTTTACATGCAGTGTAAGCAATGATAGCTTTAGTCCATATCCTGGATCGCTTGATTTATTGTACCTCGTGCGCGGTTTATTGTACCTCGTGGTCGGGGGAAAGTGTTGGTAGAGGCTTGGTGCGAGGAAAGGGAGGGAGGGTAAGTTGGCAGCCCGCCTTCGTACCCCTTTGTTGACGCGAGCGTTTACGATGTGTTAGAGCTCAAACTATAATAATAATAATAATAATAATAATAATAATAATAATTATTATTATTATTATTATATTATTATTATTATTATTATTATTATTATTATTATTATTATTATTATTATTATTATATATTATTATTATTATTATTATTATATTATTATTAGTAGTAGTAGTAGTAGTAGTAGTAGTAGTAGTAATATTATTATTATTATTATTATTGTCGTCGTCGTCGTCGTTGTTGTTGATGATGATGTTGTTGTTGTTGTTGTTGTTGTTGATGATGATGATGATGATGATGAACTAGCATTGAGATAAAAATACCGTAGGGGAACGAACATGAATTGTTTGGCAGAAGCAAAAAAAAGGGCGATCAAACCGTTACTGCACCAACGATTACGTGTTCTGTGCTTTTGAACATTCTTAAAAAAAAAAAGAAACGTTAATGTGAACAAAAAAATGCGCCCAACGTGGGGCTCGAACCCACGACCCTGAGCTTAAGAGTCTCATGCTCTACCGACTGAGCTAGCCGGGCTTTTTTTTTTCTTTATTGCTTTGCATATCATGACTGTTCACATTTTACATATTTACATATTGGTTCAAATTCAAATGCGACACAAAATACACCCACAGAATTCATTGAGGTACCGTCAGCTCTTGGCTGACTGTTAATCAATACTTCGGCATTCGTAACAATCGCTCAATGCACCCAATCCAGTCTGGCACATCCTCTTGGCTTTTCAGCATTTCAAGAAAATGGCACACAGATTTACAAAAATATTCGCGCACAGCTAGCACTTCTACATCCGCGTTTTCAAAGGCACATCGGGTTTTCCATATACTGTGCAGGCCCAGAAGCATGATGAGATCATAAGGTACACCTGCCTCATTTTTAACCGAAAGAAAACGGATGCCATGTGGACTTAACGGTAATTCTTTTTTCAAGGTTCTTTGCAGTATGTCCCAGAAAAAGACCCCGCTCCAGCAATCTATAAACACGTGTTCAATTGTCTCCGGTTTTTTACACAAGTGGCAATTTGTGCTCCATGGCACGAATATTCCCTTATCCTGCAACCACGTTTTAACTGGTAAGGTACCAGTATGTAATTTAAAGAAAAAGTTTTGACCCCTGGCACTACAAGCATTCTTTTAACACGTTTCAGAACATCCTGTCCTGGGCCTGCACAATATAGCTGACGGTACAATGGAACAGGCAGTAAAACATCGACAAGGTCTCTATACAATTTTTACGTGGTACTTCAGCCAGATACTCTAACGAAAATCTCACTGACAAAAAGCGGAAAGACAAAACAACTTCTTTTAAATACCCTTGTATTGGTCCTTGCTTATTTGATGATGATACGAGAAATCCCGGCAGCACTCTAGATAACCTTAGTTGTATAACAGTTCTCAAAAAGGGGTCATCCACATCACGCAGAAAAAGGAAGCGATTGACCAGTTGTCTTATGTACAAATGAACTAACCCGAGCCCGCCATCTCTAACTTTTCTGAACAGGTTTGTGCGGCTTGATCTTTCCCATACAGAGCTCCATATGAAAATTGCAAATACTCTGTGTATTTTCTGCACACTTATTCTACTGCAGTGCAAAACTTGCATTACGTACCACAGCTTGCTCACCAGAAACAAGTTGCACGTTGTGGCCCGTGCGAATATCGAAATACCCCCAACCTTTCCATTTTTCTACATCCTTGCGCAATGCCTCTGTTTCTTTTTTCCAATACGGTTCACTGTCCTGATAGAACTCAAGCGGCACTCCTAAATACTTCACTGGTGTTTCCTGCCATTTAATGTTTAGAAATACTCTTGGCTTGACGTCCCATTCCCCATGCCAAAAGCCAAGGCACTTATCCCAGTTCACGGCACTACCACTCGCCTGGCAAAAGGTTTTCACGGCATTTACAGCATGCATTATACTCTCATAATTTGTACAGAAAACTGCAATGTCGTCCGCGTATGCAAGGAGGCTAACCTCAGCTTCATGCAATTTAAATCCGCTTATTGCGGGGTTATTAATTACACTTAAACAGAAAGGTTCAATAAAAATAGCAAAAAGCAGGGGCGATAGTGGACACCCCTGTCTCACTGACCGCAGCACAGGTATAACGCTCACCCGCAGTTTTATTTATTACCAATCTCGTCGTGCATCCAGTGTAAGCCATGCGCACTCCTTCGCTAATCAAACTCCCTACGTTAATGTGCTCAAGTAATGAAAGGAGCACGTCGTGCGGCACGCGATCAAATGCCTTTATGAGGTCAATTTGAAGCATGGCAACATTGAGATGCATAGCGTCACAACTTTCTAGGATTGATCGTGCTATGTTTATGTTGGTCATTATTTTCCTTCCCTTTATGCCACAAGTTTGGTAGGGGCCCAATCAGTTTTGTCATAACTGTCTGGAGTCTTCTGGCCAATATTTTCATCAATATTTTATAGTCAACATTAGTTAGGCTAATTGGTCTATACGCAGTAACACTTTTAACTTCGCGGGATCTTCTGTTTTTGGTATTAAGACTGTGTGGGCTGACAAAAACGATGGTGGAAGTTGTTTGCACTTAAAAGCCTCGTTAAATACCTCCCTCAAAATAGGTGAAACTACGTGTTTGAATTCCTTGTACACTGCAGCACTAAGGCCATCTGGTCCTGGAGACTTACCATTGTTTAACTTATCACTTGCTTTTTCAACTTCTCGCTCTGTTATAGGCAATTCTAAAATTTCCTTTCTTTCATCATCAAGTCTTGGCATTAATGAAATGAAATCGCTATTAAAACGTTCTGCGTGTACACTGGTTGGTGTGAATAACTCTTTGTAATATTCGAAAAAAGCACCGGATATTGCTTCTTTCGTATGGCACCTTGTTCCTTTATATTCTATTTCTCTTATTTCATTTTTACAGGCATGTCTCTTCTCAGCTCCAAGAGCTCGTTTTGTTGGCATTTCTCCCGCTACCAAGTTTTCTGCTCGAGCTCGAATCAATGCTCCACGATAACGTTCTTGGTCTATCAACTCTAGCTTCTGTTTAGTTATGTTTATCTCCTCTGAAAATGTTCCGGCCTGAGTACATTCATCCGCTACTAACTGTTGCAAGTTTTCACGCAAGCGCACTTCAAGTTCTTTTTCAGCATGTCTCAGGATACTGGCTCTCTCAAGTGCTTTCAGTTTAATGGTCTGTTTAAATGTTTCCCACTTATGTCCCCAGGATTCAAGTGTTCTATTTAGTAAGTCTTCTATGCCCTCTAGAAAAATGCGATTAAACTCTTCATCCTTTAGTAGCTTTACATTAAATTTCCAGAGGTCCCAAGAGAAATGTTTGTTTATTCCTTTTATGTTACCCATTGAGAATGAAACCAAACAATGATCACTAAACGTAACAGGTGTAACTCTGTAATCATGGCACGAAGGAATGATTTCGGAAGACACGTATACTCTGTCAAGTCTAGCATGGCTTGAACGCTGAAAGTGGGGTAAACATAACCGCTTTTCCACTGCAAAGACATTCACCCACGTCCTCTAGCTGAGCTTTCGCCACCATATCGGTTAGAACGGCAGTGCTTAAATCTTTGTATGGCCTGGAACTTGATTTATCTATACTCGAACAAACACAGTTGAAATCCCCGGCCAAAATTAGTTTACGTTCACATTCCAAATACACCTCAAGTTTTTCAAAAAACTCCTTTCGCTCTTGAATCACAGTGGGTGCGTACACACAGATTACTCTCCATTTTTCTTTTGGTAGGGATAAATCACATATAATAAACGACCCGCCTCGCAGGTAGTTACAGACTCCACTTTCGCATTAAGGCTCTGCCGAATTAACAAGAGGCAACCTGCAGATGTACCCACCGCGTGACAAACGCACACATCAACCGTCTCGTGAAAGGCTGCACCATTCGCTCAGCGTGCTCTCACTCTCTACTTTAGTTTCCTGTACAGCGACGATGTCTAGATCTTGTTCTATAATCAGGCGGTAAAGCTGGTTTTGCCGCCGTTTGGCAGAAAGCCCACGTACATTTAGCGTCGCCAATCTAATCGTCGCCATCGTGATGAGAGAAAGCCGAGCGAAAGACGCTTACCTTATCAACACCTAAACCTCTGTGCGGCCGACGCTCAAGGCGTCGTCCCGTCGCCGCCGCGTGAAAGCGACGACGAACGCAGGCGGCCAGCACCCCGAGACTTTTTGGAGCCAGCCACTCGCCACTGCCCTTGATCTTCCTGAGCCAGACGCTGCTGGGACGCCGCGTCTCCCTCATTCAGGCGTCGCTTACTGGCGTAGCTTCAACTGTATCCGTGTCCGAAAGTAGCGTCGGACCCGATGACTGGTTCAGCCTTGTGCTGGGTCCTCGCTTTGAGTCGAACGCCGTTGCGTTGGAGTGCCCGTAACCGTATTTCCATCTGCGTCTTCCTTAGGTGTCTCCATCTTTCTCTCGCTGGTCGCCACTGCATGAGACGCCTCCGCTCCTGCCTTCGACGCCGCGGCCCTCTCTGCTTCCTCTTCATCCATGAGCGATTCACTGTGGTCGGCATTTGTTGCTCGACTTGCTGCACTGGCATAGGAACGGGTACAGTCTGCCTGCCTCATGCCCAAAAGCGCGACAACCAGTGCACCTGGGCACCCTGCAGTCACGACGAATGTGTCCCGTGTTCCGGCAACGCAGGCAAAGCGGCGCTCTTCCTGGCACGACCACCAGTGCCATGCCGCTCCCGAGACGCATCTGGTGGGGTATGCGATCCGTAGTAAACGCCTTCTTTAAGTAATATTCGAACGAATCTTGTGGTTGACTCAACTCCATTCGAAGTCTTCGTCTCTCCACTTGTCGCTGATGACTTCTTTTTACTTCACCGTACTCCCGGAAAGCACGGCCGCACAGTCTCTGCGTTGACGTCAAAGGCTACCCAATGCAACTTGAGACGCAACCTCTTGCCTTCTGGGTCGACGACCGACGCAAGGCTGGTCTTTCACGGAGAGTAGGCCAGCGTCCAGAAGTATCTTCTTGGCTTCATCTGTCTTCATTTCAAGAAGCCAGACGTGCGACATCTGATACGCTCCTATGCCGCTTACCTCTTGAATGATGCCTAGTTCCTTGAGCGGCTTTCGAAAGTCATTAATCCCGTACGGGACGCGCTGCGATATCGCAGTGCAGAAACCAACGTGCGTCTGAGTCCTTCTCCTGTGGACAGTGGGTGCAGAATTAAACGGTAGTCCTTGGGAAGTGATGTGCACGAGAAACCGCGGCCAGCGTCGGCCGCTGTAACAGCTCTTGATGAGCGTGCCCTCCTGCGTCGCACGCGTCGGTGACCAGAAGCAGAATGACTGAGCTAGCCGGCGGTGCTGATCAATGGTGAGTACTTGTGTACTTAAAAAAAACGTAGGTACCAATCCAGAGTGCCAGGTACTCTGTTACGGGATAGCATAAAGCCATCCCGTGGGACTCGCAGAGATCCCAAAATTAATTCAGCAGTTCCCCTGTCAGCAGAAAAGCGGACACGTGCTCGTGGCATACTCTGCTGCCAGTCGCCGCAGATTCATTCAAGCTAATCTTTTACTTCACGCACCGCGTTCCTCCCACCTGCCGTCTCTGTCTCTCTCTCTCTGTCCCCCACTTCTTTCTTTCTTTCCTTCTTTCTTTCTTCCTTTCTTTCTTTCTTTATTTATTCATTGATTTATTTATTCTTCTTTCTTTCCTTCTTTCGTTTCTTTCATTCTTTCTTTCAACTTCTTTTCTTTTCTGTCTTCTCTTTCTCTCTTTCTTTTCCTCTTTCTTTTTCTTTCCTTCTTTCTTATTCGTTCCCTATTCCTTCTTCCTTTTATTTATTTGGTTAATTATTTATTTTCTTTCTTTCCTCTTTCTTTTAGTTTCTTTGTTTTTCTGTCGTTCTCTTTTTTCTTTCTTTTTTCTTTCTTATTCTTTTTTTCTTTATTATTTTTTTTTCTTCCTTCTTTCTTTTACTTTCTCTCTTTTCTTTCTTTTCTTTTCTTTCGTATTGTTTATTTATATTATTTATTATGTTCTTTCTTTCCTTCTTTTTTTCTTTCCTTCTTTCTTTCCTTTCCTTCTTTCTTTCTTTCTTTCTTTTTTCTTGCCTAACCGATACGTCTAACACTCGTGGCTTCGCTGACAGTGCCAGCCAAAACGGCTGCACCTCAGCACCGTGCCAGTCGTCAGTACAAATACAGACGTTCGAGGCTTCGAATGCTCGCGCTTGCGTGCATTGCACTGTGTACCCTGAAACCATTGCGACATCAGCAACGCCATATCGCAATGTTTTAGCACAGGCAGCTTTCAATCACGCTCGACCAAATGAATGAATGCATGATCACACTCAACGCGAAATTCTTCAGTGATAGAAGTTTCAAGAGCGATTCAGACATATCCTAGGCCACGATCTACGTGCGTATTAATTTTGCACGTCAGTCGCAGCTTCGTACGCACACCAACTTGGACTACAGAGCTGATGTTCACTATAGCTAACCAACGCTTTGATTTTCGCTGGTGTCTGAAGTGGCACCGTCCAGAACAGGTTTAAAAACTGAAATTACTGCCTTCTCAAATCTGCTGTGTCAACTTCCGGGTCTTCTTCTGTGCCGCTCCACGGATGCTTAGATAACTTTTTTTTTTTATTGTGCCAGTTCACCCCATTTGCGTTTTTAACGACCCTGTGTATTCTAGAAAACTCACAGATAGTGGACATCAATTACTATTGTACAGAAACGTTTCTGCGGAGCACAACATGCACAGACACACAAAATTGTTACGAAAAGATTTCTATACATTTCCGTGGTTGTTTATTCTCGCATTTACACTCCGCGTAGTTGCTCATGTTGTATATCCTATTAATTACGCACATTTCTAATCACTAAAATGTCTGTTTTGAATGCGAAGCATTTCTTAGCGAACTTCAGCGATTTCTATCTATCTATCTATCTATCTATCTATCTATCTATCTATCTATCTATCTATCTATCTATCTATCTAGCCGCTACGCTGGCCGGTCCGATCATGGTATCGATACCAAACTTGGTATTGATAAACATGATTCTATGAAGGAACATATTTGAATAGTCATAATATGAAAATCATGACATGTAGTCATGATTGTCATGATTTACATTTCATTGTTCTGCAGCTCTTGCGGTGGTTTCGTTCACATGGATGTTTCAAAACTGGAATGGTATGACATGATTGCATGGCAAGCACACGAGCGACAAACCCTAACATACAAAATCCTGACATGCGTGTCATGTAACAACATGACTACATGCCACGCTAATGATACGTTCGCGCCCGTTCGCTAGCGTCACATATACCGAATGTGGTATTAC
>WOVY01002084.1:600000-1026002 GCA_013436015.1 Rhipicephalus annulatus | reverse complement strand
TGTTAAAATAAAGCTAAGGCCTTGTCTAAGGTGTCAAGCCCCGCCGCGGTGGTCTAGTGGCTAAGGTACTCGGCTGCTGACCTGCAGGTCGCGGGATCAAATCCCGGCTGTGGTGGCTGCATTTCCGATGGAGGCGGAAATGTTGTAGGCCCGTGTGCTCAGATTTGGGTGCACGTTAAGGAACCCCAGGTGGTCAAAATTTCCGGAGCCCTCCACTACGGCGTCCCTCATAATCATATGCTGGTTTTGGGACGTTAAACCCCACATATCTATCTATTGTCTAAGGTGTCAAGACTTTTTAACTGATATCAGTGGTTCGTCTGCTCGAACATTCCTCTATCAAAATTAAAAAGAAATGACCACTTCTTTGCTCATTTATTAAAGGAAATGTTTTGTTTGTTGTGGTAGTTAAGTTCATATTGCTAATTAGGGGTGATGGCACCATTTAACCTAATTGATACCTGTTGGGGAATGGAAATCTTTTCTTTACTTCAGGAATATCTGGCTTCATTAAATCAAGCTTTAACTGCAGTCATTTTATCCTGTTAAAGGTGCAATGCCACCAAAGTTTGGGCCTTTCAAATATGCATTAACAGTGCAAAAACGACAGGAAAGCAATAGAGGGGACAGCATAGAGCACTGCCCGGTCTCCTTTATTTCTTTCATGTCGTTTTCATGCTGTGTTTTATACCATGTTCTACAGCCACATGGCAGAATTGGAGCACCTTCACTGTCATAGAAAGTCATGTTACAATCTTTTGATGGTGCCGTTGAACCATATACAGAATGTCTACCGACCTGGAAGACCAGGAATTCTCAGGGATTTCTGATGGTCTGGAAAAACTTGGAGAAAATTCATGGAAATAGGTCTCCCATTAGAGAAATTCACTGTAACTTCATTTTAAGCGAATGGAAGTCCATAACCCTGCCTTGACATTTTGTGTCCACATTTTTCTAAGCTTGTGCGAATATTCAAATGCTTCAAATATTTCAAGTTGCTTTGATTCGAATTTAAATATAATGAAAATTTTGAAGTATGCGAAATGAACAAATAGGTGTATATTATGATTACATGCGACTCTCCTGCAAAGATTTTTTCATTGGAGTGGAAAGATGCTAAGCAGTGCTAGCACCTATTTAAATATATCAGTTTACATGCAACATTTCGTAAAGGTGGTTTCACAGTAGTCAAGGGGTTCTAAGCTGTGAAGCGCCTATTTAGGGGAAATCCGCACTCTCGCGAAGTCCCAATTCACTGCCAAATGAACATATTACCCTCACATCACTTTAATGTTTAGAGGGGTGAGCAGACGGCTCATACCTTTGTACCTGTTGCGCTCTGGTCGCAACGTTTCCATAGAAAATACAGACAGATCTCTTAGCTACAGCGACCATGTTTTTATAGTAGTGAGCTGCTAAAACTGGCACAGCTAGATGGGAGGGGAGAGAGAGCAAAAGCATAGGTTTGGGAGGTTCAAATTACTCCAGAACTTTTTAGTTTGTATGTGTTTAAGTACACAAACAGATACAAATGCACCACGAACATATGTAAAGCATGATTAAGTACCTTCCTCCCCTGTGAAGAATTTCTAGCTACGCTACGCCCCTGTTTGCACTGCAGCCTATATTCATTCAACGTTCCAATTTGTTATCTAGTCAATTGCTTTAGCCTTGCAGTGAAACTGCAACCTTTCTTTCCTCTAGCATGCAATGTGCAGTTGTGCTTTTGTTGGACTGAGTGGAAAGCAAATGGCTCAGCTGAGTATTGTGACAGCATCGGTGTTGCACTACTGCAGGCAACACCCAACATTCTGATAACAAGCAGCGGCAACAGAATAGGTGCAGCGACACTGTGCATCAAACCTGTGGTTATTTTGTGCTTACGCATGTCGCACCGTTGCAGCATCAAACCATTGTTGCAGTATGTGAGGCTCTATGAAATCAGTTTTTTTTTCACATTAAAGAAAAAGAAAAGTTTTTCAAGCTGCCTCGTAATTCGAGCGTTGTTTCAGTAATTCAAGTGTAAAGGATCCTTCAGCAAGTATACTTTGCTTGAAAAGACTAATTTCAGTTTAGAAAGTTTTATCACTCGGGGAAAACGAGAGGAATTTTGAAATGTCAGCTTGGGTAGACATCCTGCATGTAGAAGTTTAATACAGAAGTAGGAAAGAAGCAGGCTGGAGACCAGGCAGTGGGAGATTATGGCATCGGTACTAGAAATGCCAGAGGAGAGCTACTAGTAGAATTCGCAGAACGCAATAATTTACGGATTTTGAATACCTTCTACCAAAAACGAGAAAACCGCAAGTGGACATGGAGGAGCCCTAATGGCAAAAATAAGAACTAAATAGACTTTATAATGAGTGCACACCCAGGCATCGTGCAGAATGTGGAAGTGGTTGGCAAGGTACGATGCAGTGACCATAGAATGTTACGGTCTCGAATTCGCCTAGACTTGAGAAAGGCACGACAGAAACTGATACACAAGAAGCCAAACAATGAGCTAGCACTGAGAGGGAAAGTAGAGGAATTCAGAGTCTCACTTTAGAACAGGTACTCGGCTCTTATCGAAGAAACCAGCCTTAGCGTTCACGCAATGAATGATAATCTGAAGAGTTTCATTACGGAGTGTGCAGTGGAAGTTGGAGGTACGGCACTTAGACAGTACACTGGCAAGCTGTCCCAGAAGACGAAGAACCTCATTAAAAAGCATCAAAGAATGAAAGTCCCAAGTACGACAGACAAAATAGAATTGGCAGAGCTTTCAAAGTTGATAAATAAGCATAAAATATCCGATGTAAGGAGGTATAAGATGGAGAGAATCGAACACGCTCTGAAAAACGGAGGAAGCGTCAAAGCAGTGAAGAGGAAACTGGGATAGGCAGAAAACGGATGTATGCGCTAAGGGACAAAGAAGGCAAAATAACTACCAATATGGATAGGATAGTTAAAAAAGTGGAGGAGTTTTACAGAGACCTGTACAGTAGCCACAACAACCCCGACCTTAATACTATAAGAACTGGCAGTAACCCAGATGACACCCCACCAGTAATGATAGAAGTAGTCAGGAAAGCCTTGGAGAGCATGCAAAGAGGTAAAGCTGCTGGTGAGGACCAGGTAGCACCAGATCTGCTGAAAGATGGAGGACAGATTATTGGAAAAACTAGCCACCCTGTTTACGAGGTGCCTCCGGACCGCAAGAGTACCAGAGTCTTGGAAGAATGCTAACATCATCTTAATACATAAGAAAGGAGGTGACAAGGACTTGAAGAATTACAGGCCGATCAGATTGCTCTCTGTAGTATACAAGCTATTTGCAAAGGTAATTGCTAACAGAGTTAAGAAAACATTAGAATTCAATCAACCAAAGGAACAAGCAGGATTTCGTACAGGCTACTCAACAATCGACCACATTCATACTATCAATCAGGTAATAGAGAAATGCTCAGAATATAGCCAACCACAATACATAGCCTTCATAGGTTACGAGAAGGCGTTTGATTCAGTAGAAATATCAGCAGTTATGCAGACACTTTGGAATCAGGACGTAGATGAAGTATATATGAACAATCTTGTGGGGTCTCGGCGAGGCGAACGAGCGCATCGCCACGCCACGCTCTTGGAGTAAACGGCCATAGCAGACGCGGTCGGTACAAAGCCCACAACATACATACATTTATTAACTAATTTAGACGACGATATCTTCCGCCGAATGTTACATCAATTTTCATTAACACGCTACCATACAAACAACATAACGCAGTGACGCACTAAACACACAATAACATGATAAACACACACTAACACACCCAACACACTAACACATACCCAAGGCGGCGTCGCCAACGCCCGACTTTCCACTTGGGACCCCGGCGCGAAGCCCGCTGTGCCGAACACCGGGGACCCACGCTACAGACAACCGTTCGCGGCAGCCGCCACGCGCAGAAGAGGCTCGCTCAACTATCGCCCACCACCAAGGCCTGCCTTCCGCCAGGGGCCACCACCGGCCCTACCACTCTACCAACAGTGGTACTCAAAGTGAACACAACGCCATCTATCGCCGGGCGGTGGTCACCACCGAAATAAAGCCTTGGGGCGAGACACGTGCGCCACGCAGTGCAGACGATTTTACAGGGGGGGTATCAGCACCCCCACATTCCCCCAACTTTAAATCAAACCATATCCCGAAATCAGAAATTAGCTACACAAGATTTAACAAAAAAAAAATGATATCGCACGACCATAATGTCCTTGCACCACGACACCGCCGCTGGTCGACACTGCTGCACTGTCCGGCTAGACTTCACCTCAGTACCGGCCCCGCAACAGCAACGTTGCTGTCGGCGCGACGATCCGTCGCTAGCGCCGACACGTCTTCCAGTTGCGACCAGCACTCGCGAGGGCGCCGGACTGCAGGCAGTTGCGCAGGTCCCAGGCATCTCCATCGCCCGACCTCACGACCGCATTCCTGGCAAGCGACGCTGACGATGTGCAGTACAGCCGGCCGTGGATGACATCCCTCCCGCTGAATACATCAATAACAACAACAACAAAAAAAAACTTGAAAGGAAACAATCGAGCAGGTCCTCGGGAAGGGAGCTTGGAGCTTTTCGTTCACGTGGCACGTTGGTCAGTACTGCTAGCTAATACATCGGTGGCGGCCGAGACGCCCATAAAAATAAAACAAAAAATCACTTTTCCTAACTCGTGCTCACAAGAAAAAAAAAGTGGGGGAAGCAGAGCGCAACACCTCAACGCCACGATCCACCTAGTTGTGCCACGTGCGACAGGCGGCTGCGCAGAGCCCTAGGCCTAGTGAGTCGCTTGGCAACAACCGGCATCCACCCAGCACCCAGCCTAGGCGCAGAAGAGGCAGCCGCGAGGAGACGTCCACTCTGTGAGGTGGCCCAATTGCTCGCCGCACACAGCAGCTTACCGAGCGATCGGCGTCCACCGCCCCGGGCGGTGTCACGACGCCTCGGCGCCGAGCCGCAATACAAGTCAGCAACCACGCCCGGCTCCCTGAGCCCAAAGAGATAGAAGAAGCTATTTACAGAAAAACGGACCACCCACGAGGCTTCCGTACTCACTCGCTTCCGGCCTGGCCTACAAACCACGTGCTCTAGGCCTTGCTGACCCCAGGATGCAGACCGCATGGCTCTCGTCCTAATTCAACAACGTTTTTCAAAACTAACAACAGCAAAAAAATAAGAACACTTGCGAGCAAAAAAAATAAATAGAAAGTCAACCTGCCGACAAATTCAAACACGTTACAAAACCAATCTCCTCGCTTCTCAACAAAGCACACTGCCGACGCTAGCAAAGAAGTCCCCCCCTAGGCCTACTCTACTCCGGCTCTAACGAAATCCCTGTATTGAACCGCAAAAACTGTCGTCCGATACTCCAAGAGCTCCACGTTGGGCAGCCAGTGGGGGGGTCTCGGCGCGGCGAACGCGCGCATCGCCACGCCACCCTCTTAGAGTGAACGGACACAGCAGACGCGGTCGGTACAAAGCCCACAACATACATACATTTATTAACTAATTTAGACGACGATATCTTCCGCCGAATGTTACATCAATTTTCATTAACACGCTACCATACAAACAACATAACGCAGTGACGCACTAAACACACAATAACATGATAAACACACACTAACACACCCAACACACTAAAACATACCCAAGGCGGCGTCGCCAACGCCTGACTTTCCACGTGGGACCCCGGCGCGAAGCCCGCGGTGCCGAACACCGGGGACCCACGCTACAGACAACCGTTCGCGGCAGCCGCCACGCGCAGAAGAGGCTCGCTCAACTATCGCCCACCACCAAGGCCTGCCTTCCGCCAGGGGCCACCACCGGCGCTACCACTCTACCAACAGTGGTACTCAAAGCGAACACAACGCCATCTATCGCCCGGCGGGGGTCACCACCGAAATAAAGCCTTGGGGCGAGACACGTGCGCCACGCAGTGCAGACAACTTTACAGGGGGGGTGGTCAGCACCCCCACAATCTGGAAGAAATCTACAGGGGATCAACTGCTACCATGGTGCTTCATAAATGAAAGCAGCGCTTCGAGATAGGTAATAGTGCACTTCAAGTTGTAAAGGACTATGTCTACTTAGGGCAGGTAATAACCGCGGAGCCGAACCACGAGATTGAAGTAACTTGAAGAATAAGAATGGGGTGGAGCACATTTGGCAAGCACTCTCAAACTATGACAAGTAGATTGCCACTATCCTTTATAAGGAAGGTATGTAACAGCTATATCTTGCCGGTACTTAGCTACGGAGAAGAAACCTGGAGACTTGCAAAGAGGGTTCAGCTTAAATTGAGGACGACGCAGCGAGCAATGGAAAGAAAAATGGTAAGTGTAACCTTAAGAGACAAGAAGAGAGCAGAGTGGATTTGGGAACAAGCGGGGTTAAGGATATCATATTTGAAATCAAGAAGAAAAAATGGGCCCGACATGTAGTGCATAGACAGGATAATCGCTGGTCATTAAGGGTAACTAACTGGATTCCCAGAGAAGGCAAGCGAGTTAGGGGGAGACAGATGGTTAGGTGGGCAGATGAGATTAAGATGTTTGCGGATATAAATTGGCAGCAGCAAGCACAGGACCGGGTTAACTTTCGGAACATGGGAGAGGCTTTTGTCCTGCAGTGGACGTAGTCAGGCTGATGATGATATAGAAGTTGGAAACCATGAGTGGTGACTCCAATAATTCGTACCCCCTGGAATGACTTCCTGATGCTTGGTTCACTGCTGGATGAAGGGCTTTCCCAACGATTTCTAGTGTATCCATTCTTGCAAAAGTTGGTTAAACTTTACTGCTGTGAATATTTTCAGTTTCATTGTTTCATTTCACTTTCGTCCATCTCAACTGAGCTTCCCACCCCTTGATACCCACTCCATTTTTCTATCTGACTATCAGGTGTCTTCTGCATTATGTGTGCTCCCCAGCTCCATTTTTTTTTCACAACGCGGATTAGAACATAGGCTACTGCTGTTTGTTCCTTATCCACTGTGGCATATTCTTGTCTCAATGTTACACCTATGTCTTTGTTTTACCACTGTGGATAGTCTTAAGCTTCTCAATTTTCTGTGTTACCCTTTATGTTTCTGTCCCACGTGTTAGTACCACAGAATACATTGATTGTATACCTCTTGCTTTAACCCATTGCCTACTCAAGATGAGGTTAGCCTGTCTAATCTGAAAGCAGCAATTGGGGGCACCACAGTTAAGCTACCCTGATTCATGTTGCTGAATTCTCCTTGGCTTAAAGAGGATGGTACAATCAAAATTTTAAAACCTGCATTGAAAACATATGTTGTCGTCGAGAAAGGACTCGATTCTGGTAATTGCAAGTAAAAAACAGCATCCTACTGTGTGCGCGAGCAGTGTGCACATTTCGGTAACAGCTCTGTTCTGGAAAAAGAGAAAAAATGCAGGCTTGTTCGTCGAAGTTTTGTGGGATGAAGATTTTCAGTTGTTCAGTAAGTGTAGCAGCGACTACACAGAGCGGCCCATTTTCTCTAAATGATCAGATTTAGATAAAGACCATGTATAACTGTAGTAGCAAAGTATGCTGATAGATCTAAACAAACTTCTACCCGCACATCCTAGGTTTGTTTCTACACAGTTTCTCTTGTCCCTGCACTTCGTTTTTTAATAGCAGAGCTGTTTAAACTTTTCATTGTGTAAAGTGGTGCAGACAAAAATTATCATCATGCACATGCTCTGATCACCTTCGTCTCCTGCTTCAGTCCCTCAACACACGTGCTGATTAGTCTATTGAGGGGTGCAATAACTGATGGGCGAGAGAACAAGTAGAGAGAGAGAGATTCAGGAAGAAATAGAAATGGGGAAAAACAATAAAAAAAAAGTAGGACAGAAGAAGAACCATACCGAGAGAAAGAGAAACATACACAAAAAGGGGTAGAAAAAACAGAAATAGAGGGAAAGTGTACAATAGCCACGCATAGTAAACCAAGGAAGTGGGAAAGGGAAGTGAGTAACTAGGGAGGGGAGAGGGTAAAATAGAATAGTCATGTATATAGGACACCTGTTGACTGGTGGAACATAGGAGAAACCTTTGTCCTGCAGTGGACGTAGTAAAGATGATGATGATGATAGTACAATAAGAATGGATGGGAAAGGGAAGTGAGGGTGAACAGGAGGAGGGAACAGAGGAAGTTGCTCCACTGATTTCTCAATCTCTTCACCACTAGTGTGTAAGTGCCCCACTTTCTTTTTTTTTATATCTTTAAAGACACCTTCTGCACTAAAGAGTAAAGATATTTGGGCACTTTGTGTTGAAGTGAAGCCGATTCTCTGCACATTAAAGAGATACTGGCACATAATTTCGTGGCCGAGATAGCCTGCTGGATCTATTCCCATGAACCTCAGCGTATCATTTGCAAAATATCTACAGCGAATATAGCTTGGAAGGTATTTTACAGCATTTTTGAAGTTTGAATTCTGAAGGTATTGACACCATCCTAAGGGATCCCATGGGGACCCCCTAACTTCCCTCATGTCACCGCGCTGCATCAATAAAACAACTTATGATGAGGTCGTAGCCGCCATTTTTTCTTTTGCCGCATTTATTCCAGCAGTCTATATTTCTCGGTGGCTGGTCACGAGTGCATGGCCATGGTGCACACGTTCAAAGTTTTGTTTGACGACACTAAAGTTGCATTTTCTATTTGGAAGAACTTCTTGATGCGGACTGCGCGAAATCGCGACACAGTTCTGTGTTCTGATGTGGTTGAGAGCTGCACACGCTAGGTGGCGATAGTTGCACCTGGCGGCTTGTCGTTTTTGGAGCTCTCTCAAGCCGAAACAGAAAATTGTCGTAAATGAGCTGCCTGTAATTAGTTATCAGTCACGTGCTACAGCAAATGATGTGCCGTGTTATGACTGACAGGCCCCCATCAGAAAAGAAACACGACGCCAAAGTTTTTGTGTCAGTAGCCCTTAAGAAAAAGCATTTTGTTTGTATCTTGTGAATAAAGCGCCTTTATATATATTTTTTTAGTGGTTTCAGGACAAGTAAAATCAAATGGGCCAATAAAGAAAAACCTTTATTTTAGTATCGTTCTGGCCAAAAAAATCCAGTAAAAAGATTTGTGAGTTGTAACTCCTTAAGAGCCTGTTGTATATGCTTTAGCCCATTACTATTCTTTCGTGAACTGTTTTCATGAGTGTACCCCCTTGTTAGTAATTGATCGAAATATGCAGACCCTTGCCCAAATAGTAGGGGCTGGTTGCCAATCTTGAATTCTTTGTAATGGGTGGGCTAGTTTGTATCTCATGATTTAGTGAAGGAAATTTATTTTCTTACAGAAAGTACACATATACAAAAAATGCGTTGCACATGTCACTAGGAGTTCTAGGCCTACACTGAGCACTCGTGGAGTGGCAACTCCGCAACCCTGACGTGCACCACAAAGTAATCTTTGCTAATCCTGCGAGTACAGTGGCGATTAAAATTTTGGAGACCATGGAAGCGTGTGGCGTACAGCACTGCAACGCCTTTTCACCGCTGCCAGAAAAGCTCGAGAGCTCGCACTGTGCACGTGTACCCCTTTGTACCTACAAGCCTGCGCTTTCGCTATTTTCAACTGGGAAAACTACGGGACACCAGGAAAATCGCAAGGTGTTTCTTTCGCAGTCGCTGCGGAAGCCCCATGCAGTGATATCGTGACAAAAATACTCAACACTTGTAGTGGCAGTACTCAGTGTGTGCTGCTTGTACACTTGGTTCCAGATGCTCTGCAGCACTGAAAACATGCATATTGCGTCAGTTTTTTTTTTATTAATCAACATGTGGTAAGATTACCAAGCAGTGATGTCTCTTGGTGAAGCACGCCATATACGTGTTTTTGCTGCTGTGGAATGTCTAGAACGAAGGCAAAGAAGTGGCATGCACCAAGCAATGCCACTACAAGTTATGTATTTTTGTCACAATATCATCGCTCAGTGCATCCAAGGCAACTGCAAAACTGACACCTTGTGATTTTTTTGGCGTTCCGGTGTGCGCGCAGTTGAAGGGAGTGAAAGCGCAGCCGGGCAGGTACAAAAGGATGCGTCTGCGCAGTGAGCACTCTCAAGCTTCTCTGGTAGCCGTGAGAAGGTGCAGCGGTGCTGTTTGTTTGCCACGCATGCCTGTGATCTCCAAATTTTATTGTCACTGTACATTGGTGGCATTAAATCTTATTATTAAATTTTCAGGTTGTTTATATGGGTGTGCTTTCTTCAACATTTTTCTCTCAAAAAGCAAGGGTTTTAGCAGTCTGCTAATATGCTCAAAATATTGTCAAAGTGCACAAGACAGACTGTATTCTAAAGCTGCCGGTACATTAATGCTGAGACACGTGTGTAGTGAAAGTGTTATTCTTTATATTCTATATTTGCAAAGTATTTTGTAGCACTTATGTACTATTACAGTGTCAGAATATGCAAAATATTTAATCGTAACTTCTGGGGTTTTAAATGCTAAAGAGACAGTATAGTTACGAGGCACGCCGTAGTGTGGTACTTTGGATTAATTTAAAGCACCTGGTGTTTGTTCATCTGCACCTAAGTCTAAGCTTGCATGGCTTGCATTTCGCTGCCATTAAATGTGGTCACCGTAGACAGGAATTGAACCTGCGTTTTCAATCCTAGTAGTGTGACACTTTACGTGCTAAGCTATTATGGCAGGGAACGCAAACAATACTTGGATTAAAGTTTGTGCCAGCAGCGTAAATGTATCATGTGTCCTCCTTCTAAAGGCTGTTTCTCATGCCACAATTGCAGTAAAAAAAATCATTTCAATCGCTCCATTCGCTCAACCGCCGCTAATGGCGGCTTCGATTCACATGAACTGCAAATGCTCTGTGATTTTTGCTCTGCGACTGTCGTGGCAAGCAATGTTTTTTGATGCCATTTTTAGTGGCGTACACTGAAGAGTTTTCCAAATGTAATGTAGCAATCTGTGCATTATAATATTATTGAGTTTCCATTAATGGTAATGAAGAGCACGTATGTTTCATCATTTAGGAACACTTCCAATCTAAATTCATTTTATAATGCGCAACGTTGGCCATTACCAAAACAGACACGTTGACGCAATTTAGACTGCTCGGTGAAACCGACCCTATTTCGACGGGTCTCTACCAAAAAATCACTCTGCCGCTGCAATCAGAACAAAAAATTTTCTCCAACATGTTGGTAGCTCACCACAGACTGCTTGGACGGGAGCGAACTGCCCCATTTTTTGCTGCAAGTGAATTTGCAGCCCGCAAATCGCTACTTTTCGGGTCATGTGAAACAGCCTTAAGAGGAAAGTGAAGTGTCGTGGTAGTAGAGTTGGGCTGTGCATTATCTTTCTCGGTTTTACAACCAAGTAAACTGCTTGAAAACTTGTACCAAAATAGTTTTGTCCTGAGAATTTACTTTGTTGTCCTTTTTCAGACTGAGAAAACCTGGTGGCAGCAGCAATGTCATTCTGCTGCGCATTAAGCAACGAGACACCGGAGCAACCGGTGGTGTCTCCAGTATCTGGAAGTCTGTTTGAACGCCGCCTCATTGCAAAGTATATTCGAGAACATGGCACGGACCCTATCAATGGCCAGCCACTGACAGAAGATATGCTTATTGATCTGAAGGTTGCTCCTATAGCCAAGCCACGACCACCCTCTGCTACGAGTGTGCCTGCCTTGTTAAAGGCTTTGCAGGATGAGTGGGATGCTGTGATGTTGCACAGTTTCTCCTTGCGACAGCAGTTGCAGACAGCACGACAGGAGCTTTCACACACACTGTACCAGCATGATGCTGCCTGCCGTGTCATTGCACGTCTAACGAAGGAAGTGACAGCGGCTCGAGAGGCCTTGGCCACACTCAAACCCCAAGCTGCAACTAGTGGTGGTGCTGCGGGAGCTGCCGTGGAGGCTGTTCCTATGGAGACAACTGAGGAGGCTGGTGGCATGACTGCCGAGGTGGTGCGCCGTCTGCAAGAAAAGGCTGCCTTGCTAACAGCACAGCGAAAGAAGAGGGGCAAGGCCATTCCGGAAGATCTGGCCAAGCCTGAAGATCTTCGAGCTTATCAAACGCTGGGTTCACACCCAGGTTTGCATAGTGCTGGCCTGCCGGGTATCCTGGCCTTAGATGTGAGCCCCACTGACCGCATCCTCACAGGTGGCAGCGACCGAAATGCAGCTGTCTTCAATAAAGACACTGAACAAGTGGTAGCTGTGCTGAAGGGTCACACAAAGAAGGTGAGAAGGCTGACACAACCATGTCGCTTTTTGTTTTTTTTGCTAGTTTTTATATTGGCTTTCCCTTGAAAATTACACTTTTTTATACAACACACTTCTTCATTTCTTAGAAGGTGTTGTTTGAGGGAAGCCTGAAATGCATTTCACAGATATCAAGGAGACATGACTCATATTGGTGCATTGCATGTTGCTTGAAATTTTCAGTAGTGTCAAAAACAGACAAAAATCAGTTACTCTTGTCTTCACCATGTCATCACCAGCTGCATAGGAAGTGGGCACAAGAGGTGTTACACCAATGCCCTAGTGCAAGTAGACAAGCCCTCTGTTTTTCAAGACTTGCATCGAAAAATGAAACACTTTCAATGAAGTGTAACTTCCCTACATCGGCTTTTGGCTTCGGTGCCGGCTCCCTCTAAGTGTTGCACTTATTTGTTCACACTTTGTACTATCGTTCATGTTTATCCCAACCCATCAGTGCCTTTCCTTGCTTTCTCTCTTTCTCTCTAGTGATTGTTTTCTGACTTTGCTCTTAAGGATCACCGGACTTCACGAGCACTTGTGAAAGAACAGTGTGAGACTGTGCTGTCTTGTCTTGAGCTTACTATTTATCCGTATCTTTCTTACTTATATTCATTTCCATCTCTTTACTTTCTATTATTCCCCCTTTCCCCAACCCTTAGTGTAGGGTAGCCAACCTTGGTTAACCTCCCAGCTGTTCCTCTCTATTTCTCTCTCTTACTCTGTTTCGTGCATTTATTCTGCTTGCTTCCAGATAAAATGGGTTGCGCACAAAGTTAGTACACTCTGACAAAGCGGAGCCGAGCTAATACTAGTGAAATCCCGGCAGCTGTTGTAAACATTCGTAAACCCGGCCTGCAAGGAAAGTTTATGACGATGCTGTACATTGCTCCAAGTGCCAGTGATACCGTATAAACGCGTGTAAGGGCCGCACTTTTTTTTCAGGAAGTGAGGGCTAATTTTCAGGTTGCGGCCCATACACGGAACTTTTTTTTGGTGAACTAAAAACAACGTACCAGTTAGTGAACGAAGAGCGTTTATTGCAGTATGCCGCGTGTGCGCTTAATCGTCGTCACTCGACGAGTCCTCTAACTCGGAGTCCGAGATAGTGTGTTGCGGAGCACCATCATTCCACAAACAGTCATCTTCGGTGCCATCCAGGCTGTTGGATATCCCAGTGACCTTAAAACTTCGGGACACAATGTCCGTCGACACCGAGCTCCACGCCGACAATATCCAACCGAGAACAGTAGCAAGCGGTGCCCTCTTCAGCCGTCCGGTCGGCGTGTGCTCATGGTTGCCGGTTGCCATCCATTCCGTGTAGAGTCTTCGGAATTCAACTTTGAATGGTCTATTCACGCTCACATCCAATGGTTGCAACATTCCTGTGAGGCCGCCTGGAATCACGGCCATGTCTGTGCCGACACGGCGCAGCTGCTCCTTCACCTTATCGGTAAGGTGGCCGCGGAAACTATCCAATACTAAAAGTGAATGTTTGGCCAACAAAGCTGCCGGTCTGTTCTGCCAAACACTTTTCACCCAGTCTAGCACCAAATCATCGTTCATCCATCCCTTTTCTTGGGCTCTAACTATGATGCCCTTGGAGAAAACTTCGTTCGGAATTCTTTTCCTTTTCAAAACAACGTACGGGGGTAGCTTCCGCCCGTCCGCGATCACACGAAGCATCACGGTGCAGCGTTGGCGCTCAGCGCCGGTGGTCCGCACGGCGACACTCTTCTTGCCTTTTACTTCGACTGTGTAGTTCTCGGGAGAGTCAAACCACACAGGAGTTTGATCAGTGTTCGCTATTTGCGACAACAAATAACTGTGCTGATGGCGCAGGCCGATGACATGCTTGTGAAAACTAAGCACCTTGTCGGTATAGTCTTCTGGCAGCCGCTGGCACAGCGTGGTCCTTCGCCGAAAAGAGAGTCCCTTTCTTTTCATAAACCTTCGCACCCAGCTAGCACTAGCCTTGAAATCCCCGGCCGGTATATTTTTCGCACGTGCCAAGGCTAGTGCCTTCATGCGCAGCATGTCTGTAGTGAGCGCAAAACCATCGTTCCGCACCTCAGTCACATAGCGGAGCAACTCCTCTTCCAAATTGGGATACTTGCTCTTTTTTCCTCGGAAAGCGCGCTTTTTGATATTGGTGTTCTGCAAGGCTTTTTTCTGGGCGCACCAACGTCGAATACACTTCTCGTCAACGTCGAATTTTCTGCCGGCGGCCCGTTTCCCGTGCTCGAGGGCAAACTCGATCACCTTCAACTTATAGCCAGCTGTATAGCTATTCGGCTGCTTGCCCATCGTGCGAAAACGTAAACGTCCCGCAGAAAACTAGCTGGAGTCCCAGAGTCATTCAACGGTGCGCAAAACTCGAGCACATGGCAGGCTGAACAGCACAATGACCGAACAATGCACAAACACCAAAGTTGGTGATGCTAATGCCGATATGGATAGCGCGTTTGTATAGAAGTGTCAGAAGTTAAAGATAAAATCCTGCTTTAACCTTTAGTTGGCGGGTGTATGAACACTACTAAAAAAACTAAAAATTTTTAGCCAACTTCATGAACATATTAGCATGAAGAAAACCAACAAATTATTCTAATGATGTACTATATGGTGATGATGAAAATTGCGTTCTCTAACACCATCTACTGACAACGCCTAGTAGCTCACACACGCGCGCGCATTTTGAATACGCATGGGTCAAGGAAAGTGCGGATGCGGCCCTTACACACAACTTTTTTTTTTTTTGAATATGTGCTTCTTAAAAACGGGATGCGGCCCTTACACGGGTGCGGCCCTTACACGCGTGTATACGGTAATTAATATAGCTTTGTGCGGGTCAACGTTCAGTTCAACTCCCAAATGAGGGTTTATCAGAAACAAGGCGAGAAGTACACAAGTCCAGTAAGCGCAAAAGACAACACCGAGTTCCCACTGTCGACATGTTAGCGATATACATGTCATTTGTGGCTCTGTAGCTCGCAGCCGCTGCTTTGATGCGAGAAGCCAGGAAAAGCGTAGCCTCCAAGGCAGCCGAGCGCCAAAAACACCAAAGATACATCATGAGGTTGGACATTCCGAAGGCCATGCTTTTCAGACTCGCATGCTATTGTGTGCTAACAAACAAGGAAGGGCATGCGAACACTGCAATGAGATCGTTGTGTCACTTCGCATTTTTATTTGAGTGTCCTCGGCAATCGGTCTTTTTAAAGAACACTATGCCTGCATGTTAAGACCTGCAGATTGTGCATCAAATATACCGTGCAAGGAACCAGATCAGCACGGTGGAATAACACTGCCTTTTTGTCACCTGCGCAGGCAAGGGCATCGGAACTTGTTAGAACGTGGCCGAAAATTGATCAACATTTGCCAAGAAAAATGTGCTTTCCAGGCCTGGCACGGTCCAGCGTTTTATATAGCGGATGTCCCGCTGTGTGGGTGTTTGGTATACGGTTGCACCAGTCCCACACCTTTACATGGGAAATTCAAAAGGATTTTTCAACTGGTTGTTATAGGTAATAATTGATATATCTGAGTTTGATATATCCGGGATCGCCTGTAAGTGCATAAGAAATAGTCCTAGTCAGATTGCCGAAACGCTGTTATGGTTAAGAAATCCTTTTTTTGATATCATTGTTTTAGTGCATGAAAAACCAGCCATATGTCTACTTACCAGAAAAACTGTGCATTCTCAGGGGTATTGGAAAGTCCGGAAATACCTAACGAAAACTAAGAGAAACTTTGCTCCCATCAGGGAAGAGCCACAGTAACTTTTCGTCAGGGAACGGAAGTCGTGGTAGTATTACTGGCGTGAGATTTTGTCAATGCTTTTTTAAATTGTGTAGCTGTGGGGAAATGGCACTCCTTGTTGCTCTTCTGCCTTTCGGAGTGGTAGAGTGGGATAGCATCCAGCTAATTTGGGAACCATGGGCACATCATACCACTCACTGTCGTTTCTGTGTTCTGTAACTATGCCGTGTGTTTCGGTATTCTTTGTCATGCAAGCCATGCGTTAGCCTCCGATAAGGTGTTTCTGTTATCGTTCCTTGTCAAGTAACTAGCATGAATAAAAGAAGTTGCAACAGTAGATGTAACGAGCTCACAGTTATCTTACAATTGATCACAAGCATTCAGGAAGCGGATGTTGCTGAAAAAGCTGGTATCTTGTTAGCCATCTCAATAGGGTGAGAAAAAGACGCCACCACTTGTTCGCAGTCATTGGAAAGCTCACTCTGTGTTCTTGAACTTCAAAGATACTTTTTTGTACTTGGTGAAGGTTAGAACGAATTTCCAGGTGTGAGCAGTTATAACTAACAGGTGCACTTGTCTGTTGGAATGCTGTGCGTAGCAACGTCAGGCTTCTTTTCTTGTTGATTATCTGCAGCTCTGCACAAAAGAGCCACTCTCTGCTGTTTTATGACAGCCATGTGTTGACAGAGTAGTTAACCATCGCCACATGTCAACTATTGATGAGCACATAGAGAGCAACCGTCATTGCAAGAATGTCGGAACAAGGGACTCCTCTAAGCGAAAAAGCGGCAAAGAACCATTGAAATACGGGGTTGGGGGTTCAGGAACGCCGAGAAAGCAAAGTCGGTAGCAAACGCTGAAATCTGCAATCACAGCTGTTGAAGCCGGGAACGACGTTGTGCTCAAGTGCTTGGATGCGCTAATATCCACAAATATTCCCCTTGAGAAGGTGGACAATACGAAAGCGAGAACGTTTCTGCAGACACGTTCGGAATGGGGGATCGGTGCCTGGACCTGATGTGCTCCGCCAATGACTTCCAGAATTGTTCGAGAAGGACGAGGCAAATTTGAAAGATATGTTTCAAGGCACCACAGTTTCTGTAATTACAATTGAAACCACCGACGGCCGATCAAAATCGGTTGTGAACATGTTGTTCGTTCAGTTGGCCAGAACGGAGAGTGCTGCGCTACAACCTGTGCTCATGGAAGTGAAATTCGGGGATGAAGTTAACTCATCCATCATTTGACGCATCGTGAAAAGGACACTGACGAGGTATAGAGTTGAGTTTGAGAATGTATCGGGCTTTGTTAGCGATAATGCCACTTACATAGTGTACACAGTGAAGTCTTGTAAGGAGTGCATAAAGCCATTTTGTGAGAGTGCTGTTCACATTACGTGTGTAGCCCATACAGTGAACATTGTTGGCAGCACACTGTAGGCATCTTTTCCCTTAGTGGACAAGTTTGCCGCTTGTATGATGGTCTTCCATCTGTTGAGCAGAAAGAGCCTTCTATAAATCACTCCTGGAAAAGTGTGGAGTTCAGTGTGCCAAAGCACTACCAGCACCTGTCCAAAGCAGGTGGAATTCATGGATTGAGGCTGCGGAACAACATTCTGCCTACTTTGAGCACTATCTTTCATTGTTTCAGCAAGTACACCAGAAGTATGATGAAGCAGCGTGTGTTGAATTTTTTCGGAAACTGCTTAGTGAAGACTCAACTGACCTCAGGTACAGCATGCAGTGCATTGCGGTATTTGGGAAAAAGGTTTCAAACTTGCTGAAAGCAGCAGAGGGTCAGTGCGTAGCCTGCCACTAAGCGTACAATGCATTGTTTACGCTTTTGGGGTACCTTGAAGCAGCTTCGAAGGAGGATTTTACAACACAGCTAAAGAGAGATGTTGCACATAATGAGGCCAATCAAATTGCAAGCAAGATGAAGGCTGCAATGACCAAAGCGGCTAACAAAGCTCAGGTATACTTGGAAACGTCCAATAAGTGGCAGTTCTTCAAGGTGCTTATATCCTCGGTGCCTTCCACAGAAGAGGACAGAGTTGACAGGTGTGCCTCAGGTTGCAGGAGAATCACTAGCTTTAGCAGCCGAATGGCAGATTTACCTGAAAACTGCACAAGAACTTAAGATCAGTGACGGGGGATTGGCTCCATTTGTGTCCAAGCAACAAAATCCAGGAACAGACATTGATATCCTGGCCTTTCTGGGTAGGGATGGAGCATCTTACTCCAATGCTTTCATTAATCACCTTGAAATACTTGGCGATACCAATCAACTCTGTTTATGCAGAGAAATCATTAAGTTGCTATGGTGACATTGTGTCCCGCAAGCGTCATTCTCCAAATGAAGAGAGCACCAAACACCATCTGATGCTGTGCCACAACAGGTTTCTCCAATTTTAATTATTGCAGGCATGTTGCGAGCCTGAAAGTGCGATAAATAAATTCTAACGTGTGCCTTCTTGTATTTGGTCAATATTGCTGGAGAATTTTGCATGTTTAAGGGTTGCCACAGAATTTCGCAGATTTCTCTATCTGGAATCGCAGAGTTCCAAGTTTTCCACTGCATGAAGTTAAGGGCCCTACCCATAATGAAGTTAGACTGCGTTTAACTCTTTTTATCTGATCTCGCGAAACTAAAACGCTAGTGTATGGGAATACGGCTGCTTCAGGGAAAATAAGCATGGTTCGTGCAGTGATATAGCGTGTAGAAGGGTAAACGAGCCATTAGCTGATGCCTGATGAAATAGCGAACGCGCTAGCGCGTGCTAGCACTCGAAACCACACGCTGATATTCAAACAAGAAGGGACATCTGGGCTAGTTGGTAATAGTTCATTTTCAAAATCTCGCAGCGCAAGAAGGATGCAGATGAAGTATAAGACAACACGAGCACTGACTCTCAACTGAAGTTAATAAAGGAGAGGCACGAATATATACACAGGTCGACCCGCTTCGACAGAGCACCTGCACATGTGCAGCGGAGTCATTCGCGTGATAAAACTTTTTCAGGACAGGTGGAGCATCTACGCTCGCCAAAAAAACAAAGACCTATCTACACAAGAGGTCATACTAACAAAAACAGATGTGTGAAGCATTCTAAGGTAAGTGACACTTTAGAAATTGCATTTCCTTTTTGCTCAGAACAGCATCAGAACACAAGGGAGATAATGGAGGCCTTCCTCATCGACGGAGGAGGTAAAAGATGCTTAATCCATCCTTCTGTTGCCCTTAGCGAATAGGAAGTGCGATTTCTTAGGTGTCACTTATCTTGGGATGCTTCACACGTCTGTTTTTGTTAGTATGACCTGTTGTATAGATAAGTCTTTTTTTTTTGTTTTTCTGATGCGCGTGGACGCAGAAGTTCCAACACGTGTTCAAGCTCAGCCATGGCTACATTGAGCTTATCTGGAGAAAGTCTCCGTGGGCGAGCGAAAACAGGTAGACCAGTGGTGATCATATGGTGGTGGACGTCATGTTGCACAGGTTTTGTCCAGTCAGGCGGTTGCGCGATGTTTGGGGATTCTCATAGAAGTCCTGCCGAACGGTCATCGGCCACTGTTGTAGTTGGGTTGGTTATATTCGAGTCATTTTTTTATTTGTTACATACTAGGGAGCTTTAGAATACCGTTTGCAAGCGCTGCGGGCGAAGCGGGCGCCATAAGAGTTTTAGAATAGCGTTTGTCCTGCTGCGAACCACAATGCACGATCGCAGCGACACCGTAGCCTTGAAACCAGCGCTTGCGGGCCACATGCGGGCCGCCATCATCGCACGCAATTTCAGATTTTCTGCGTGCGGTCCGCGAACGCGAACGCCGATTCGCGTTACAACGCATGTGCAGCGGCAGCGACCGCACCGCAAGGGCTCGCGGTGCGCTATTCTAGAATTTTCTGCTGTTGGCCTTCTATGAAGGCCTAAGGCAGGAGTGGGCATAAATAACATAACACAAGGTCAGAAAAAAAGAAAAGAAAAAGAAACACCATGGACAGAGAGCAGTGTAGTAGTGTCTAGCAGGCGTTGCCGTTTCACATCGACCAGCAGTCTATGGTGGTTTAAGAAGTCGGCACCAATGAGGGCATGGCGTACGTCGGCGATGAGGAAAACCCAACGAAACGGGCGGTGCAAGCCTAGGTTCTGAGTGAGTGACCGCGATTTGTATACGGGCATCTTAGCTACCGTTGACAGCTTGCTGGTAGGAGATTGGGGGTATTGTTCGGTTGGGTTTTTGAGCCGGAATAATGCAGACCTCTGCACCAGTGCCCACCAGGTACTGCTGGCCTTTTTGTCCATGACTTGAAACAGGCGACTTTTGGGTTGGCATTAACCAGTCATCGCCTTCAATGGTCGGCCTGCCTGTTTTCCTGCCACAAGCAAGGTTGGAGGCAGTGACGCGTGTCCTGTCCAAAACGGCGATGGTAATAGCATATCCCAGATGGTGTGGGGGACCGAGAGCGTTGTGCGCGTCCATAATGCGGGGAGCTTCGGCTGCGGTTTCGGTGACGTGAAGTGGTCTAATGACGCTCCACAACATAAACCAGTTCTTCTAGGTGATCGCAAAGCGCGTCAATGAGAGAAGCAGGGTCAAATGGTGTTTTTAGAGCGGCACTCACGTTATTGAATGACGGCGTGACGTTGCACATTGACGGCGTGGTCACTTCCAAGACCTTGTCCGCCAGGCTGGCCAAACTGTTGAAGTCCAATGTGGACACAGTGGCTAGTACCATTTGCAAATTGCCAGGAAGGCGCTGCAGAAACAGTTTTCACAAGTTCTCGTCAGTAGTGGTAGTGTTGTCGCTCATGAGTTGACGCATATGACGAAGAAGCTGGCTGGGCCGGCGGTTGCCTAATTCCTCTGTGGAGAGCAACTGCTGTATGCAGGAACGTTGTGGTGCCGTCGTTCGCTCCAACAGAGCAGTCTTGAGAGTGCTGTACAGTGTAGTGGAGGGGAGTCTGGAAAGCAGGTCAGATGCTTTTTTGGCAGCAGCTGGTGACAGCGCTGAAACGAGATGGTACTTGCGTTGTTCTGTGCGCACGCCAGAAAGCACGAATTGTGACTTGGCTTAAATGAACCAGATCGAAGGGTTGTGGTTCTAGTAAGCTGGTAGTCGGAAGGAGACTGCAGAGACGTCATTATCGGTCATGCCGGTAGCTTCCGTGTTTAGGTGCGTCTTGTTGCTCTGCATGATTCTACAATACTTCGGCAGTGCTGCGAAGGACTACGGGTCACCACTTTTGTAGAGCCAGGTTGTACGAGACCGACACGTCTTTTCAGTGACAACGTCTACTTTATTCTGTTAACCAGAGATTCGAAAATAGAGCAGGTGCACGCAGTGCACCGGAAGTGACAAGAGTGAAAGTGAGGAAGGAGAAACAGAAAGAAGAGCGGCACGTTGCTTGGAATGCTGCCCCGCAGGGTTTTTATGACCCCGGGGGTACGCGCTGGTGGCCGCGTCGCTACAAGTTTCCACAATAAAAAATATGCAAAAACCGTCGAAGTGGACTGGTTTTTGTTATAAAGAGCTGCATTGTTTTTGTTGTGAAGTGTTCATCCATTGAGAGAATGAAATAATTGGAAGCCTTTTTCTTTGGTTTTGTTTTCGATTACACTGGACTACACTCTCTTTACTACAATTTTTACAGGCTCTTCGACATATATGTCTTTATAAAGCATGTGCGCAATGTGAGCGCTAAGTGTTGAGCCTATCAGGATTTCGAACTTGGCTACGCTCTTATAGCCACTTTAGCAATCAAAAACTCGCCAAATGCAGCGAAATCACAAGTTCATCGCACATGATAATCCTGCACGATGAGAGGAGGAATGGGGGTGGTGGGTGGCGAATGCATAGCAAAGCAGGATGGAAAACAATTTACAACTCATATTTCTCATGTATGGACCATACTAGAGTATGTGCCCTAATTATGTCATGTGAATCACTGTTCTGGCGTCACCAAGGGCGCTAAAAGAACGAGAAGCGCCAACTAGACTGCGTATCTTTAGAAGCTGTTCTAGGGCTCTACATAGATAGCACATCCAAACATGGAAACGGAAGAGCAGTCTTGATACTGCAAATACCACTCTCAGAAATCTTAAAGCTGCAGAAAAGCAGGTGCAGAGATGTATTTTATGCTCATATTGCGCGCTTGGATAAAAATAAGACAAACGGCGGCGGCGTGATCTTTCTCGGAACTTCGGCGGCGGTGCGAACAGTGTGAGCAAAAACGGGCAGTGGTGCGCGGGGCACAGCTCTATGAGAAGTGAATGGTGTATTTGCATGACGGCCATGACAAGAAATCATGGCAGAACGCATGCAATTACAAGCGATAGTTCCTTCTTGCCTTGTGCAATGCTCCCCTAATCACACCACTCACTCTCCCAAGTACATGTGGGAAAGTCGCCTGCCACGAGAAAAAACCAACATGTTGTGTTGTGCATTGCCAGATGTTTGATATATCAATTGCTCAAGTTCTTTTGTTCAATGCAGCTGTAAATATTCCCATACTAGACGTTAAAGCAACATCATCATGTTCTAAAAAGGCGTGATATCAATGATAATTCATGTAAGTCGAGTTGGACTGTATATTATTTTATCTCGGAAACATCCTCAGTAATATACTGTATTTTGTCGCATATAACCCACAGCTCTTACTTTAAAAGGCCAGTAAACAAACCCAAGGTCCAAAAATTGTTGTAAAGAGAAATATGAGCACTTTTACTTCGTGAACATGCTGCGGCAAGAATTTTGCGAATACCTACTATATTAAGGAAGTTACAGGGGCTAGAACATCGCTTACAGCTAGTTTAAAATTTTCACGCGACCTCGCCACCCTTCTCCTTCAGAGGGAGGGGTAGGCATAGCCCATGGGCGTAACTCCGCCCACTTCGGCAATGTGACAAGGCGTCAGCAAGTGACGTCGGTAAACTCAATCAGTTGCAATGCACTTCCGCTTGCTACGATGCCTGGTTGTTTACGATGCCTGCTTGTTTACGCAGTGCCGATGCTTCTCCGCAGCCCAGTCGCTTGATTTGCAGTAGACAATTTGGAGCAAAACTGCGCTCAAAAACGTGGACATGAATTTGGCCCGATTTTTCGGGAGCAGACTGTCGCACTATCTGGGAGCAGCAACACAAAACATAAATAATGCGTTTAATAGGGGGTGTGCTGATCAACAGGTCGCGCGACAATCTGCTCACTTGAAAAAAAAACTGGGTCAGTGACGTGTCCCGATTTCGATACATGGAGCCCATGGGGAGTTTCGCTACTTGTACGATTGAATAGCTATGTCGTGGCTGTGGGTGGGAATAGGAACTGTCGTTGATTTCACTACTGTTTGTTTAGATCTGGTTTAGACCAATCGACGAGGTGCGTGCTGTGTCATGTCGCCGATTACAGAGTTGTCTTTGCGCGTGGAAGGAGCATTGGTCAGGCGTAGAAAAAGAGCACAGGAATCGTTTTTCGATATGGGGGCTCTGTCTGGTGTGCAGCTCTGTAATATACAGAAAACGTGATCGTTGGGGTCTACTCTATGAATTACAAAGCTTGTTTGGGGGATGTAAAAAAAAAAGTCTGAGTCTGTTGACTGACCCTTTAACTCTACAAAAATAAAAAATAAAAACATGCATATAACCGGCGTCCCCACTTATCACTTTTTCTTGGGAGGGTGGGGAAGGGTGTTTAAGTGAGAAAATATGGTATATTGTACCTATATTTTGGTTAAGTAAATGAAAAGTATACATATTTACAATCTAAAATGACTTAAAAGTATTCGATCTCCGATTTTCGGTCTCTATATATGGTCACCTGCTTAAGGTTCTGTTTTCACTTATACTCAACCTGAGTGTCACCCATCACACTAATATATATGTGTATTAGTGTGATGTATGTGTGAATATATGTTTATTTTTCAAACACTATGTGCTTAAGTCCGTCATTCACCTCATAGAGTGATTATGATAGTACCCATGAGTGGATACGTTACCTCATAACCCACATGTTTGCTTTCTAGTCTGTGCTAACTCTCCTATACACGTTTTTTTTTTAGTTGTAAACCTTGGCAAAGATAGCTTCATTTGCACTGATAGATAACACTTACAAAATGCACAGTTTGAATTAGCGTACAATTTGTATGTTAAAATAGTACAATAGAAAACTAGTATTTACTTGCATAATTTGCACTTTTTTGCTATTTTGGTGCTTTTCTTCGCTATTTTGAGAACGGGGTGCCAAATTACATGGAGATTTCGGAAATGCATACAAAATAATGTGCATTAGTCCTAATGCATGCAGTGCATACATAAAAAATTAAATTGGGGCATAAATGAAGTGTACATAATTTAACAGAATAAGCATGTTCTTTAACTAGTTGGATCTGGTCATGCGCTGTCTAGGCGGAATCACTGATCGAGAGGTCTAACTGAAAATCATCGTCGCGGTTACTGTCGCCGCCCTCCTAAAGCCTATCATCCTCTGTTCTTTCGAGTGCATTCGAATGCCCCATTTTCTGAAAGCTCTTCTGTACAATGCTGGTCCCACGACATGGCAAACCGGAAGACCTAAGTGTTCGCACATAATTGAAAAGGCCTTCTTCAACTGCAGGAAACTTGCATTAGCAAGCGTGTAGTTTTCTGCTTTCTCCAATACCAATCGTGTCGATCGTCACACGTTCAAGAACCTCTTGCTGAAGTGCTTGGCGGTGGCACGGTTCTTGATTTTTTTGGTAAACTTCATAACAGCGAGCTTGAAGTACACCGCATGCGCCGTGCCGGGTCATCCGGCACGGCGCATGCGTTCAACCTGGACATAGAGCCCGCCCGGATCGTCGCGGCGCCCAGTGGGTTCGGCAGCACCGCAATGGACCGAGCTAAACTTCCTTGCCTCTTCTTGGTGCAGGTAACAAACCGCTATAGTCTTTTTACTAAGCGAACTAGTTACCGTGCCCTAGTTGTGCTGCCGAGCCCACACTGGTTTTGTACTTTTGCTTATGACTGTACAAACGCACTTATGCAACTTCTCTTGTTAGCTGGCGATGTAGAGACCAACCCTGGACCTTACTCCCCCCACTCTTCTGGCTCTGCCGATGTTTCGTCGCAAATGCTCAAGGTACTTAAAGAACTACAAACTGGTCAGGCAGTTATGTTAGAGCAATTAAAAGCGATTCAGACAACACTAGTGGAGCATGAAAAGACCTTCGAAGAGATGAAAGAACGGCTAGATAAGATCGAGTCAGACCATGCTTCCCTAGAGACTATGAGGCCGCTGCTGACAGCCTTGCAGTCGGATGCTGATGGCAATGCTCAACATATAAAATTGATAACTGCTCGAATCAATGACGCAGAGAACAGATCAAGGCGCAATAACTTGGTTTTTTATGGGCATCAGGACGCCCAGAACGAATCGTGGGAAGAGTCGGAAAAAATAGTAATTGAGCACTGCAATCGCCTCCTTCAAACTATCGTTCAACCCCGTGACATTGAAAGGGCCCATCGCATAGGTACGTTCCGCACCGGAAAGTGCAGACCAATAATAGTGAAATTCGTGCATTTTAAAGATAAGGACCATATACTATCGCTTAACAGTAAGCTCAAAGACACCGTCTTCAGCATTTCTCAGGATCTCTCCCCTAGTGCACGCCTTGCCCGTAAGCGCCTAATTGAATTTGGGAAAACTCAAAACTCGAGCTTCAAGCTACGCCATGAAACACTGACCGTAAACAACAAAACCTATGTATTTGATCATGCTTCAAATACGGTTGTCGAAAATAGCTCATAGCAGCCAAGAAATAAACTACGCGAGTCACGTCCTTTTCATCAGTCTTTATCATTTTTGTTAACCAACATACAGAGTGTCATTCCGAAGCGGGATAAGCTATGCGACCTGATAAATTCTTCATCTTCAAATATTGTGCTACTAACAGAAACGTGGCTTAACTCGTTAGTCGATGATTCGGAAATATTGCCTTGTCTCTCTGACTTTGACATATTTCGCAAGGACAGGGATAACAACTTGCGTGGTGGTGGTGTCCTTGTAGCCACGAAACGGGACCTACGCTGCGTGCGCATCAATATTGCATCTCCATTAGAAATTGCTTGGCTCTGCTGCCACGCATCCCACCCGCGCATCTTGATCGGAGTTTGTTATCGCGCTCCTAGTACTGACAGTTCTTTTTCACGTCTGCTTCACGAAAATTTGAACCAACTAAGAACGACCCACCCAAACAGTCCTATATTGTTATTTGGCGACTTTAATTTCCCTAGTATAAATTGGTCTGATACTGCTTCTATGTCATCAAAAAATACCCCCCCTGGCGAGTTCATCAACACTTGCCTCACCTTCGGATTGTCCCAACTGGTCTCTCAGCCCACGCGTGTTACCGACCACTCGTCTAACATATTAGATCTTGTTTTAACTTCACACCCTGAAAACGTCTCCCTTATCACCTACCTGCGTGGCCTGAGTGATCATTTGGTTGTGCGTGCCTCATTCTCATGCAGTTTACACACAAGTAAAAAAACCAAAAACCAGTTACGTTGTACGATAAAGGGGATTACGACAGTATGAACCGGGATTTATCAACGATCTTTGAAAAATTTTCAGCCAGCTTTGCGCAGCGTTCACTTGAATCCAACTGGCTTCTTTTCAAATCAGAGATGCAACGCCTAATACGCCTTTATATTCCTACTAAAACGATATCGGAATGCCCGAGTTCTCCGTGGTTTAATACATCCCTTAAACGCTTAAACAATAAGAAAAAGCAATTATTCCGGGCAGCAAAAAATTCTAACACGAATCAAGCCTGGCAAAAATATTACACCGCTGAAAACGATTACAAATCCTCAGCCGCCCACGCTAAACAAAGTTTCTTCTCTGTCACATTACTCTCTATGCTACGCACTGATCCAAAGTGCTTCTGGAAAACGATTAATCCCAGTGCATCTAACTCTGTTTCTCTGTGCGATAGCTCTGAACTCCCTATTCCGGACCGTGAAGTACCAGATATATTAAACAGCGCATTTAGCGCTGTTTTTACACGTGAACCCTTGAACGACCTTCCTACTGTCCCTTCTTGTGATAACCCCGCCATGCCGAGTATTATGTTTGAACCACAAGGCATAGTGAAAGTAATTGACTCGCTGAAAAATTCATCATCTGTTGGTATTGATGGTATCAATGCTAAAGTACTAAAAAACACCAAACGCATGAGCAGCTTGTTTCTCACTCATTTTTCAACAGTCTCTGAACACAGGATCGGTTCCCTATGACTGGCGCATCGGCAAGGTCATACCAGTATTTGAAAAGGGAAATCGTTTGAGCCCCAATAATTACCGACCGATTTCAATTACCAGTGTCTGCTCTAAAATCATGGAACATATATTGTATTCGCACATTGCCAAATTCTTGCATTCCGTTAATTTCTTCAATCCTAATCAGCATGGTTTCCGTAAAGATCATTCCTGTGACACTCGGCTTTCCATGTTTCTTCATGACGTACATTCATGCCTATACCGCAACATTCCAACTGATGCAATCTTTATTGATTTTGAAAAAGCATTTGATAAAGTCTCACACAATCTCCTACTGCTAAAATTGTCTCGCCTTAATCTAAACCCATTTGTGTTGAACTGGATAAGCGCATTTCTAAATGACCGCCAGCAATTTGTCCACGTCAATTCGCATACATCATCACTCACGCACGTGCTCTCCGGTGTTCCACAAGGAACCGTTCTGGGGCCACTTCTTTTTTTTCATATATATAAATGATCTCCCTACATATCTTACATCGAACGTCCTGTGTTCCACAAGGAACCGTTCTGGGGCCACTTCTTTTTTTCATATATATAAATGATCTCCCTACATATCTTACATCGAACGTCCGTCTTTTCGCAGACGACTGCGTCATTTATCGCTCTATAAGTAGCACCTGTGACATATCCGCGCTACAAGAAGACTTATTTCGCATACAGGTTTGGTGCAATAACTGGCTGATGTCGTTAAATGTCCAAAAGACTGTGCACGTTTCTTTCCACAGCCGCCAGCCACAATTTTGTGCAGCCTAAGTATACTATTAACAATATTGCTATTGATTCTGCCGACTCGGTTAATTACTTAGGTGTCCATATATCCCACGACTTAAACTGGTCTTGTCACATTAACCACATAACGAACTCAGCTAACCGTGCTCTTGGCTACCTGCGCCGTAATCTTGGCCTAACCCCTCCCTCAATAAAATTACTTGCATACGAAACTTTCGTGCGGTCCAAATTAGAATATGCAAATGCTATCTTCGATGCTTACCAAACTTATTTAATCAACACCCTGGAATCTGTCCAAAATCGTGCGGCTCGATTTGTTTTGTCTGATTACTCTTATTATTCAAGTGTTTCAGCGTTAAAAAGCACACCTTAACCTTCCTTCACTTCAATCTCGCCGCAAAATAGCTCGACTGTGTCTTTACCACAAATTCTTCCACTCGCAACAACTCAGAAATCAGTACATCCGACTAGCCCACCGTATTTCCCGTACGAGCCACACCAACGCAGTCTATCCGGAACGTGCCCATACTAATACATTCCAACAATCATTTTTCATACGCACATCCAGAGACTGGAATGACCTACCTGCTGAAGTTGCTACCATCATGGACCAATCTCATTTCAAACACGCCATTGTAGTGCCCCCATAATTAATGTACCCATTCTGTTGCTGTCGCTACGATATTGTAACCCTCCTTTCTAGTATTGTGCCGCACCCCTTATATAGAAGTGCCGCCATAACTTCTGTACATAGTCTGTTGCCGTTACCATGTTGTTACCCTTCTTTCAAGTGCCGTGTCATGCCCACCCCTCATGTAATGTCCCGGGACCTTTGAGGAATCAATAAATAAATAAATAAATAAACCTTATATATAATTATTGTACCCCATCACAAGGGAACAGTAAAAACGTGATGGACAGATGGCAAAACCTAAAATTCTGATATCAATTGAGTGCGTTGCAGAGCGGATGCAGAGAACAAGGAGAACAGTTGGCACGACAGGCACTCATACGCTTCCGGTGCAGAAAATTTTCCGTGCCTAGACTTGAGCGTGCATTTTCACGGTGGTAGAGTCGGAGGGAGGCAAATGCTCGAGCAGTTCCAGCGTTCCGTCAACAGGCTTGGGCTTGAGTGTTGGGCTGCGGTATTCTAGGGACCCTAGTTTGGGGTGTCTTCAAAGAAAGGGACTTTGCACTCGGAGCCAGTTAATTGCGCTTACCTGCTCGGTGAGGCGCGCTCCCTGCGCACCTGCCAAAGCATCCAAAAGTCAAAAGTGCGCGCGCTAGCGAGCTGGCTCGGGTGGATCGGGTAGCGCAAGGTATGCGAGTAGCATTTTTTTTGTAAGGCTGGCAAAATATTAGAGGTGCGCAAATTATGTGAGTAAATACGGTAGTTTACATCACATGCTCAAGTAGCACGGCCTAGCCGGAGTGCACAAGCAAAGCTTACGCTCCATCCCTACATTACACATAAAAAAGTTGCATTGCGCCAGTGTGTAGCTGCATGTGCTGTGTAGCATGGACGCTCCAGCTGCCATGGGGTGCCTTGATAACAGGATATTGAACATGTTTTTACTGGCTCCTGTTCTGGTTCAGCTATGACGGTTCATTTTAATAGTGGGATACAACTAAAGAATTTCGGAAAGGACCCACCCCGATAATGGGATCACGCCAGGTCATCGTCTTTGCGACTAAAGAAATAGTCCCGCTCAGGCACTCGGCAATGTTCTCCAAAGCTAGGGTTACCAGCGGCCCAGCTCATGGCGTCAGTTCTGAGTGTGTAACGATTGGGGCAGGCTTGTATACATCTGCCTTTGAGGAGCAAATAATGCAGAAGTTAAAAGTTGTATCCGATAGTAGTTATGATCACAAGCCTTGGGCACACAAAAAATGACCTTTCTTGCAGTTTCATCATGAAAATGGCGCATCACAATTTGCTGAATTTCACTGCAAATCTCTCTCCTCTGATGGGAGTGCTGGTGCCACATATGTGGTTTCCGTTTTATGTGATGATGTACAGACAATCTTTATTCTTGTTATCACTTTCGTTTGGCTTTTTTTCTCTTCCCTTGCATGTCCCCTCTAGCCAAGCTGTTGTAATCTGCTCTCTACTGTATTCCTGTTGGGGAACTAAAGAATGCGAGGAGAATACGAAAGGACGAATGTTTTTGTTGCTTTCTTTGATAAAGCCGGCCCTTTCTCCACCTACTACCTAGGGGTACAGGAGATGCAAATTTTATGTGCTGACCTTTCTTTTCCACTTATCTCGCTTTCTCCGTCCACATCGCAATTTCCTCTTTATTTGCTTTGAGTCTTTGTTCCAGGAAGGTTTTTCTTTTTTTCTTTTGATTTTTCTTGTTTATCTGAATGCCTCCATTAAGATTATAATGCTGATTGTGCGAAATCCTCGTCATTGTCGGTCACTGCGACAGTTCATCTTAACAGAAGGGGCCTGTTATGTGGTTCGTCTTAAGCAGATTTTTTTTTGCATTCAGTCTGGCAAACCAAACAAACACTCCAGGTTCGTTCATCTTAAGCAAGAATTTTTCTTAGCAGAGTTAGTCTTAACGGGAGTGTTCGATTGTAATACGGTGGCTGACTTTAGGTAGCAAAAGTATGGAAAAGAACTCGATACATTCGAGTAAGTATGGTATGTGCCACTTTTTAATTACCTGGAAAAATAGAAGTACTAGCACTTAATTATCATGTGGCTAATAAATGATTGTAAGCTCATTTAAAGGGCAAAGTTCTGAGTGATTTATTATGGTGAGAAAAAGAAATGAAAAGTACACAGCCGTAGCAGTTTTCGACATGGCACCTAAACTGCAGTGTATGGGGAAGAGTGGAGTGGAATAAACAAAATGGAAAATGGTAGATTCTGCCTGACCAACCACTCTACTTGTTATCAGCGCAGTTGAACGTGAATGTTTAGTTTTCCAAATGCAAGGCTTGTTATTGCTGGAACACTTCACCACATGCATTAATAGCAGAGCGTGAAATCCTATGCCAAGAACCGCTGTTGATTTCACTCTCTCATTAGTAGTTTGTTCCTGAGCATACCCATCTAGGGACAACCATGTTGTTCTTTTGATACATATTGCAAGCCAGAATTGTGTATTTAATGGGGTACACCCTTCAAAAAAAGGGGGGGGGGCAGCTTATATAAAGAAGGCCTTTTTGTCCCACAACAATTATTACTTTACAGCATTTGATTGACAGCAGCAAGAGAAAATTGGCACATTTGAAAGAAGACTGCAGAAGAGAGCCAGTAGTCTTTTCTTTGATAATGTAGTGTCTCTATTGCGTGCAGTGTATTTGGCTTGTATGTTCACATTCCACTTATGTTCCACATACGGTGTGTTACGAAGCCTCTCTAGGAATGCTTGGTACCTTAAAGTAAGGCACCTGCTAAGTATTGTTGGCTAATGTGAAATTAATTCAGAAGCTATTGAGAATAATAAGTTTATTATACTATGGCAGACTATTTCAGCTTTAGTGTTTAAAACTGTGTATAAAAAAGTGTATAAGTGTATAAAAAAAACTAGTAATATAGAGTATAAACTCATCAGTATTATATATATATAAAGTGATTCTCTGTGAGCAGTTGCAACGTGGTTTATTTCGACGTTTCGGCCAGAGTATGGCCTTCATCAGGAATTTCCGATGAATGCCAGACTCTAGCTGAAACATCGAAATAAAGCACGTGACTGCTCACGGAGGATCTACTTAACTACTTGCAACGCCACGGCCACTCCACCACCATGCTTGCGTATATATATATATATATATATATATATATATATATATATATATATATATATATATATACACACACACACACATATATCGGGTTACCTGGCGGAACATGGGAGAGGCCTTTGTCCTGCAGTGGACGTAGTCAGGCTGATGATGATGATGATGATGATGATGATGATATATATCGCAATACCACTTCCCACCAAGACATTGCGCGCGCTTCTCTTCTGTGGGAAGGGGACAATGCTCCCAGTCGCATGGATCCCGTGACGCAGTCCCCATTGTTCGACAAGGACAGCATCCAAGCCTCCTCGTCACCCGCTTTCCTGCCTGCGCTTGAGCACCATCCTGGGAAGGGGTCCAGGCCTCCTCGGTAACTCAACGGTACTTTCACCACACTTCCCTGATGAATGATATTGCCTCACTGATTGCAGCGACGACAGCATATTTTGCGGCTGCCGGCAAGGGTTCTCCAGGTGGCTCACATGACGATGCTGCTAAGATCATCAGCGAAGCTGCTCGCTTGGGCCATTTACTTCAGAGCTTGGCACCTTCGAATTGCGGGGTCTCAACCACCAGCATGAGTACCAGGACCCCTGCTATCTCCACAGCCGTCTCCCCTGGTTCCTCCAGCTTCTCACCTGACCTACCCACTGATGGTACGTGGGCAACGTTCTTGCTGGCTCAGGAGCTAGACCGTTCCGCCTTGCAGACTACTGGCTCCTTGATTTCCACATTACCATCAGTGGTTGGTGGATTCCAGGACAATGCCATCCTGTGGATCCAAATGGTTAATGCTCTCGGCACCCGCAATGCCTGGCCAGAGCATCGGAAATGGCTGGTGGCCATCGAACGCCTTCGCTATGCTGCTAAAGACTGGCACAACTACGAAGGCATCAGACAACAATCTTAGCTGAAATGGTGTGCCAGGTTAAGGTATGTGTTTCGTTCACTTTTTCTTGCCTCCGACCCAGGCTCTATCATGGGTGTCAGCTCTGCAACTCAACAACTCGACAGTGCACCTCTCGGCATCCAATTTTGGGAAAGAAATTGTACCGACAGTGCAGATTTACCAGACCCCAAGCAGCCCACTTTTGGAGAACTAGGTGGTGAGGGGAAGTACCTCAATTGTTCATCTGTTCCCCGGAGCACCTGCGCAGACAGAATTGCGCACGTGAAAGGAGACGTGCTCGACACCAATACCAGTGGCGAGCAGGACTTCATGCCACACTTTTAGGATTCCACGACTCCTGCACCACTTGACAAAAATACCAACTACAAACCCCAGTTGTTGGCAGTGCGTCTCCATGTTCACCAGTGCTTGAGGAGATGCAGATTCCAGTTAGTCCAGTGCCAGACGCGCTGCAAGTTAAGGAACCGAACAAGTTCACCACAGCCATCATCTCAGGGCCATCGGGATAGCTACTGCTGACTCGAGAGCCGTCACAACCCGGATGTGTGGATGGCTACCACCTGTTGGTTGGGATCAAGGAATCTAATCCGACCAACGCGACTAACCACATGGAAGACATGCCCATGCATTCTATGGCCCTCCTTGTAACAAGACCACAACTATTGGACCCCTTACATGTGTCTTTAAATACGTGTAACGCACACTGGTTACACGCCCCTGTTTCAGCAGCACCATACATTAAGATTTGCTCGCGTTGTGGTTCTGCATTGATGTGAAGTGGATACACTTCTTTAAAGCTGCGAAGACGCGTCCGAGTACTGATGCACCCTCCTGAGTCAACATCGGCAGTTTCACATGCCAGATTGCCAGCGTGGCTGAGAGACAAGCAGCCACAATGCCACAGTCAATGTTGACTGTTAGAGAGATCACCAAATAAGCCAGTGAAACGGAAAAGTTGTCAAGACCTGTGGCTGCAAAGATGCTGCCATCGCAGGCCACCTGACACATCGATATCATGACACGACCTGTCGTGGCGTGCCGAAGAGAGACCACCCAGGCGCAGCCAGTACCACCCACCTGAGACATCGTTGGCACAATTTCAGTAAATGTCGCACTGTGACCGACCGCAGCAACAGCCAATTCCAACCTCGGGAAAACACAGAAGAATATCTTCACACAAAGGCACACCGTGGCCAAGACTGACCACCGCGATTCAGCCAGTACCGGCCACCCGAAGCATAGGCAGCCTCTCCGCACGCTTTGCAGTCATGGCCGAGTGTCATGACCAAGAAAGACGCTGGGGCTCGGGCACACAGGCGGCTATATGGAGAAGGAACAAAAGAAAGTCAGATTAAAACAGCCGGCCCGCAGCAAGTGTGCCGTCTCTCTCGTTTATGCCGTACAGTGGCGCAGTCAACTATTAAATGTCAAGAAAGAAAAGTGGGTGAAAAGATAACTTGCCGTAGGCAGATGCCGAACCTGCGACCTTCAAATGATGCGTTCCATGCTCTATCACTTAGCTACCATGGCAGCTATCCGCCAAGCAACTTTATTGGCTATATATGTGAATTAAACATGGGAGTGTCAGTCAGCGCCACCAGTTGCCGTGGCGGCGGCGAGTGTGGCACACACTTTATGAGCCTCTTTGGCATCACATAGCACGTGAATTTATTACGAGCTGGCAGCTGACCAATAGTCCCTCGTAAACAACCTAAAGATACCAAGTCTGCCAGTACAAGACCCTCATTAATGAATTAAGGAAAGAGGTGTAGGGCTCATTTTTTCATGTTTAATACAATATTAATGAGATCTAACAGGCAATAATGCCAAGGAAAGTACAGGGGAAGTTATTAGACCGAAGTGTAATGTAGATGTCGGGAAGAAAAAAGTGGGTGAAAACTTGCCGAGGGCAGGAACTGAACCTGGTATCTTCAAATAGCGCGTTTGATGCTCCACCACTGAGCTACCACGGCCGCTATCCCCCCAGCCACTTTATTGGCTATACACGTGAATTAAACGGAGTGTCAGTCAGCACCACCAGTATATATATATATATATATATATATATATATATATATATATATATATATATATATATATATATATATATATATATATATATATATATATAATGTGTGTGTGTTTGCGAAATATAGAGCTTTGTAATGTTTGTGAAATAATAAAGCTAGGGTATCGAACTTGGTTAGAAATTTCAATGTACATTTCATATAAGAAGTTTGGGCCTGACTTCTGGTTTGATTTTTCTTTTATTCATTTTCTTGTTCAAGGTAGGCATTCACTCTTGTACAAAAGTGCATGATAACTTCTGGTTCAGTTGTGATGCCAAATTAATTGAAATCAAATTTGAGCTTTCGGATTTTGGCTTAAGGTAAAGGCTGTCTGTACAGTGCAGTGCACCATTGCGAGATTATTTGTGCAAGCTTGTGAGCTTACATTTAATTTATTATTTTTCTGCAGGTGACATCAGTAGTGTTCCACCCAGATGAAGACACAGCAGTGACAGCATCACCAGACACTACAGTGCGTGTGTGGAACATCCCATCTGCACAGACAACTCAGATTATTCGTGCTCACGAGGGACCAGTTTCTGGCCTCAGCTTGCATGCAACTGGCGACTACCTGCTGTCAACATCAACTGACCAGCACTGGGCTTTCTCTGACCTTCACACTGGCCGTGTCCTGGCTCGTGTGCTTGACAACTGCGCCCTAACAGCAGCCGAGTTCCATCCTGATGGTCTCATTTTGGGCACGGGCACATCAGATGCCTTAGTAAAGATTTGGGATTTGAAAGAGCGCACCAATGTTGCCAACTTCCCAGGTCACACTGGCTCCATCACTGCTCTGGCATTTTCAGAGAATGGTTATTACCTAGCCACTGCAGCAAGTGATTCTGCTGTCAAGCTGTGGGATTTGCGCAAGCTGAAAAACTTTAAAACCATTGCTCTAGACGATGGTTATGAAGTGCGAGATTTGTACTTTGACCAGAGTGGTACCTACCTGGCAGTTGCAGGGACAGATGTTCGTCTCTATCTCTGCAAGCAGTGGGACACACTCAAGATATTTTCAGACCACACAGCTTTGGCGACAGGTGTGCGATTCACTCATCGTGCCCGCAACGTGGCTTCTGTCTCTATGGACCGTACCCTGAAGATTTATGGGTTATCATAAAAAGTACATGACTATGGCATACCCTGGCAACAAGCATTTGTCGTTCAAGCCAAGAAGACTATGGCTCTCTTATCATTCATTATACCCGGGCAAGAAGCATTTGTCGTTGAAGTCAAGAAGACTATGGCATTCTTATTCAGTATACCCTGGCAAGAAGCATTTGTCGTTGATGTCAAGAAGACTATGGCATTCTTATTCAGTATACCCTGGCAAGAAGCATTTGTCGTTGAAGTCAAGAAGACTATGGCATTCGTACCCTGAAGATTTATGGGTTATCATAAAAAGTACATGACTATGGCATACCCTGGCAACAAGCATTTGTCGTTCAAGCCAAGAAGACTATGGCTCTCTTATCATTCATTATACCTGGGCAAGAAGCATTTGTCGTTGAAGTCAAGAAGACTATGGCATTCTTATTCAGTATACCCTGGCAAGAAGCATTTGTCGTTGATGTCAAGAAGACTATGGCATTCTTATTCAGTATACCCTGGCAAGAAGCATTTGTTGTTGAAGTCAAGAAGACTATGGCATTCTTATTCAGTATACCCTGGCAAGAAGCATTTGTCATTGAAGTCAAGAAGACTTTGGCATTCTTATTCAGTATACCCTGGCAAGAAGCATTTGTAGTTCAAGTCAAGAAGACCATCTCCTTATGTTTTATTCTAATAAAGGTTGCTTAAAAAAGCATCACACTTTTGCAACAGTTGCTGGTAGTTAGACCAATTTAGGGTCATAATGAATGAATGTACCATCATGGTAGATCAACAGGCATCTAGTTCTGCTAACTCTTCTTATTTGCCCAGGATACACCAGATTAGCTACCAGTCCTCATATTTGTATGGGCAGCAATAAATCTTCCGATAAATAGCCAACATCATTCAAAATGAAAATAAAGGACAGTACTTCTTGACATTTTTCAGGCCTTGGAACCACAACGGCGTACTGAGGTACCCCCCCTCTGCCCACTGATGTGTAGGCCAGGGAAGCCACCAAGTTTATGCGTAGGCTTAACTATTTAGATATTATATTTACCTCACTGAGGAAGCTACCAGTGTTGTGGAATGGGTGCCTCCATTCCAATTTCATTCAGGAGAATTAGAACTTCCCGTAATTTTATTACTTTCAATTCCTTGTGATAAAAGAAACACCATTCCGATTCCGGGAATGGCCAGGCAGTTCAATTACATTCATGCAATTCCTATACGCAGGGACGGCATCTTGATAGTTTTATTAAGTTAAGAATGAACACCCTATGAAGCTGATGTCATCAGATGCATTAAGGTATGTTGCCAGTCTTGAAAAACATGTTTTTCTTTTAATAAAAAACTTTTTAACTTCACTATTTAATGCTTTAAGAATTGACCAACACACAGAATTGTGCCGCAGCAAAAATGACATCTCTATCTGGTTCTGTTCCGAGAGTTGTGCTCGTTTTTACAACTACTGGTAAACCTCCTTGAAACTGAAACATGTTTTCTGAAATGAAAACCGTATTTTAATCTGTAAGACTAAGTTATGGTTGTATGAAAAATCGTAGAATACATTTATTTTAGTTTGTGATGAAGTATAGCTATGGTATTGCGACTATTCGAATCGCACCAATTGCCACGGGGCACACGAAGTGACATAGTGTTTACACTGCACCTGTATGTCATACTAACATTTTGAAAGAAATTTTTTCGCTGATACAATGTTGTAGATTGCTATGGGTGCGAGGGCATGCCGTGGCGCCACTATGTGGAGATATCCCTGTGATGTGCAGGGTTGGATTGCTTTGCCAGGCACCTCGCGCTCAGTCCGCAGCCACTTTCATGTCTTCTTCTTTTATTATTGTTGCTGCACTTCACTTCAATAATACCAGTAAAATACTACTGCAGCTTCTTGACTGACTGCCCGAAATGATAACTGCTCCGAAAAAGTGTTAGGCTTTTCATACAATGCTTGACTGCCGGCGTCGTCTGCTATGGCGAGCTATATGAAAATGACGAGGGCTGAACGTACTGCTTTTGTAAAAGGTAATGAGTCATTCTGTGTCAAATTGAAGCATAAAATGGGCGTTGAGGCGTGCTTGCGGTGAGGAAATGTATTTTCGCTCCAAGAAAATGCACGAAACTGTTTGTATCTAAAAACGGGCCGTGGGTGACAGGAGAAGCTTGCACAAATTTACATTCCTGTTTAACGTGCATAGCCTTACAAAGCACAGTGCAAGCGGATTCCTCGCTTTGTGGGTAGCAACCGGGCATTCTACAGCTACATGCAGCCACAACCTCTGTTACAATTGCGAAGCAAACGCAAAAACAGTCACATGTGCACGCACATGCCTTATTCCGAGTTGTAGCTATAGGTGGAATTTCACATGAGGAAAGTTTCTCTGCGGCACCAACTTAATATTTATTGCACAAATTCTCCAACGTTGTCACACGGTGCACATTCGATTGACATCGAGCCACTTAGGTGAAATTTTTGGATTATTGGCTCAATTCTGGTGCTTCTACAAATATGTCCATCGCGATCGAAAAATGCGATCCCTACCGGGCTTGATCAATATAGTAAATGCACCGTGTGCCAACCGGCCGCCCTTGAATGAGCATGCTGCCCAGCTAGAGTGGTGCTATACCAGTAGCGGTGTTAATTGTAATGCGTAACTGCCAACACTGGATACAAGACAGGCGTTCTTGCACTCATCATGATTATTCCGAAGGACTAGATTTCTCGCAGCATAGTTTGCCACATAATATACAGGAGGACCATCCGCCGCCCAGGCAGTGTACGGTTCACGAGCGACAGACACTGCTAGTGCACCAGATTGAAGTCTTTCGTAGTCTTCCTCATCATATTCCGTCTCATGCAGCATTTTTTCTACAGACGAAAGAGACTCCTCCACTAAGTCATCCACGTTGCCACCCTTGGGACTCTAAGAGGCTGAGCTGAGGCATCAAGTTTTGTGGACAGGCACAATGCAGCGACGCTGGGTCTTCTTTTTTGTTGTTGACACCTTCAGGAATTTCAGAGAAACCCAGTGCAAGAACCGATTGACAATGTGCTCGTAAAGCAGGTACCGCCTATGAAGGAAGAAAAAAAGCGGCGCACCTGAGGAAAACCTTGCAAAGTGTCCCGCTCACTACTTGCGCCGCTGCCATCATCGCCTCTAGCGGCATCGGTGCGTAGAAGGACTTCTCCAGGAAGCGATTGAGTGCTGCGCTCATCACATCTCCCCATTGTAGCTACACTAGCCAGGTCTTGCTTACTGTGATCTAAACTGCAATTCCATGTTTCAGTAAAAATACCAGTGTCCAGTTTTTACAGCTTCATTCATAAGCTGTATGACATTTCCCGGCAGCTGTTAGAAGGTGAATCAGTTTTTGAAGCTGACCACGTTTTCGCTTGTAGCTCATAACGATATAGAGAAGGACAAGTGGCTATGGGCCTATTCTACAGACGTAATCTATAAGCAAGGAACCCCGTGAGCTGAAGTCGTCAGTTGCAGACTGAAACTCGTATAGTTGGGAACGGACATGAGGACACCTAACACAAACACTCGGGAGTGGGTGGTGGTAGCGCAGGCTGTGGTTAAAACGTACCTTGGTGAGACAAGTAATCTTTAGCAATGACTTGAGCGGCGCATGTATGATGTAAGAAAGAAGGTTTCGTCGAATGCGCTGGCCAAACGCGCAAGACTAACTGGTCACGAAATAGATTGGAGTAGAAATAACGCACAGAAAACAGAGCTGAACTTCTCAGCTTTATCTTGGATCTTTTACAATTCAGACAACACAGCGCACATTCTTAACTGTAATGATGGCAACTTCCCCCACGTGTACACAAGTACGTCGTACTTAAAGGCATATATAACCGGACTGTTCGCATATTTCTTTGTTGTGAACGATGCCCCCACGTGGAAACAAAAAAAAATTATGCTTTTTATGTAAACATTCGTAGTTGGTGTTAATTCTAACCCCATGGGCGTAAACAAATAAAAACAGTCACAACAACAAAGACAGTGAGATGACATTGACACTATGTATGTAGCGTACGTTGCACACTGTGACACGCTGTCAATGGATTGTGTAGTCTTCAGAAGTTTGCACACATGAAGGCAAAACAGCGCTATTCAAAATGGAAAACACAAAGTCGCGGTTAAAAGCAATGCATTCAACCATCCACTTCTCTTCGCCAGAGTGAGGTGAGGTCGTGATTCGCAGTGAATGCAGCACCCGCACCGTCAATGGTGGGCCTCGGCCCAATAGCAAGGTATATGGCTAAGTTCCAAAGGAAACAGAAGCAAAAACGCAAAGTGTGAGAAATAGGTGCGCCTTCGACCAAGTGAAAGCTATGGGTAACAGTAGAACACAGACACAGCAAAGTTTTTTATAAATGAGTCCTGAAAAAAAAAAAAAAAGGCTTGCGTATGGTGAGTTCTGTTTAAGACTATCTTTTCACAAAATATGCCTGCGAGAAACCTTAGGACAAATGAATGCTTTAGTGGGATGCTTTGGCAGCGTGTCCCTAAAGATAAAATGAAGGCCCGCACTGATTTGTTTAAACTATATATAGGATTGCATATGTCAGATTAACAGGATCAATAGTAGTCACTATTGGCATGTTCGGCATGTTTTGGACAATTCCCGTAATAAAATTGAGATTAGTTGCACTCTTCTTGTGTAGCATACTTGAAGTGTTGTTTTAAACAGCCCTTCTTAAGGCAAACGCAAAGCAACCAGTTGACGATCAAAATTTAAGAAGATTTTCAAAATAGTGGCAATGAAGCTTAAGAACTCCAAAAGTATGCAAAGACACGTAACCAAGGTCGGGGTGTAGTAGCTTAATGACATATCTCGTGCAGTTTCGGACAAAGACGCCCATGTGTCTAGACAGGTGGGACATTGATTTGATTGATTTGTGGGGTTTAACGTCCCAAAACCACTATATGATTATGAGAGACGCCGTAGTGGAGGGCTCCGGAAATTTTGACCACCTGGGGTTCTTTAACGTGCGCCGAAATCTGAGCACACGGGCCTACAACATTTCCGCCTCCATCGGAAATGCAGCCGCCGCAGCCGGGAATCGAACCCGCGACCTGCGGGTCAGCAGCCGAGTACCTTAGCCACTAGACCACCGCGGCGGGGCTAGACAGGGGGGACAGTGTTGCAAAAAGATGGGGGGTGGTGGTATGAGGTGAGACGGTATCCAAGCTCATATACCATAGCTTGTACTGAACGCAAGCATCGCGCCAGCGTAAGTATCGCATCACAAGTTATAGAAATGCTTTTTCGAGTGCGTGTACGAGCCGCCGATAGCGGCAGATGCAAGAAAAGTGAAGGGTGGGGAGACAGCAGGCGACACAGGTCTGCACTGGTGCAGTCGCCTTTATGCCTCCATTGCAATGAGTGTGAATCTCTTGATCATTTCTTTTTAACACGCAGATTATTCACCAATAAGAGGAAAAGACTTCTAGACGAATTGCTTCGAAGGCTGAGATTAAATTTATCCCTTTCGGTTTTTCTTTTCTTTGGCAGTGATAAAACTGACTTAATACTTCTTGGAGCATGATTTTGAGCTGCAAAAGTACTGCTTTGGAGCAGCCATAAGCATTTTTCGGAGTAGAAAAACATTCAATTTAGAGCAGCTACTGGTGTTTCAGGAGTAGATATTAAATTTGCCATACATTAATCTGTGCTCAGAGCATCGTCCAAGCACCCCGTGAATATTAATATATCTTGTAAGGTAAATTCAAGAGACAACCAATGTAAATTTCATGAAGCAAACAATAGCAGGTTGTAAAAAAAATGTGCTGAGAATTGACCTGAAATTTAATATACTATTATTTATGGGAGAACCCAAATCAGACCGTAAAAACTGAATGCCACATTTTTAGAAGTAACAACAGTCCCCATATAACTGTTGCCGAACAATCATTAGATAATCGGTATGACATAAAGGCAATCCTGCTCATTTTCCTATTTCACCACACTAGCCCGTATGTCTAGCTGATTAAAAATTAAGAGCCAAATGATGCTTAATATGAGAGTTCTTATCGTCGCACAAATGAGATCAGAGCCGATAATGCTGCACACTAGTAGCACACTGGGATGATAGTACAACACACATTTTTTTCGGTCTTTTGAAGACTTGCGAGTCGATCGAACAGTAGATATTCGTCGTTCTCATTCTTTCAGCGTCATTTCGGAGCAGGTTTGGAGCAATTACTAACAAAAGTTACTGTTTAGAGCAGCATGAAGCAGCGTTTCTCTTTTGGAACAATTGGAGCAGCACTTCCATCACTCCTTTGGGGCTACTGTGCTGGGTTTTAGCCACAGGAGCGTTTGAGGCGTTGTATGCGATTTCCTACGAGAGACGAGATGAATTAAATGCCAAGTTTATTGATATCAAACATATTTTCCCAAAAAAAAAGAAAATTGGTCATATTTTTTATTTACTGAAATCAATTCTAAGCTTTCAAAATCAAGCATAATAATTAAAAACAGTATCATTTTTTCTTGTGGAATAATCTAAAAATGATTTCAAAACAATCAATTGCTTAACACTTTGAAATTATGAACAAATTCTTTTAAACAGCAAGGGCCCGTTCGCTTCATGGCCAATCTACCATGATGGGTTGCGCAAGATGAAAGGAGAAAACAAGCAAGCAAGGCTGAGGGGCTGCCGAGGGATAAAAAGATCACTAGAAGTAAGGGGGTATTTAATACGCCGCCGTAGTTCTGCACAACGGATACCAATGGCGAAGAACCGCGGTTACGCCAATAATAGCGACAAACTTTCGAACAACACAGTCTGTATAAGGACGGAATTTTAGTCGGTGTGTTATTATAAATAGGCCGCATTTGTAATCAGCCAAGCCATTTTAAAAATACTGCTTTATTGTTAACTTCCAAGTTTAAGCTTAAAAAACAGCACGTAGACGAAAATATGCTCTACTTGCAGAAAAAGACCTATTTTCATTCTCGTTCAATTCCACTGAAAGGCTCTTAATTCCATTCCTCCAAGCATTGTTTCCTTTCTATTCCGGGGTAACAAAAATGTGGAATGATTCTGGAATCATTCCGATTCCGTAATGGCAATTCAACAACCCTGAAAGCTACGATGGCTTCACACTACAGCGTACATATGCTTTCTCAATACTGAATTGAGCAACAGAACTTGAAAAAGAAGGCAAGGGATGTACTAGTCTTTAAATTCAATTCAATTCAACTCTTTATTCACCATTAGTACAGAAGAAGGTTTGGCAGTTACAAAACTGTCAGGGGGACCTCCTATTAGTCATTTGTCAATATCAATAAATTGCATGTAATGGCAAAAATCAGTTGAAAAATAAAAAAAAACATGTGAGAAAATAATATGCAAGGCATATAGGAAAAAAAAATGGAAAGACCAACAAAAGGTAAATGTTTACAAGAAACGTAATTTACGAGCAAATAGTAGACAACTCATTATAGGCGATTAAATTTGCAATGAACGTAACTTTTATAAACATAAGAGTTTATCAAATACTATGGTGTACAAACACGCTTGCAACTGACTTTAATGAAATAATAAAATTATGGACCATGAAAATTATAAACCAAGAAAATGGAGAAAAAATTTCAACACAATGCTGTGATATATATTATAGAAGTGGTATTGTAACGAAACGAATGAAATGGTTTGCGTATATAATCACAATGAATCGATAGCGAGCAATGTTGTTAGTAGGTGTGTCTTCATGTGTTTTTTAATAATGTTGTGTGGCATGCTTTAATATCTAATAACAATATATTTCAGTATTGAATGGCAGTGAAAAGAGCTGTGAATTTACTCTAAATTAGTGTTCGTTCGGGGAAGTACAACGCTGCTGTTAGATGAAAATCTGATTGATATGTGAGGTTGATTTGATTGATTGATGAGTGAGGTTTAACGTCCCAAAACCACCATATGATTATGAGAGACGCCGTAGTAGAGGGCTCCGAAAATTTCGACCTCCTGGGGTTCTTTAAAGTGCACCCAAATCTGCGCACTCGGGCCTACAACATTTCCGCCTCCATCGAAAATGCAGCCGCCGCAGCTGGGATTAGAACCCGCTACCTGCGGGTCAGCAGCCAAGTACCTTAGCCACTAGAACACCGCGGCGGGGCATTTGTGCAGTTGCGGTTGTTTCGTTAACTTGATGTACAGTATACGGTCCACTGTTTAAGGAAACTCTACAATTAGCAACGTTCATATTGACCCGTGTCTGCGGGTCAATTGACCCGTGTCTGCGGGTAGACCCAAGAGACCGAGAGAAAACCGCTTTTGTGACGCCAGATGGTTTATACGAGTTTAAAGTCTTGCCTTTCGGTTTGTGCTCCGCGCCCGCGACATTTCAAAGGCTTATGGACACGGTACTTTCGGGATTGAAGTGGAAGACGTGCCTAGTCTATCTGGACGACGTTGTAGTATTTTCAACGACTTTTGACGAGCATCTCCAAAGGCTGGAAGTGGTGTTACGTGCCATACGGTCTGGGGGCCTAACATTGAAACCGGAAAAGTGTCATTTCTGTTTCCACGAACTTCAGTTTCTCGGTCACGTCGTCAGTAACGCAGGCATCCGACCCGACCCTGGAAAAATTGCCGCTGTCGCACGGTTCCCAGTACCCTCCAATAAGAAGGCTGTCAGACGCTTCCTGGGCCTTTGTGCCTATTATCGCCGATTTATCGCAGACTTTGCCCGCATCGCGTCGCCACTAACTCGTCTCACAAGAGACGACGTTGCCTTTGAGTGGAACGAAGAATAGGAGGCTGCCTTTAATGACCTGCGTCAACGTCTTCAAACGCCCCCAGTGCTTGCCCACTTCGATGAAGAAGCCCCGACGATGCTTCACACAGACGCGAGCAATGTTGGTCTGGGAGCTGTGCTTGTGCAGCAGCAAGAAGGCACAGAGAGGGTAATCGCTTACGCAAGCAGAACATTAACACGTGCTGAGGCCAATTACTCTACAACTGAGAAGGAATGTCTCGCCGTGGTATGGGCGGTTTTAAAATTTCGCCCGTATTTATATGGCCGCCCCTTCAAAGTAATTAGCGACCACCACTCATTGTGCTGGTTAACAAGTCTAAAAGACCCTACCGGGCGATTAGCACGTTGGAGTCTCAGGCTGCAAGAATTCGATATTGTAGTCGTACACAAGTCAGGCAAGCGACATATGGACGCCGACTGTCTGTCCCGTTCACCCATTGAGTCGGCAACCCTACCTGAAGAGGAGGAAATGGCATTTCTCGGTGTCCTCGACACGACCGCCATTGCGCAGCAACAACGTGACGACGCTGAGTTGCTTGGCCTAATTAACTACTTGGATGGCAGATCTCAGAAGGCGCCAAGAGTTTTCGCAAGAGTGTTGTCATCATTTTGTTTACGGGACGGAGTACTCTACAAAAGAAACTTTTCGCCGACGGGATCTGCCTATCTGCTCGTCATCCCAGCAGCCCTTCGTACCGAAGTACTCCAAGCATGCCACAACGAGGTGAGCTCTGGCCATTTGGGTTACACGAGAACGTTGGGCAGAATACAGCAAAAGTATTACTGGCCGAGACTAACCACAGCCGTGAAGCACCACGTCCGTGCCTGTCTCGACTGCCAGCGACGCAAGTCACCACCGACTAAACCAGCTGGCCTCCTGCAACCCGTACAGGTCCCAACAGCTCCATTCTACCAGATCGGCATGGACATTTTGGGCCCACTGCCTACTTCTACAGCAGGGAACCGCTGGGTTATCGTCGCGACGGATTATCTGACCCGTTATGCCGAGACAAAGGCTATCCAGAGAGGTACAGCAGCAGAGGTGGCAACATTTTTCATCGAGAACATTGTACTGAGGCATGGTGCACCATCCGTCGTGATCACAGACAGAGGAGCCGCATTTATGGCAGCTCTTTTGGATCACGTCCTCATGCTGAGTGGAACAGCGCATCGTAAGACCACCGCCTACCACCCACAAACGAACGGGCTGACAGAGCGTCTAAACAAAACCATTGAAGACATGCTTTCGATGTACGTAGACGTTGAACACAAAAACTGGGATGAAATCTTGCCGTACATAACGTTTGCGTACAATACGGCAAAACAAGAAACGACGCGCCTGACCCCGTTCAGCCTCGTTCATGGACGAGAAGTACGAACTATGTTAGATGCGATGCTACCGCACGAAGGTGACGGCATCGACCCATACGCCAACACGTTTACGGAACGCGCGGAGGAAGCTAGGCAACTTGCACGTTTACGGATCCGCCAACAACAAGAGTACGATGCAGGCCGCTACAATGCTCACCGCCGAACAGTCGTCTACCAAACTGGCGACAAAGTATGGGTTTGGACACCCGTACGGAAACGAGGACTTTCCGAAAAGCTTTTAAGAAGATACTTTGGGCCTTACCGAGTGCTGCGACAACTGAGTGAGGTTACTTACGAAGTTGTTCCCGACAGTTCGTGTAGTACCAATCGTCGCCAGCACCATCCAGAACTCGTTCACGTAGTGCGCATGAAGCCTTACGTCAGCGAGTGATTGCGTGAGACTTTTCTTTAAAAAAAAACTGCATTATTGACTTCGCATCGGGTCGATGCTCTTTGAGAGGGAGGCAAATGACCCGTGTCTGCGTGTGAACGACAACGATGATGTGGGGATTTAGCAGACACCAAGTAGTGGGCCTCTGGCTTGACTCAACAACAAAGAAGATCTTGTGGCTCAGCTGTTGAGAACACGCTGCTTTCGCTGCCTCAAGGCGTACTTGTACTTTGTTCGCGTTGTACTGCGACAATATTACCGGCCCCCTAACAGCAAGTGGACGAGGAAACAATATTGATACATGGCGCTAGTGGGACAAAAGAAGTCAGAACTGTGAGTCACCGGTAACCTTGTGCAAATCTAAGTCATTATGCTTCTGCAAGAGATTGAAATATAAACATGCCGAGCACTCAAGTGTTCTCTTTGATAGTGGTGCCGTCTGTACATCACGATATAGTTTGCGTGATATGGCATGAGTACATGAGAAACAATAATGGCGGGTCGTGATAAAAATATCGTGGCATATATGTACCTTGAATCAAGATCTAGCCGCTTGCGCCTGCAGGGTGCTCCCGTGGTCGTTTAGGTAAGTTCATACACGTATACATGGTAAGTTCATACAAAGTAGAACACAGATGCAGCTCCAACTAACGAGTGAGTCTTCATTATTGCTTAACCAGCAATAAACAGCAAATAACAAACATGCAACATCACTGAAATGGCACTGCTTATTTAAACTGTGCCAGTGCTACACCTGTGTGTCATACATTATTGCCCCACTTTTGCTCGCTGTTTCACACTCAAGGTTCACTCATGCCCTGTGGTAGTGGCACTGCGCACGAAGTTCCGCTTAGTTGTGGTGAAGTGTGCATAGCCCACATCAGGCGGTGTATAAATGTATGCCTCGAGAAAGCCACACTTCATTAAAGGCTCCCCCTCCCCCCTCATTTACCTAGCCACTGTCACACCTGTGTTTGCATACATGCAGTTTTTCAATGGTACCACTGTTATGATACACAGAGGGCACAGGATGCATTAAATAGCTGAGCGTACCCGGGTTCGAATCCCGTTGTGTCATAGGTATTTTTTATTGAACGAGTTTTTTTTTTGTTTGCGACTGGTTACGGACACCGGCGGCAGCGGACAACTACGACGCCCCGCGTGACCCGTGTTCTGATCTAATTAAATCTTTCGCTGCAAAAAAAAAGTAACACTGCCACGGAGGAATAGATACCTCCTTACAATTACCTATCAGTCAGAAAAATGCAGCTGTTGCCCTGCTTTTCTTCCCCAATTGGACCAAAATAAATGCAGTAAGAGAAAAAACAAACACTTTCCTTCAGTTTAGCCAGAAGATCCTACCGGTGATTCTTGCTCGTAGGCGAAAAAAAAAAAAAAACATGCCGACGCTGGAATCCCGTGCACTTTGCCACGGCCGCTGAATAAAAAAAAACACCTAGTTCTTTTTTTTTTTTAGCCAGCGGCCGTAGTTCTGCTGTATGCCATTGTCTCAACCACCGCCGGAACCCTCACTCAATGTGCCCTCTCGCAGTAGGTGGGCGCGCGAGGCGATACTCGTTAGTTTTGCAGTTTTGCTGGGGAGCGCGGCGATTGGGACGGCCGGAGAGAAACGCGCCGCACGCCCGCTGTCTCGGAGGCCATGGTAAGATATCACCCGGAATCCACGGTGACATCGAAAGGCGGTGTTGGTGGGCCCGAAATCCACGTGCCAAGATAGCTGGAGGCTTGTCACCAGAGCTATTGTGGGAATCAGCACTTTCCGATTGCGGTACTCCGATCTGTGAAACCAGAAAAGAGGGGCTTAGCGGCGTTCCTTGATGCCACGGCTGCTGCTGCCAAGTGAAGCGCAGGTATATAGGGTTCTTTCTTTCTTTTGTAGTGCTGTTGACGCCACGGAGTGGTGCAAATAAGCGGTAGCGCTGTCAGATGTCACCCGGAATCCACGGTGACGTCGAAAGGCGGTGTTGATGGGCCCGAAGTCTACGTACCCTATAGCTGGAGGCTTGTCACCACAGCTATGGCACGGACATGCGCTTTCCGATTGCGGTACTTCGATCGGCGAAACCAGAAAAGTATGGCTTAGCGGCGTTCTTTGGTGTCACGGCTGCTGTTCCTCCAATCATCGCTTTTTTTTTACGTTCTGCTGCTGCAGTATTAGCCATGAATCAATTCTAACTCAGTTAAATACAGTAATTAGCTTCGCTATTATGCAAAATTATGCAGTGCATTGTGTCAAGTGATTCCGGTTTGCTAGCCTTCCCCCAGTGCTGGGTAGCAAACGGGACTCGCGTATGATTGACCTCCCTGCCTTTCATTTCTTCCATTCTTCATCCTTCTTCTAGAATTCCCCAGTCGTAGAATGTTTTGCCCTGTGCACTACAGTATAATAATTGGCACCTAAAATCTTCACTGCAATCATTCAGAGCTGTGTATGACGTTACTGCACCTCGAGAAGTGTTTTTTTTTGTCTCGTCCTCGCCCCTCGATTTATTTTTACAAAATTCCTGATTTTAGATGTTATTGGTAGGTATGAATGTATTGTCGACAATGACTGGGTGGACGCCATGAAGCTTTGGCCACAACCCCATAAGACATGTAAATGCTTTTGGAAATCATTAAGCCTTGCTGCGATGGTGTGGACAGTGTACACACACTGTATGGTGCGTTTACTTGAAGTAAAGCTACCAGTGTATTCTAATCCAACTGCGCCCGAATTGAAATTATGATGGGGTGGAGCGTTGCTTAAGGTGTTCAGCTGCTGATTCGATGGTCGCGGTAATGGTCCTGGTCACGACGGTCGCATTTCAGTGGAGGCAAAATGGTAGAGACCCGTTGTGTGATGTACGTTAAAAAACACCAGATGGTTGAAATTTCTGGAGCCCGCCCCTATATGGCATCTTTCGTAATCATATCGTAGTTTTGGGACGTTAAGCTCTACATATTTTTTTCAGCCACATTGAGAAGCAACTTAACTTGTTTTTCACATGATAATTATCAGATTGTTGCCTTTTCTTTCCGAATCACTTGCAGATATGCTCTGTTGCCACATACAGTATACTCTCAGTAAACAGAACTCTTTTGAACAGAATCGCTGCCTCAGTGGAACTTCCTCTAATATGCTTTCGCACTTGTACTCTGCACTAGGGGTGTTTTAATAAGAAATTCCAAACCAAATCAAGTATAAATTTAACAATATCTTTAATATTCAAGCGGCCATATTCAAAGCGATCCTAGAACGGTAATTTAACCATTTTTCATACAACCCAGAACTTCTACATTTCATTATGAACAAATATTCGAACACAACTCGAGCATGCATTTTTCATCAGTTCTTCTGGTGCTGTGGAATGCACCGATATCGTTGCGCAAGTGGCAACGTCGAAATCGGCGCTGTTATAATTTTAATTCACGGGACCGACTACCTTGACTTTTGGCTACGGCAATACACATCTGCTATTTTTGTTATTGAAAGTGACGTCATGTCATGTGACGTGACTACAAAGACCATTCGCGATTGATTGGCTTGACGCGACAAGTAACGTGTAATATTCATATGGTGGTACCTGGCAAGTGAATGCCAAAAACAACAATGAATGAATGAATGAACTTTATTTGGACCAGGCTCTTTGCACTTCAGCCCTAAGGTGGGTGGCCTCCTCTGTCCAGGTAGCCATGGATCGTAGCCGCCGTCCGAGCCCTGTTCACCAATCGTAGCTGGTTGTCAGGGTCTTGCGTCACCGGCCAAGCCTCCCCCTGGTCTTCGATTGCTTGATACGTTTCTTTCTCTTCGTTTTCACTTGGCGGCGACGACGGTGGTAAGTACGGATTGTTGTGACACTCCAGCACCATGAGGCGCAGAGTGTTGCGCATGTCCGGCGGGCAAAACTTGCAGTCCCGCCGGAAGGTCCATGGATACATTGCGTGCATCAATGTTCCGTGCAGGTAAGGTCTGGCTTGTAGTCTTCTCCATATCACTGATTCCTCCCTACTCTGACTCTTGTGTGTCGGCGGGTACCGCTTCCTCTGCTTCCTGTAGTGTGCCAAAATGTCTGCGTACTTCTTCGGTATGCGCTCATGCTCGTCGTGACAGCCGTCGGTACGTGTTCCCAGCGTGTCGGAGATGGCTCGGCGTGCATGATCTCGAGCCAGTGAAAATCCTTTTTATACTTTCTGAATCTCTGAAAGAAGTCATTCCTGTTCTTACATTATGTATTTTCAGAACAACGAACACAACACTTAGTCTGCGAACGAGGCTATGGTACGCCAGCAGCTAAAAGTGGAAACGCATGCCGCGTTTTTAGCGAGCCAAAAAAATACGACATGCGGCGGATGCCGGCGTTGCCGCTGAACGCGTCTTGCATGCTAGTCGAGAAGAGACCCTATACCAAAGCGTATGTATGCATCTTACACAGTGTGACCGTTGGAGCGTTTGCTACCAGACGCATGTGATTTGCCGTAACTATGCTAATGACGCCGCCAAAAAGAGCGGTGATGAGGCATTGTGTGAAGTGTTTTTTTATGAGACGTGCACTGTGATTGGAAGCAGTCTTAGACGTCAGCAGGTGAGTGAAGCGTGAAAGAACGTTTCTCGTCATCGTCTGCTTGAGTTTTGAACGTTGAGAACTTCACTTTTTGGGCACCAATTTTTACCATCCTTGTTGAATTCATCTCAACAATCATTACTACACGCGCTCCGATGCTAACTAAGTCTGCCGCAAAAGTGTAGCAGGGCCCCTATAAAAAAAAAGCAAGAGATTACTTTTAACTGACAAAAATACCACAGTAGAAGGTAAACAAGAATACCACAGTTATGTAAGCTGCAGCAAACTTATATACTGCAACTACTAGAGCTTTATCAATATTGTCAATATTTATCAATGTTTTCAATATCATCAATATTTATCAATACTTATCAACTGCGGTGGCTAAGGTACTCGGCTGCTGACCCGCATGTCGCGGGTTCGATTCCCGGCAGCGGCGGCTGCATTTCCGATGGAGGCGGAAATGTTGTAGGCCCGTGTACTCAGATTTGGGTGCACGTTAAAGAACCCCAGGTGGTCAAAATTTTCGGAGCCCTCCACTACGGCGTCTCTCTTAATCAAATGGTGGTTTTGCGACGTTAAACCCCACAAATCAATCAATCAATCAATCAATTATCAACTGCGCGCAGAAGTGCAGCAGGGAATAAAGTATTTGAAATGGTACTTTGTCAACAGCTTTTGAGCAAAACTGCTGTATAATTATTAAGCAATATTGAGTCAACATCGTCATGAATGTCATGAGCAGAGACAAATTTTTAGGCATTAAAAAGACGTCTTTTAGGCGGTAAAGTAGGCAGGAAAAACGTTTTAGGTCTCCAGTGTCATTAACGTACGCACAATTATTTTTTTTTGCGCAACCGCAAATATTTTATACCAATGAATTCAGTGCGGAACTTGCATCTACGACAAGAAATCAAAAAGTTTTTATTGTGGCACAAAGGCGCTAATGGTTGCATATATAGCTGTGAAATTGTCGTTTTTATCGCATGGTCCGTGATACATAGTAGTTACTTTTATCCCGTCCCATGGTAAGTCAAGTCAACAGACTTACTCCTGGCTCTCTTTCTTTTCGGTATGGCTGAGACAGAGAGCGCAGGAGCAGACCGCCAAAAGAGCAGACGGGAGGGATGCCTCGCTATACGGGCCGGTCTAATCGCGTAGGATCAATTTCTATACTCTGTCGGAGAAACCTCAAAGGTAAATTACGAGTGAAACAAAAGCCATATGCGCACATCACGTTTTAAAAGTGATGTGCACATGGCTTTTGGTAAGTTGAGCTCCATCGTGAAAAAATATCATCATGAACGGGCATGCGCTCTCTTTACAGGGAACGTAAGCTATCGGCAATTTATGCTCCGTTATGCAAAAGGTGGTGGTGGTGGTGGTGTTGCAGCAGGCGGGGTTAGCCTGGCCTGCATGGCCGGCAATTGTTCCGCCTGAGCATCTCCTGAATTTGGAAAATGTCACCACGTGTCAGACAGCCCAGTGTCTCGCAGGAAGACTAACAAAATTCGTTGCACGTTCATCCTAGTTGCCGCGGATCCTTCAGGAAAGATGACGTCATCAACTGTCCGGTGCCTATGACAGCCTTTTCGCAAGGTGCGGATCATCGCTGCCCCTCCTAACATGGGTATGCACGTCATGGGAATCGCGAAAGCACTACAGTGTTTAGCAGGTGTGTCAGACTGAAAGCAACAAATGAAGAAGAGAGGGAAAAAAGAAGATAGTAAGTAGAGAGAAAGAGAAAGTGATAGAAAGAGGTAGAAAAATAGAGAAATATAAAGGTAATGGAGATGGGGAAAAATGAGACAAAAACATATATGGAAAGAGAGAAGAAGCGATAAATAGAGAAAAATATAGAAAGAACGAGAAAGATAGAAGTATAGAAAAAGTGAAGAAGTAACAGAAAAAAGACAGATACAAAACAGATACAAGAAAGAGAGAAAAATAAAAAGAAACAAGGAAGGTCACCCAGCTCCACCCTTCCATAAGGGTTGCCCCGCCGCGGTGGTCTAGTGGCTAAGGCACTCGGCTGCTGACCCGCAGGTCGCGGGATCAAATTGAGGCTGTGGCGGCTGCATTTCCGATGGAGGCGGAGATGTTGTAGGCCCGTGTGCTCAGAATTGGGTGCACGTTAAATAACCCCATGGGTAGTGGAAATTCTTTGGAGCCCTCCACTACGGCGTCTCTCATAATCATATGGTGGTTTTGGGACGTTAAACCCCCTATATCAATCAATTTTCCGTAAGGCTTGGCACCACTAGTGCGATGCTGCCGCAATTTTTTATTTCCTCTACTCTGAACTCTCCTTTCTCTTGTACGGCTGAGCTTTGCTGGGGCAGCAGCGCCCAGCTAGGACGAGCGTTCTGGTCTCAAGCCCCGCCCTCTTCGGAAGTGGGTCGCCCAAGGCATGGCTTAAGGCAAACCCCGGAGTGCCACGTCATCAGTGGAACGCCAGGCCACGTGAAGTAGCTGACAGTGACTGTAGGCCGAAAGGGACCTACGAGCGTCGGCAACGACGGCCTGCCCACACAGGCGAACGACGTTCCGAGATGCAGAGCTGACACCAAGATTGTCGTGGACATTAGGATATGGTCGTTATAATAGGAAGTCACGACAGATGGCCCAACAGGACCGACAATAGGCTGAACTTGCGCAACGGCCCAAGTAGGCCGGCCCGAAGCACCACTTGAAGTAAGACGATCGAGGTTTACTTGTTTGCAGTTATTGGTTTTTGTACGTTTTAGATTGTTAAAATGCAGTTCCCTTTTTAAATAAATGTGTTGTTTCGACACGCTGGTCTTTCACTGAGTCTACTGCGCAGGGACGCGCGTAATCCGTTACGATTGGCGAGCCTGCCAGGATTGAACTTCCTGCCCGTCGAGTGTTTCCGAAGTCTATATGATAGTCCTTGTCAAGATTCTGAGCTTGGGGAAGGATCGAGAGTACTCAAAGGAAGAGGCGCTGCAATTTCTTGAAGTTGAACAAAAGCGTGTTCGGAAAGAGAGGGAGCCTTGTCCGAAAGCAACTCGAAGATAAACGCGTGGCAAAACCGGCCGAATCACTTGAGCGTAAATTGATTTTGGTGCATACTACAAAGGTCGTTAGGATAGAAGGAAAGATGACAAGGAAGGATTTAACACAAGTAGTTACAGACCATTGTTTTTCTTGTTGTGAGTAGGTTGAGGAAGGAGGTAGTGATAAAGATATTGATAATCCTGAAAGCAGCCATGTAATAAGCAAGAGGAAGCAAGTGGATTCGGATACAACAGATTGTATATAGTTATTCAATAAGCAGTGAATGTTGTGCAGGCGCTTATCCGGGCGCAAAGGAAACACTCGCGAACCAGCGAGTCGTGAAAGAGATAGTAGCTCCTCACAGAAGGTTATGTCAAAGAGTACAAGTACAGAACATCCATGAAAAGTGGCCTTACGAACGTGTGATAGAGTGATTGGCTGGGATGTAGGTTGCACTTTTGTCCACGTCAAACGAAAGAAAAAAATTTGGCAGATCCCGCGTACCTTAGAAATCGGCGTTATGCGAAGCATGCGGAGGGAAGTTGAAGTTGAGCGTGTCGCAATTTTTGTTATTGAGCGACTCGTCATGAAATTACGCTAAATATATGTACAAATGTCGCACGCACAGACATATGTTGCAGATGTTTAAATAACCAGTTGTTTGCACTTGCACTACGATGCCAACAGGAACATGCGTATTTGCAACACCGGAAGCTTATATGAAGCGCTGATACTCGCGAGGATGCTGGTCCTGGACACCGCTACATAAATCAACTTCAGTGCATGCAACCTAACCACAATTCACGATAACCCGGCGTGACGGCTCTATCAAAGAAATACATATGTTTGTAAAACTGGATTGGCAGCACTGCAACCACTATTGACGTTTCGCGAATATAAGCGCCTTTTTGAAAAGTTGTTCCGAGACCTGGCGTCTGTGGTAGAATGCTTCATTGCAACGCAGAATGCTTGGGTGAGATTCCAGCTGGGACCCTGTCATTTATTCTTTGCATTCGTCGGGTCGACGCTACCAATGTCAGGTATGTCTTAACGCTTGTGCGTTAAAACTGCTCATGTGTGTTCTCGTCGTTCTTCGGTAGATAATAAGTGTCAATCACCTGTGGTCAGGGGCAGATTATTCACGGTTAACCGGGCTCCGGTTTCAGGGGACCCCTCAAGGTCCAGAAAAAATGACCCACTTCGTTGTTTTGTTCGGATAATTTTAATGCTCCTGCTGCATTCTCCTGATATAAACATATTATCTATTTCAATAACCAATATACATGCTTCTAAAAAGTTGTTCGTTGCATAACGTGCATAATCTTGAAGTCAGCTCAAAGTTCTGCAGTCTGTGGTGAAAACCTTTTACTCGCCCAAGACTATATGCATCGCGCAGAGGAAAGGAGCTGATCCAGCGCATGGACACATTTCAGCAGCTATGGTCGAAAACGCTATGTGAAGGCGCATAGAGAGTGGTTTTTGTCTGAAACATTGTTGAATGTGCTGGAAGCAAATATCCGACATGAAGCTGCCGCATAGGTATGCGATTGTATGCTTTCATTAAAATATAATCAACGCACCATAAAATATTTGTATGGTACGGAACTTCTTGATTATGCAAAGACTCCGAAGGCGTGTAAGTTTTATTCTTCCCTTCTGTAATGGTCGTTCTGTCTTAATTCCTGCTTGGTGGTTATATAGGAAAACTTAAGAGACCATCACTTGGTAAAGGTTGTGCACAGAACGTAACTACAGCATATATCCACTATCTGGTCGCCAGCAGACCCTAGCCGATATCGCTTGAGCATTGTGGTGGGAGTATTCAATCGACCATCACTTTTGAACTCGCAATGCCGTGCATAGCAACCACGGGCGTCTCAGGTGAGCGTCATGTTTCTCCGAGCTTACATAACACCGCTGCCGTGCTCAACGATCCACGAGGCAGTACAGCTCTTATCACGCTTTCTTCGCTAAAAGAAATTTTGTGTGTACACAACAGTGCAAAAAAGAAACGCCTAGGTGATATTTAACACTTTGGAGAGGTTTAAAATAATTATTGCTTGTGTTCTTTGCAGCTAAAACTATAAAAAATGGCAGATCCAACGTACAGTGTGAAACAATATTATGCGAAGAAATAACGAGGAAGACTGATATGCCACATTAAAATCAACACCACGTTACGAGGCAGACATAAATTATGCCGTACATGACTTCCATGTCATAATTGTTGTGTTTGGACGCGTCATTTACGTTCGTCGTCTTTTCACGTCACCTGATAACTAATTGGTATAAGGTGAGGTATCGAAACGGCCGCGAGCACGCTATGAGCGTAGTATGTACTCATGTTTTACGTGACACGCATGCCATGATTATTATGTTTGGACGTGTCATTTACCTTTGTCGTCTATTCACGTCACGTGACACCAAATTTGGTATATGTGAAGCTAGCGAAACGGCTGCCAGTGCATCAGGAGCGTGGCATGTAGTCATGTTGTTACATGACACGCATTTCATGATTATCATGCTGGCACCTGCCACATATCTTCGTCATCCAATCACGTCACATAATAGCAAATTTGGCATATGTGAAGCTAGCGAAACGGCCGCGGGCGCATCATGAGTGCGGCATGTAGTCATTTACTTACATGACATGCATCATGATTATTATGTTTGCACTGGTCACATACCTTAGTCGTCCGTTCACGTCACGTAAAACCGAATTTAGTAAATGTGAAACTAGCAAAACGGCCACGAGCGCATCATGAGCGTAGCATGTAGTCATGTCACATGATACGCATCTCATGATTACCATGTTTGCACCAATAACATACCTTCGTCATCCATTCACGTCTCGTAATAGCTAGCGAAACGGCCCTGAGCCCATTATGAGCGTGGCATTTAGTCATGTTGTTACATGACACGCATCTCATGATTATCATGTTTGCATCTCTCACATACCTTCGTCATCTATGCATGTCGAAAATACCAAATTTGGTATACGGGAAATTTGGCAACGGCCGCGAGCGCATCATGAGTGTGGCAAGTGGTCATGATTTCCACGTCTGGGTCCGTCACTTGTGTTCGCCATGCAGTCATATCATACTATACTAGTTTTGCAACATGTCATGTAAACAAACCCATCGCAAGAGAAGCAAGACCATGAAATGTAAATCGTTACATTCACTACATACATGTCATGGTTTTCATGTTACAACTAGTCACTTATGCTCGACATACAGTCATGTTGTCCCATACCAATTTTGGTATCGATACCATTATCGAAACGACCAGGAGAGCTGAAAGTTGTAGCTGGAGAGATAGATAGATAGATAGATAGATAGATAGATAGATAGATAGATAGATAGATAGATAGATACGCTCAAAGTCGCTGACGTTCATTAAGAAATGCTTCGCATTTAAAAGAAAGAGGAATCCCTAAAGTATCACGTTCTGGTCGCGGATATCTGAACACCAAGAGTGGTATGCATCTTCTTTGGTCGGAGACGCTTAATTAATTCACATCCAAGGCGAGCTGCTTGGATGAGGCGTTCTATGACTGCAAATAACAAGAATAAAGGCAGTGGTTGTAACTGGCGTTCGCGATGGCGCACTGTAATAGAACGCAGAGGGAAGTCGCGACAAACTCGCAACATGAGAAGACGAAAACAGCTTGTGATTGAAGTTTTAAATTTGTTGAGGTGCACTATGAAAGAGCGCGAGTATGATTAAATAAAATGTGTGCCGACTACAGCTATTGTATACAGATGGATGCTGAGTTGTGCAAGAGTGTTTGTTTGAGCTAGTGCAGCCAAAGGTGATTACCCATGGCGAGCCAGAAAGGTTGGTCTTTCGCCCCGTCCTTGCGGTGGTTTTCCGGCGCAGGCTCATTCACGCCGAAGGTGGCGCGGCAAAGCGGGCCAGCTGGCTTTTCGAAGCGGAGAGCCGACGAGTGCGCGTACCTGTTCAAACCACACGCCTTCTTTGGTTGGCCATGCGGCTATGTTGGCGGGCACCTCGCGCTTTTCGCACGTGTAGTTCTGACGCGGAAATACTTACTTACTGGATGGATGGATGGATGGATGGATGGATGGATGGATGGATGGATGGATGGATGGATGGATGGATGGATGGACGGATATGGCTGTACCCTTCAGATCGGGCGGGGGCTAGCGCCACCAAGCCGTAATACTTAATGAACCAAAAATTAGATTTATTTTTTTTCCTTTAAATAGTGAGGCTGAGGATTCGTACTTTGTAGTGAAGCGTTTAATTTTCACTCGGGCCTTGACTTTAGCCACCAATCAGATAACCTCCTTCTAGTTAATTCTACCCGCTTAAAGTCTATTTTGCCCTCCCTGTCCCTAAACCCCAGTGCTTTGAAAAACTCTGCGCCATCATCCTGAGCTATAGGGTGAAGCCCTTTACAAAACATTATCAAGTGTTTGGCAGTTTCTTCTTCCTCTCCACACGCACTGCATACCGTGCCTACCCCTTCGTACTTTGCCCGATATGTCTTGGTTCGTAATACTCCCGTCCTGGCCTCAAACAGTAGAGAACTACCCCGAGTATTATCATAGATCCTTTCCTTGTCAATTTCCTGCTTAAAAGTTCAATAGATCTCTAGTGCGGACTTTTTAATCTTGCCAATTCTCCACATATCGGTCTCAGCTCCCTTCACCTTCTTCTTAACCGATTATTCTTTTTGGTTTGGCCCCCTGCTGTTTTCTAAGTATTTACCAGTCAATTTTCTGGTTCGCTTCCTCCATTATGTATCGACATTCTTCATGTACAAGTAGCTGAATACCTTCCTAGCCCAACGCTCCTCCCCCATTTCTCTCAATCGCTTCTCAAATTTTTTTTTTGCTGCTAGCTTCCCTGCCCTCAAATGATGTCCATCCCATATCACCTTGTACTCCCTGATTTGGTGTATTCCCGTGAGCTCCTAAGACAAGCCTACCTAATCCACGTTGCTTAATTTCTAATCTTGCTTGAACTTCTGATCTCATGCACAAGACCGCATTGCCGAACGTCAGACCAGGAACCATGACCCCTTTCCATATTCCTCTCTCAACATCATACCTATTGTAATTCCACAGTGCCCTGTTTTTCATTACCACTGCATTCCTGTTACCTTTAGTCGTTACATATATTTGGTGTTCCCTTAGGTACTCGGCCCTATTCCTTATCCATACGCCCAGATATTTGTATTTATCTGTTATCTCTAGCGTGACCTCCTGTATTCTAAGCTCACTACCTTCATTGACATTAAAAATCATGACGGCTGATTTTTCCTTACTGCATCTGAAATCTAGCCTATCTCCCTCATTACCGCAGATGTCCACCAATCTCTGCAAATCTTCCTTGTTGTCGGTCATTAGCTCTATATCATATGCGTACATCAATGCTGGTAGTGCCTGTTCAATGAGTTCTCCTTGTTGGATGAAAGAGAGGTTGAAGCCCAGTCCACTTTACTCTAATTTGTTATCTAATCCTTGTAGGTACGTCATGAATAATAAGGGTGACAGGGGACACCCCTGCCTATGCCCCCATTTACCTCTGCTGGCTTGGATACCTGTTTTTCCCACTTTATAATTACCTTGGTACCTTTATAGATATCCTTTAAAAGATTAGCGACTACATCTTCCACGCCTAGTGTGTCCAGTATTCCCCACAACTCCTCTTGAACCACGCTATCGTACGCTCCCTTGATATCCAAAAATGCTAGCCACAGGGGCCTCTGTTTCTTTTCTGCCATTTCGATGCACTGCGTCAGTGAGAACAGACTGTCTTCCAAGCTCCTGTGTTTCCGAAACCCATTCTGCAGTTCCCCCAGCACCCCCTCATCCTCTATCCATGCCTGCAGTCTTTCCTTTATAATCTGCATATCCAGCCTGTAGACCACTGATGTCACTGTTATAGGACGGTAGTTGTTTATGTCAGCTTTGTCCCCCTTTCCTTTATAGATCATGCTCATCCTGCTAAGTTTCCATCCGTCGGGAACTTCTCCATCGATTATTATTTTGTTCACTGCCTCTCTCGAAGCCTGCTTAGACTTCGGACCTAATGTCTTTATCAGCATAATTGGAATGTCGTCTGGGCCTATTGATGTACTACTAGGAACCCTTTTCTCAGCCCTTTCCCACTCTCGTTGTGAAAATGGAGCCATTGCGCCACTTGATTCATCCTTGTCTATTGTGGTGCATAAAACACTTCTTTATTGAAATTTTTTTTGTCATCCTTGTTCTTACATATTCAATAGCGCCTTCCCTTCTAGCCTAGCACCTTGAGCTGTAGTTATAGGTACACCAGCGCCACCACCAAGCCTACGCAGCGTGACGTTCTGATTGGCTGCGACAAAACGGCAAGTTTCGGCGGGAGGCAAAAAATTGCTCCGGGAGTGATCGGACTTGCCACCTTGTTTTCTGCCCGCTTTCGCCGCCTGGAGGAGAGGTAAAGCTTTCCGCTTTGCCCCCTTGTCGCTTTGGCTACCCCGCCTTCGGCGTGAACGAGCCTTTAGGCGGCGAAGCAAGTGAATTTCTGGTGAGTTTTGCCGCTTTCGCTCCTTTCGAGGCCAAGTGTGAAAGCCGCGTAAAGGTTGTCACCCCGCGCGTCGCGATGCGCGCGAGCCTCAACGGGGTGTGGTTGCTCGTACAAGCGTGCTTACTTCGTGAGTCGGCCTCTTTGTACGTCTTGTGCAACCGCCGCACGTTTGCTTTGCAATTACAACGGTTAAAGAGTGCAGTGCACGTAAGTCACTTCACTCGCTCCCGTGGCCGCGTTTACGAAAGAATCACGCTGCTCACACTCGAAGAAGTATGCATTGTGATGGTTGTTCGCGCTCGTCCCGAGTATACTTGCCGTTAGTTTTGTGCATCGTGTTTGAACAATGTCCAGCCATGGCAGTTAGTCCGCGCTCATACTGTCTATGCTCATTTCGTGAGTGCTTTCTGCTTGAGGTGCGCTCTGCAAGTTCCGAGCTGCTTGCCGTTCTTCGCGTGATATTACAATTTGTTCCAGTAGCATTCATTACTTTCGCCCTTAGGGCGAAACTATGTACAATAAACGCTCAAATAACTACAGAACACGTTTCACTTTCGTGTTAAATTGATTCCTAGACAAGGGCATCAACAGGCACATTTTTTATTGCGATAGCAATTATATGGACACTCTCGGCTGAATTTCGCCACCAGCGTCAGCGTCAACGTTATGCACCGTATATGTATACGTATCTATATATATGAAAACGCAAGAAAGAAAGAAAATCCCAGAAGAAAGACTCCGGCACGCGGAATCAAACGTGGGATCTCCGCGTCGTGAATGCGAGGCGTTAACTACTGAGCCACCGAGAGGTACCTCCTTCAATGTTCAAAAGGCAAGCTATTCATATCTACAACTTACAGCTGTTGGCGGGCATCTCGTGAGGGAACTATCGTGTTTTCAGCATTATCAGCAAGGTGGAGCAGTGAGCGCGCGGCGGGTCTCCTCTCTCACGCGTACTCTGGCCCACGAAGAGAATAAGGGCGTGTACGCTCGATCGCGCACCCTTATCTTACAGTAGGGAGAATCGTATCTCTTGGCTAGCCTTTGAGTTTGGTCGTAACAATTCTGCTGTAGTAGCCAGGCGCACAAAGGTCATTTCAATCGTTGCACAGCCTCCGTTTGCGAGAAGGGCACGCTTTTTGGACACAGCGAAATAACAACTGAGACGCTTATTCGCATTAATCTGTACTTGTGAGTACGTTTGATGCGTACTTTATGCGTGAGAAACGCGGGGCACGTTTCGATCTACTTGTCATTCTGCGCTGACCTTTCAATTGATCGCCTCGCCACGGTGGTCTAGTGGCTAAGGTACTCAGCTGCTGGGCCGTAGGTCATGGGATCGAATCCCGGCTGTGGCGGCTGCATTTCCGACGGAGGCGGAAATGTTGTAGGCCCGTGTGCTCAGATTTGGATGCACGTTAAAGAACCCCAGGTGGTCGAAATTTCCGGAGCCCTCCTCTACGGCGTCTCTCATAATGATATGGTTGTTTGGGGACGTTATACCCCACATGTCAATCAATAAATCAATTCCAATTGGTTGCTATCACGTTCATTACTTCGACTTTGTGGCAAAGCTGTGACTTTTTTTCTTTTCTTACATGATATGCATTAGAATGTGTGTCAAAATGAACATAAAATGGCACTAATAGTATAATACAGAAGTACAGTCACACAGTGGCTATAAGCGCTATAGTGTTTTTCTGGAAACAATCTATGACTAACAAAGTGCAGTACAGCAGTGTGAGTTCTTCAAATCGTGTTATACACAAAGGCGTTGAGACCAAGCGCCTCATTGAAATAGGGTGCCAGTACGGTTTGCAGAGCATAAGATATCCTTGTATAGTATAGTGGGATAATCATAAGATGAACAGATTATATGCCTCAGACTGGCTGGCCGACATTTCGATCGGAGACGTTCAAAGGCACCGTGTCATCCTTGGCGTGTTAAGTTTAAAGGGGTTAGTGGGGACGTCATCTCAAGGTGGTGGCGCGTGTCCCTGTTGATGATCACTGTCTGAAAAGCAAAATACTATAAAGCAGAAGAGTACAGTCCTCGCTTCAGTTCAAGTCAGGTGGTAGTAATTCAAAAATGTTCTCAGAGACTGGAAAAAAAAGGAAAAGCGCAAAGTTGGAGCGGTGTGCTGCAAAAGGGGTGGCCGCTTTACAGCTCGACGCCTAACGCGCTGTTTAAAAAAAAGCGACGCATGAAACGTAATCCCGCTACAGATATGAGTGACAACTAACCAGTGTCCCAGTTGTTAATTCACTGTGTTTGAAAAGCGCGCACTTTCGCAAATAGGGCATGCCAAGTGAGCGAAGTGACCTTTTCGGCCGGCCCAGGCAACTAACGCAATCTTTCTGGTGAAAAGCCAAGGCACACGATTCTCCCCACCGAAGGATAAGCACGCGCGCACAAGCACCTAACCCCCTAACCCCCCCCCCCCCCCGCACCATCTGTGGGACAAAGTAAGCGTGGAAGATGAGCGCACGTTGGGGCACCGCGAGGAGCTGGGTGCCGAGCCCGGGCGACTTTTTTTCTTTCTTGAGTTTTCATAGATACATACGTATACATATACGGTGCAAGACAGCGGCGGCGACGGCAAAAACCAGCAGAGACTGACCATATAATCGCTATGGCAATAAAACAGAACACGACAGAAAGACAAAAGGATATAATGATGGTAGGTTGGTTGGTATGTGGGGTTTTACGTCCCAAAACCACCATATGATTATGAGAGACGCCGTAGCGGAGGGCTCTAGAAATTTCGACCACCTGGGGTTCTTTAACGTGCACCCAAATCTGAGCACACGGGCCTACAACATTTCCGCCTCCAACGGAAATGCAGCCGCCGCAGCCGGGATGCAAACCCACGACCTGCGGGTCAGCAGCCGAGTATACTTAGCCACTAGACCACCGCGGCGGGGCAAAGACATAATGAAAGAAGATAGAGAAATATAACGCAAAAATAGCAAGAAAGATAGACGGAGCGATCATTAGAAAGAAATAAATTAGAGAAAGAAATAGAAATGAACACAGACAAATATGGCGTAGAAATGATAGAGAAGAAAAAAAATTCCGCCATATCCACGAAGTGAATGATGATGAGTGGCCGAAGCTCCGGAGGTAAACCTGGTAAACCATGAATCCTCTGTACATTTTGCCCACTCGATTTTATTACATCGCTCCCCCTAGCGTACGTCGCCGCACTAAATCGAACGATTGCCTTCAACCAATGACACGCGCCATATGTGACATCATTCCTATTTTATAAGATCTCGCGTCTTTCATCAACTACAAGTACCGCTTTCTAGTTTATAACATCTTGCATCTTTTCATCATCAGTTACAAGTACCACCACCTAGTAAACACTACAAGAACTAAACGAGAGGTGGCTACATGGATGGATGGATGAATGGATATGGCTGTACCCTTTAGATCGGGCGGTGGCTAGCGCCACCAAGCCGTAATACCTAATGAACCAAAAACTATATTTATTTTTTTTCTTAAAAAGTGAGTTTGAGGATTCGTACTTTGCAGTGAAGAGTTTAATTTTCACTCGTGCCTCGACTTTAGCCACCAATCAGATAACCTCCTTCTAGTTAAGTCTACCCGCTTAAAGTCTATTTTGCCCTCCCGGTCCCTAAACCCCAGTGCTTTGAAAAACGCAGCGCCATCATCCTGAACTATAGGGTGAAGCCCTTTACAGAACATTATCAAGTGTTCGGCAGTTTCTTCTTCCTCTCCACACGCACTGCATACTGTGTCTACCCCTTCGTATTTGGCCCGATATGTCTTGGTTCGCAGTACTCCCGTCCGGGCCTCAAACAGTAGAGAACTACCCCGAGTATTATCATAGATCCTTTCCCTGGCAATTTCCTGCTTAAATGTTCGATAGGTCTCTAGTGCGGACTTCTTAATCATGCCCATTCTCCACATGTCAGTCTCAGTTTCCTTCACTTTCTTCTTAACCGATTGTTCTTTTTGGTTTGGCCACCTGCTGTTTTCTAAGTATTTATCAGTCAACTTCCTGGTTCGCTTCCTCCATTTCGTATCGACATTCTTTAAGTATAAGTAGCTGAAAACCTTCCTAGCCCAACGCTCTTCCCCCATTTCTCTCAATCGTTTCTCAAATTTTATCTTGCTGCTAGCTTCCCCGCCCTCAAATGATGTCCATCCCATATCACCTTGTACTCCCTGATTTGGTGTATTCCCGTGAGCTTATAAGACAAGCCTACCTAATCCACGTTGCTTAATTTCTAATCTTGCTTGAACTTCTGATCTCATGCACAAGACCGCATTGCCGAACGTCAGACCAGGAACCATGACCCCTTTCCATATTCCTCTCACAACATCATACCGATTGTAATTCCACAGTGCCCTGTTTTTCATTACTACTGCATTCCTGTTACCTTTAGTCGTTACATATATTTGGTGTTCCCTTAGGTACTCGGCCCCATTCCTTATCCATACGCCCAGATATTTGTATTTATTTGTTATCTCTAGCGTGACCTCCTGTATTCTAAGCTCACTACCTTCATTGTCATTAAAAATTATGACTGCTGATTTTTCCTTACTGCATCTGAAATCTAACCTATCTCCCTCATTACCGCAGATGTCCACCAATCTCTGCAAATCTTCCTTGTTGTCGGCCATTAGCACTATATCATCTGCGTACATCAATGCTTGTGGTGCCTGTTCAATGAGATTTCTTTGTTTGTCGAAAGAGAGGTTGAAGCCCAGTCCACATCCCTCTAATTTGGCCTCTAATCCTTGCAGGTACATCATTAATAATAAGGATGACAGGGGACACCCCTGCCTAAGCTCTCGTTTTACCTCTACAGGCTTGGATACCTGTTTTTCCCACTTTATAATTACCTTGTTACCTTTATAGATATCCTTTAAAAGATTAGCGACTACATCTTCCACGCCTAGTGTGTCCAGTATTCCCCACAACTCCTCTTGAACCACGCTATCGTACGCTCCCTTGATATCCAAAAATGCTAGCCACAGGGGCCTCTGTTTCTTTTCTGCCATTTCGATGCACTGCGTCAGTGAGAACAGACTGTCTTCCAAGCTCCTGTGTTTCCGAAACCCATTCTGCAGTTCCCCCAGCACCCCCTCATCCTCTATCCATGCCTGCAGTCTTTCCTTTATAATCTGCATATCCAGCCTGTAGACCACTGATGTCACTGTTATAGGACGGTAGTTGTTTATGTCAGCTTTGTCCCCCTTTCCTTTATAGATCATGCTCATCCTGCTAAGTTTCCATCCGTCGGGAACTTCTCCATCGATTATTATTTTGCTCACTACCTCTCTCAAAGCCTGCTTAGACTTCGAACCTAATGTCTTTATCAGCATAATTGGAGTGCCATCTGGGCCTATTGATGTACTACTAGGAACCCTTTTCTCAGCCTTTTCCCACTCTCGTTGTGAAAATGGAGCCATTGCACCCCTTGATTCATCCTTGTCTATTGTGGTGCATAAAGCACTTCTTTGTTGAAATTTTTCTGTCACCCTTGCTCTTACATATTCAATAGCGTCGTCCCCTTCTAGCCTAGCGCCTTGAGCTGTAGTTATAGGTACACCAGTGCCACCACCGAGCCTACGCAGCGTGACGTTCTGATTGGCTGCGACAAAACGGCAAGTCTCGGCGGGAGGCAAAAAATTGCTCCGGGAGTGATCGGACTTGCCACCTTGTTTTCTGCCTGCTTTCGCCGCCTGGAGGAGAGGTAAAGCTTTCCGCTTTGCCCCCTTGTCGCTTTGGCTACCCCGCCTTCGGCGTGAACGAGCCTTTAGGCGGCGAAGCAAGTGAATTTCTGGTGAGTTTTGCCGCTTTGGCTCCTTTCGAGGCCAAGTGTGAAAGCCGCGTAAAGGTTGTCGCCCCGCGCGTCGCGATGCGTGCGGGCCTCAACGGGGTGTGGTCGCTCGTACAAGCGTGCTTACTTCGTGAGTCGGCCTCTTTGTACGTCTTGTGCAACCACCGCACGTTTGCTTTGCAGTTACAATGGCTAAAGAGTGCATGTAAGTCACTTCACTCGCTCCCGTGGCCGCGTTTACGAAAGAATCATGCTGATCACACTCGAAGAAGTATGCATTGTGATGGTTGTTCGCGCTCGTCCCGAGTATACTTGCCGTTAGTTTTGTGCATCGTGTTTGAACAATGTCCAGCCATGGCAGTTATTCCGCGCTCGTACAGTCTATGCTCATTTCATGAGTGCTTTCTACTTGAGGTGCGCTATGCAAGTTCCGAGCTGCTTGCCGTTCTTCGCGTGACATTACAATTTGTTCCAGTAGCATTCATTACTTTCGCCCTTAGGGCGAAACTATGCACAATAAACGCTCAAATAACTACAGAACACGTTTCACTTTCGTGTTAAATTGATTCCTAGACAAGGGCATCAACAGGCACATTTTTTATTGCGATAGCAATTATATGGACACTCTCGGCTAAATTTCACCACCAGCGTCAGCGTCAACGTCGTGCACCGTATATGTATTCGTATCTATATATATGAAAACGCAAGAAAGAAAGAAAATCCCAGAAGAAAGACTCCGGCACGCGGAATCGAACGTGGGATCTCCGCGTCGTGAATGCGAGGCGTTAACTACTGAGCCACCGAGAGGTACCTCCTTCAATGTTCAAAAGGCAAACTATTCATATCTACCACTTACAGCTGTTGGCGGGCGTCTCGTGGGGGAACTATCGTGTTTTCAGCATTAACAGCAAGGTGGAGCAGTGAGCGCGCGGCCGGTCTCCTCTCTCACGCGCACTTTGGCCCACGAAGAGAATAAGGGGGTGTACGCTCGATCGCGCACCCTTATCTTACAGTAGGGAGAATCGTACCTCTTGGCTAGCCTTTGAGTTTGGTCTTAACAATTCTGTTGTAGTAGCCAGGCGCACAAAGGTGATTTCAATCGTTGCACAGCCTCCGTTTGCGAGAAGGGCCACGCTTTTTAGACACAGCGAAATAACAACTGAGACGCTTATTCGCATTAATCTTTAATTGTGAGTACGTTTGATGCGTACTTTATGCGTGAGAAATGTGGGGCACGTTTCAATCTACTTGCCATTCTGCGCTGATTATTCAATTGATCGCCTCGCCAAGGTGGTCTAGTGGCTAAGGTACTCAGCTGCTGGGCCGTAGGTCGCGGGATCGAATCCCGGCTGCGGCGGCTGCATTTCTGATGGAGGCGGAAATGTTGTAGGCCCGTGTGCTCAGATTTGGATGCACGTTAAAGCTGTGCTGCAAGTACTCATCACCTTTATGATTTACTATTTTAGGAGCCCATTGAACATCTTTGCAAAGCTAAAGCGATTGAGTGGAGGGCTCCGGTCGAAATTTCCGCAGCCCTCCACTACGGCGTCTCTCATAATCATATGGTGGTTTGGGGACGTTAAACCCCACATGTCAATCAATAAATCAATTCCAATTGGTTGCTATCACGCTCATTACTTCGACTTTGTGGCAAAGCTGTGACTTTTTTCTTTTCTTACATGATATGTATTAGAAAGTGTGTCAAAATGAACATAAAATGGCACTAATAGTATATTACAGAAGTACAGTCATACAGTGACTATAAGTGCTATAGTGTTTTTCTGGAAACAATCTATGACTAACGAAGTGCAGTACAGCAGTGTGAGTTCTTCAAATCGTGTTATACACAAAGGCGTTGAGACCAAGCGCCTCATTGAAATAGGGTGCCAGTACGTTTTGCAGAGCATAAGATATCCTTGTACAGTATAGTGGGATAATCATAAGATGAACAGATTATATGCCTCAGACTGGCTGGCCGACATTTCGATCGGAGACGTTCAAAGGCACCGTGTCATCCTTGGCGTGTTAAGCTTAAAGGGATTAGTGGGGACGTCATCTCAAGGTGGTGGTGCGTGTCCCTGTTGATGATCACTGCCTGAAAAGCAAAATACTATAAAGCAGAAGAGTACAGTCCTCGCTTCAGTTCAAGTCAGGTGGTAGTAATTCAAAAATGTTCTCAGAGACTGGAAAAAAAAGGAAAAGCGCAAAGTTGGAGCGGTGTGCTGCAAAAGGGGTGGCCGCTTTACAGCTCGACGCCTAACGCGCTGTTTAAAAAAAAGCGACGCATGAAACGTAATCCCGCTACAGATATGAGTGACAACTAACCAGTGTCCCAGTTGTTAATTCACTGTGTTTGAAAAGCGCGCACTTTCGCAAATGGGGCCTGCCCAGTGAGCGAAGCGACCTTTTCGGCCGGCCCAGGTAACTAACGCAATCGTTCCGGTGAAAAGCCAAGGCACACGATTGTCCCCACCGAAGGATAAGCACGCGCGCACAAGCGCCTAACCCCCCCCCCCTCCTCACCATCTGTGGGACAAAGTAAGCGTGGAAGATGAGCGCACGTTGGGGCACCGCGAGGAGCTGGGTGCCGAGCCCGGGCGACTTTTTTTTTTCTTCAGTTTTCATAGATATAGATACGTATACATATACGGTGCATGACAGCGGCGGCGACGGCAAAAAACCAGCCGAGACTGACCATATAATCGCTATGGCAATAAAACAGAACACGACAGAAAAACAAAAAGATATAAGGATGGTAGGTTGGTTGGTATGTGGGGTTTTACGTCCCAAAACCACCATATGATTATGAGAGACGACGTAGCGGAGGGCTCCAGAAATTTCGACCACCTGGGGTTTTTAAACGTGCACCCAAATCTGAGCACACGGGCCTACAACGTTTCCGCCTCCATCGGAAATGCAGCCGCCGCAGCCGGGATGCGAACCCACGACCTGCGGGTCAGCAGCCGAGTATACTTAGCCACTAGACCACCGCGGCGGGGCAAATATATAATGAAAGAAGATAGAGAAATATAAAGCAAAAATAGCAAGAAAGATAGACGGAGCGATCATTAGAAAGAAATACATTAGAGAAAGAAATAGAAATGAACACAGAAAAATATAGCGTAGAAATGATAGAGAGAAGAAAAAAACATACGGTTCCTTAAATGCCTGCTAGGATGGTCGCGCCATTACGATGCTTGCCTTCGGACCGTACGTACGTGGCTTGTAATCTTCATGTATAGCATATTGAATAGAACGCTCTCTTCCAGGGCTATCTCCCTGTCTTTGGAAGCCTCTTCTCAATAAGACAATTCAGCTCTTTCATTAAAAGATATTACTGATTGCTACAAGGAAGAGCACTGACGCTATCCGGAACCTTGTAAGGAACTGCATCGCACTGACGAGCGCCCCCCTTTAAAACTGTTTACCAATATTGTAGTGTGCCCAGTGGTGCTAAAACATTTCAATTCATCCTTTGATGGCACGTGCCAGTTCTGTGGAGAGGTGGCTGACACCTTCAACATTGTCTGGGCGTGCCAGTCAAATCCATCTATCCTCCCAACCCCAACCCCACGAGAGAGGACTGGGAGGCGGCCCTGCACGGCTTTCAGGACCTGAAGGCCCGAAAGGCCCTGGTTGAGCATTGGTGTTGCTTGCCAATGGAGCTCCGGAATAGGTGTTCCACCTTGTGCAGTGTGGGGAGGAGGCCTATAAAGCTCCGACCCAATCGCCTCTCTGTAACCATTTAATGGTTACTAAATGTTTCACCACTACCATGAGTAGCATATTGACCATGCGCTCGCGCCAAAGAGAAGTCTGCTCCCTCTTGTTCTTTGAGTACCTTGATGATGACCATTTATCTTGATAAACAAAAAACAAATAGTGTGATTGGCTTAACGCAGGCAAAAAAGTTGAAAAAGGAAAAAAAAGCAAGCTCGAGATATGAAAAGAGAGGAAGACATCAACAGAAGAGGAAAAAAAGGCAGGAAAACCCGTGTCGCAATCGGTGTAACACAAAAGTTAACGTGCCTTCACAAGCATGGGCGTCAGCCAGGGGGGGGGGGGTGGTTGGTGGAAAAGAGACACCTGTCCACCTCAATATCCACCAGCACTTGCCCTTACTCCAACTACGCCAGTGCGTTCCTCCTACCCCAGCCGATAGATATCCTATTGCCGATAGATAGCTCGCGCAGTAAGAGCAATGTAGTTTTGCAAAATTTGTTAAATAAACAATTGCGGATGCATGCAGTTCTGAATCTTTCTCGCTTTGCAATGCTACAATGAGCACCTCACAATTGTGCAATGTCGTGTCATGTTGACAAGGTAAGCACTAGGTTTAATTGTCAGCCGTGAGCCCATATCACAGGTAATATGTATTTAGGTGATGAGCCTAAAAATATTTCAGGCTTGGTACATTTATTGTTGGAGTTAAGTTACACAGTTAATACAGCTGGAATTTCTCGTCGCACGTAATGTCTGGTCTACTGAGTATGCAGCGAACATGCATGCTAAAGGAACAGAGCTATGAGGTGTGTGCTTACAGATCGAAAAGGCCCAATTCTAAGAAAATAAGCTTTAGGCATACATTGTACATTTTTTTGTTTGTACATCTTTGTTGGTGCTCTTACAGTACACTATCTGCTCAGCTCTGAGCACAATTTCCTTTTTGCACAGACATATCGATAGAACTTGAGCACTCTCTTGCAAGCAAGCACTCCTGAAATCAAAGTGTGGTGCATGATGTGAATCTGTCAAAATGCTGGATCAATAAAGGTCACATTTATTGCAAACTTGTTATTGTGTTTACTTTTTCAGTATACTCAAGCTCGAAAGCTGAAGTTGTTTTCTCCCTGCTCCATTTAGAGGTTAGGACTTGAAATAAGTACTACCTTGCTGTATGACTGTGGATAAGTCAAGATCATGTATGTTTCAACTACCTGTGTGATTTTTTCATGACGGTAGTGCACTGAATTTCACCTCGTAGTGGTAGCCGCTATAGCTATGACAACTTAATTTAAACAGAAGTAGATGTGCTCAAAGAAATCTGGGACGTTTTTTTGCTATATATATATATATATATATATATATATATATATATATATATATATATATATATATATATATATATATATATATATATATATATATATATATATATATATATATATATATATAAAACAGTACCACATCACAACAATATGAACACAATCTTTCTCATCACGACAGCATTCACGGGTTTGAGGAATCTGTGCTGCAAGTACTCATCACCTTTATGATTTACTATTTTAGGAGCCCGTTGAACATCTTTGCAAAGCTAAAGCGATTGAGTGCAGCCTTATGAGCTTTGACGCATATTTTGTAAACTTGTATGAGCTAAACACAGTTAATTAAGACAAATCAGTTCTGGGTGTAGATCGTAAAGTGTCACAAAGCACAAGTGAATGTCAGAAAGCCTGTTAATGCCCCTCACTGCGGGGGTGTTCATTTTGTAATGCAATTGATAATTTCTGACGATTCACATGCCAACTATGAAATGATCACGAGTCGTACAGTGGTGGGCAAATTTAGATTGATTCTGGCTTCCAGGGGTAAAACAAATGACATTGTAGCCTCGTATGAAACAAGGCTGCTTGTCGAAACATTTGCTCTGACACCTCGTGTTGACAGATTTTTCACACTTTGAAGCTTCTATCTTTAAAGGGTCAGTTTAGTTCACCTGCACCAATGGAACTGGTTCACAGGTGCGCACGAGAAGTTCAGAACTTGTGCAGCACGAGTTCGGCAGTGCGGCATCACATGTGAATGACAAGGTGCCGACAAGGCGGAATCCTTAATTTTGTTCGATTAATTTAATGAGGTGCAAACATCTTGGCAAAACATGCCGCGTTTGCAGAGGCGGGTACGGCCTCAGCGTTTAATGCTATGTTGTTTGTTAAGCTGTGCGTGCGGCTGCACCAAACCAGCGCCGCCAGAGTAGGAGGTACAGGAAAATCAGGAACTAGATTTAGTGCTGTACCTCTCCCGCGGTTTTGAAATGAATGAATGCCATTTCTGCAACACTGAAAGGAATGGCGAGGTGCAGCACTTTGTAAAATGGATCATGTGGGGCAGACGATTCGAACAAACCATTAAGCACACAAGCGTCTTAGCATTTCAGCCTCATCGAAATCTGGTCACTGTGGCTGGGATCAATCTGCTTTGTTGAGCTCAGCAGTGCCACACAATCTAACTAATAGTGTTACAGTTTCACCGTTATTGAAGTGTAGATTCCATGCCACGGTAGGCAGCCAATGCTTGTGGCCTATCTAAAGCACCCCTCCACGATATGCGTGGTTAAACATTCACAAATACAGCATTGCATGTGTGAGGTTCGAGGTGACCTGTTGTAGTGGGCGTTCAGATGTTTCACCGTGCTTGCAGAGTGGACATTCGGGAGTAGTCATCCTGTCGTTGCATGACAGTCTGGAAAAACAAGTAGCGTCACCAGATATCAATGCATAAAAATTTCGAAAGTAAACAAATAAACTCAGTTAACTAGTAAACAGGAGTATCTTATACACATATGCAAAGGTATGTCATAACACATGTATCACTCGGGGCTGCTTCTTCACAAGGCATGTCATGTAGCAGGTTCCTTGCCCATTGTACACAGCTGCTTCCATGTCAGGTAGGCAATGGGCGTAGTCAGGATGATGACGATAATGATGATGATGACGATGATGATGATGTTGATGATGATGATGAAGTTGGTTAACCTTGCCAAGGTGGCTGGCGATTTCGCACTCACCCTAGTGTCGAATCCGCGATTTCCCGCTAGAATTGGTGATTTGGTCTCGAAAGAAACGACGCCACACTTTAGCTTCGTCAGAAATGCCGAGACAACTTGGGCTATTGCACAGGGAAGCTTAGAAATTGACCACTACGTAGTAGTTCTCTCGGTCAAAATCAAAACTGCCCCGTCTAGGATTTACAAATATGTAGATTACGATCTATTCATAAAGATACAAGATGATGATGAAATAGAGCATGAAACATTGAGTGAACTGTTCGTATAAATTAGAAAAGATGTACCAAAGTTTACCAAAAATATCCCCACGCTTTTAGAGGTTCCACGCAAGGATGCACACCTGGCACACTTTCTGGAAGCCCAATAATTCATGTTGAAAAGACGAAAAAAGCAGAGGCTAAATCCCATGCTCAGGAAGAAGGTCGCTGAACATAGAAGAGTACTGTGGAGAGCTTAATAGACAACAATGAAGGGAAGCTTGCTCAGCAGTGAACGAGAGGATGCGCATGGGAGGAAAGTCATCATCATCATCATCATCATCATCATCATCATCATCATCATCATCAGCCTGACTACGTCCACTGCAGGACAAAGGCCTCTCCCATGTTCCGCCAGTTAACCCGGTCCTGTGCTTGCTGCTGCCAATTTATACCCGCAAACTTCTTAATCTCATCTGCCCACCTAACCTTCTGTCTCCCCCTAACCCGCTTCCCTTCTCTGGGAATCCAGTTAGTTACCCTTAATGACCAGCGGTTATCCTGTCTACGCGCTACATGCCCGGCCCATGTCCATTTCCTCTTCTTTATTTCAACTATGATATCCTAAACCCCCGTTTGTCCCATAATCCACTCTTCTCTCTTCTTGTCTCTTAAGGTTACACCTACCATTTTTCTTTCCATTGCTCGCTGCGTCGTCCTCAATTTAAGCTGAACCCTCTTTGTAAGGAAATGGATGGGAGGAAAATGGATCCTACTAAAACATTTGCTTGATGATGGTCAAATCAAAGGCAACCAGAGATTATCTGTCGGTAGAGTGATTCACAGGCAGAAGGAAGAAGGTCAAACCGAAGTGTCTCTTCTACAAAAAGTGGTCTGTAAATACCTTCGGGTGGGTGCGAGCGAGCACAGTAGTCCCCGTCAGTACGAAGACGCTATCGCCCCTTTCTCGGAGGCGGAGATTCGAGAAGCCCAACGCGGCTTGAATGGCAGATCAGCTCCAGGACCCGTTGGTATAACGAACCGGCTATAGAGAAACCTACTTGACAAGGATATCAAGGCTATTGCCAGGGAAATAAATAGGATTTGGGAAGAAAGCTTAATCCCGTATTCATAGAAGCAAGTGACAGTGATTCTCATTCTAAAGAGTGGTACATTGCCCGCCCTAAATATTCTCCGCCCTTTTTCACTCACCTCATGCTTAAGTGACTGAACATGCTATACATAGCAGAATGTGCAGGCACATAGAGAGTGAGGAGTTGTTTCTGTACAACATGGTTGGAATTAGGCCTGCTGTTTCTGCTCAGGATGTAATATTCTTGCTGAAGACCCATGTTATAGACTACAGAAGCAGGCACGTGAGGGGAATAATGGTCTTAGATTTGTCTATCGTATTCGATACGGTGGCGCATGACTTTATTCTCATGGAAATCTCTGAGCTCAACCTGGGCGATCGATTCTTTACCTTAGCGGAATCCTTCCCCAGAAGCAGGACGGCGGCTATTATAATAGGACAAACCAAATCTGAAACATTTACGCTCGGACGTAGAGGTACACCTCAAGGCGCGGTGATATCTCCCCTATTGTTCAATATTGTGATGCACAGGCTTACAAAGAGATTATCAGCGGTATTCAACGTGAAACACACAATCTACGCGGTTGATATCACCATTCGGTAACCGGGAGGTTCTGAAGCAGCCGTAGAGCAGGCGCTCCAGGAAGCCCTCGACGTACTGAGTCGTTCCTTGAAAGAACAGGACTTCAGCTTTCCCCCGAAAAATCCGAACTTTTGCTGTACAGGCCGTCCAGGCAGGTGGTAGGGGGTAAATGCCTTTGGACCAGATTCCTATTAATGTTTATACGATGAATGGTCAGAAGATCCCCAGGGTCGACTCCAGGCTACTGCTTGATTCCAGGGCTGTAATGTCCATGACCATAGCTCATTTTACTTCCGGAGCCCTCCACTACGGCGTCTCTCATAATCATATGGTGGTTTTGGGACGTTAAACCCCACAAATCAATCAATAGCTCCTCTTACGTTCAGAACTGAAAACATTCTTAGACTGCTCATGAAAGTATCAAATAACAAAGGAGGTATTGGTGAGGACGACTTGCTCAGGGTGCATCGCACATTCCTCATGAGCCACGGGAATTATGTTGTTTCGGCCCTACACTGGACAAAACGGAGATGAACAAACTGGACACCCTGATGTGGGAAAGCAAGAAAATGTTGGGCATCCTGATCAAAACAAGTACGAAAAAACTCCTGCAGCATGAAGTGCGCAATACTACCTTTGAGTTGATTGAAGCACAAAGGTCGGCACAGGTTGTGAGGCTTTCGGGCTCTATGGTTGGCTGACATCTTCTAGATACAAGAGGTCTTCATAGTTTCAGCAAACGATATCTAATTCCATTTGACGCTAAGGTCAGAGGCATCTACGTTGTTAATCCTTTTCTTAGAAAGGTGCATCCGCGGCACGATAAGGGAAGGCGAATAGCGTGAGCTAAGGCGTTTTGAAAGAATACGTCAGGTACGCAATTTCTTGTGGATACTGCCCAGTATGATTGCAAGGGTAAATTCGCAGTCTCCGAAGTTCACGACAGGGGTGACCTTCTCTCCGCAGCTTCGGTTAGGACTTGCGTGGTCGATGTTGCTGAGCAGGTTGCCGTCTCAAATGCAATGTTAGATCCTCAGAGAACGACCATATATACGGACTCCCGCGCGGCAATCGGGGGCTTCAAGTTGGCAGCAATTTTAAAAAAAAGAGATCAGTCACCGAATATGTCGATTGCATCACTTGGTTTCTAGCACACATGAGAGGCGATTTGCTGCCGGGTCGCCTGAATTCTAATGAGATAGCCCACCACCGTGCGCGAGAACTCACGCACCGCGACGGAGGTGGGACCTCTACGGGTTCGGAAGCGACTGGGCACAGTGACCCACTCCATACGTTTCATAAAATTACTGCTCATTAAAGAGGGGAGCGTTATCGTTTTTCATCTCCCTATTCAAAACTGAGTAGAGCACAATTTCGAGCGCTCAGAATGCTACATACGTGTGCGTACACATAAAGAGGTTTCCTTAGCAGGCTCTACACAGACATAGATTCTCATTGCCCAGAATGCGGGGAAAATTTCTGTACTGTAGCTCACATGCTTCTGCAGTGGCCTGTCTTACAGGACTTCAACAACATAGATTGTTTGATATGTGGGGTTTTAACGTCCCAAAACCACCATGACTATGAGAGACGCCGTAGTGGAGGGCTTTGGAAATTTCGACCACCTGGGGTTCTTTAACGTGCACCCAAATCTGAGCACATGGGCCTAAATCATTTTCGCCTCCATCGGAAATGCAGTCGCTGCAGCTGGGACTCGAACCCGTGACCTGCCGGTTAGCAGCCGAGTACCTTAGCCACTAGACCACCACGGCGGGGCTTCAACAACACAGAGGACTGCGAGAAGGTCATCGCGAGTTCCGAATTGTAAGACCAGTCCAAGGCAGTCCATAGGGCTCGTGAGAGAGCAGAGAGGCATGGCCTGCTGGCTCCAACATGAGATTAGCCAACAGCAAGCCAGGGATCCTCAGTAGAATTGTGCTGGATCATTCTCAGGACCTTTATAAAGTTTTTTGTCGGTCTGTCTGCCTGTCTGTTGGGGTTTAACGTCCCAAAACCACTATATGATTACGAGAGACTTCGTTGTGAAGGGTTTCGGGAATTTTGTCCACCTGGCGTTTTTTTAACATGCACCATAATTTACGCACACGGGCCTAAAAAATTGCCCTACATCAAAAATCCTGCCGCCGCGGCCGAGATTCGATCCCGCGACCTGCGGGTTAGCAGACGAGTGCCTATAGTCACTAGACCTACGTGGCGGGTGGCCGCAGCAGTGAGTGAAGCGACCTTCGTGCTCTCTTTAACCACTTTAACTTCTAGTAAAACCTGTGGTGGAAGCACAAGGGGTCGAAAGTGCCCGAATCACGAGATAAGCGCGTGCGCTCGAGCAACCACATCCCAGGGAAGCGCGTGAATCCGGCGCAACGCATGGGGCGATCATCTTTAGCACGCGCCCAACACGCGCCCGTTGTGCCATCTTCCCAGTGAAGGAGAAAACGCGTTGAGCTTGCTGAGCTCTGAGGACCACCAAAGACATAAGGTGTATATAAATAGCTCGCCGTTAGTAAGCTGGACAACGTGCGCTATGGGGCTTAGTGGTTTCGCGATGCACGCTACGGACCAAATGATGGTATGTGTGACGCCGACTGACGGTTGAACTTCCCGTTTTTTTGCCATCTTTTAGTATATATTTTGCAGCGTCATATCTGTGACTGAAATACGTGAGGGAGCCTGACCTAAAACATTTTCGTGCTATAAGAAAGAAAGAGAGGAGGAAAGAAACAGAAAACTTAGTTGAAACAAAGAAGGCAGCCCAGCTTCACACTTGCTTTTAGGAATTGACACCCCCAGTGTGAATCTGTCTTAATTGTTTTGTTTATTTGTTCGCCTACCCCTCTCCTCTCACTTTCCTTCATCGATGGAGTTGCTTGGTGGACCGAGATGTTATGATTCGCCGGGGAATTTTTCGCTAATGTCAGGCGAAGTTTTCTCAAGCCTATAGTGTACACAGATCCGTGGTCACAAGGTTGGAATAGAATATAATAACTTAATAACATCCTACGAGGAGCGCAGTAGTGCTCCAGGGCTCCCATGTTGAGACTTCATTTTTTTTCGCAAGGTTCCACATTGATTTAAGCCCACAAATTATTTCCCCTTTCGATAGTTGTTCATTAGAATTTAGCCAGAGGAAGCTATGCAAGGTACTGTACAAGTTCCTGTGTGGCTGAAAGAATAAATCCTGATAATTACCCTCGTTTAATCACTTCCTAATTTGGTAAATAAATAAATTGGCTATTGTATATTTGACGGCATTTCATGATCAATATATTCTACACTCAACAGCAACTATCTCTAATATTGTATACTATTCATAGTAAAACAGAAGGTTTGTGCCTGTATATCCTGAATCCTCGTAGTGGGTTATACGCAAAGAATAACCTGCAAGAAACAATATATATATCCCAAGAAACACGAAACGTTGTATAAACTTCTCGAAACGTCTAGAAAGGTATGCGGACACCTAGGTATAGTATTTGACGTTGAATAAACGTTTTTCAAAAGAAATTTTAGATGACGTTGGGAAAACGTTTTTTACAAGAAGTCTTTCTCAAAACGTTTAATAAAAGTTATATTTTAGAACTTTTGGTAGAATTCGCGAATGAAGTCTCGATTGTCCATGCAAAATATGCAAGGTGTTTTCTACGTTTTTTTTTCTTGTTTTAGAATCAAAATATTTTTTGCTTCACACATGTATGTAGTATACATTTTTACATATTTAAATGGAATACTTGAGCTCTCCAGTCAGCATTAAGAAATAAAGACGCGCAAGTGCGGTGTGCGCCTACGCGGCTAGAACAATTTAACTTGTCTGGACGTGTTTACCCGCTACTCAGTTGCCTCTCGAAGCAGCGGGTGTGAGTCCATTTTTTTAGTGTTTTAAAAGTGTGCTTGCGCTGTGTGTTCGTGTTTTGTGTTCTGCCAGTGCTGCTGATTACGAAGATGCGCTATACTCGAGCGAAGACGTGTGGGTGCGTATCGTGGAGCACTCACCAGGTATGTACCACACTGCTGTTGTCGGTGGTTTGTTATAGCTGCGTTCACCACGTTTTTCCTACCATGTGCACGATAAATGAGCTTTTGTTTACGAGAGAACCCAGATTTTCTATGGTACTTAAGCAGTGTAAAGGCAAAGTTCTGCGAAGTTAAGCGCGGACAAATTTTTTCTTTTGTGTGGAATGTGAAGCATGCACGCGCAGCGGGAATTCGGTGGCATATTCGAATAGAGTTATGGCGGCTGTCCGCCTCTGTTGATAGGAAGCGCAGCCACTATTACACAGAACACACAACACAAGCGCTTACTTCAACTAAACGTTTATTGCAAACGTCGGAGTTTATAAAGGGGATGAAAAGAGAAAAAGAAATATAAAAGGTAGACAACAAAAAGCACACGTGCCAGTCCCATACATTCATCATCATCATCATCAGCCTGACTACGTCCACTGCAGGACAAAGGCCTCTCCCATGTTCCGCCAGTTAACCCGGTCCTGTGCTTGCTGCCGCCAATTTATACCCGCAAACTTCTTAATCTCATCTGCCCACCTAACCTTCTGTCTCCCCCTAACCCGCTTCCCTTCTCTGGGAATCCAGTCAGTTACCCTTAATGCCCAGCGGTTATCCTGTCTACGCGCTACATGCCCTGCCCATGTCCATTTCTTCTTCTTGATTTCAGCTATGATGTCCTTAACCCCCGTTTGTTCCCTAATCCACTCTGCTCTCTTCTTGTCTCTTAAGGTTACACCTACCATTTTTCTTTCCATTGCTCGCTGCGTCGTCCTCAATTTAAGCTGAACCCTCTTTGTAAGTCTCCAGGTTTCTGCTCCGTAGCTAAGTACCGGCAAGATATAGCTGTTATATACCTTCCTCTTGAGGGATAGTGGCAATCTACCTGTCATAATTTGAGAGTGCTTGCCGAATGTGCTCCACCCCATTCTTATTCTTCTAGTTACTTCAATCTCGTGGTTCGGCTCTGCGGTTATTACCTGCCCTAAGTAGACATAGTCTTTTACAACTTCAAGTGCACGAATACCTATCTTGAAGCGCTGCTCCTTGCCGAGGTTGTTGTTCATTACTTTCGTTTTCTGCAGATTAATTTTAAGACCCACCTTTCTGCTCTCCTTGTCTAACTTTGTAATCATGAGTTGCAATTCGTCCCCCGAGTTACTCAGCAATGCAATGTCATCAGCGAAGCGCAGGTTACTAAGGCATTCTCCATTGATTCTTATCCCTAACTGTTCCCATTCTAGGCTTCTGAAAACCTCCTGTAAGCACGCGGTAAATAGCATTGGGGATATTGTGTCCCCCTGCCTTACACCCTTCTTGATTGGTATTCTGCTGCTTTCTTTATGAAGCACTATGGTAGCAGTTGATCCCCTGTAGATTTCTTCCAGAATGTTTATATATACTTCATCTACGCCCTGATTCCGCAGTGTTTGGATGGCGGCTGATATTTCTACTGAATCAAACGCCTTCTCGTAATCTATGAAGGCTATGTATAGTGGTTGGTTATACTCTGAGCATTTCTCTATTACCTGATTGATAGTATGAATGTGGTCAATTGTTGAGTAGCCTGTTCGAAATCCTGCTTGTTCCTTTGGTTGATTGAATTCTAATGTTTTCTTTACTCTGTTAGCAATTACCTTCGTAAATAGCTTGTATACTACAGAGAGCAAGCTGATCGGCCTGTAATTCTTCAAGTCCTTGTCATCTCCTTTCTAATGTATTAAGATGATGTTAGCGTTCTTCCAAGACTCTGGTACTCTTCCCGTCAGGAGACACCTCGTAAACAGGGTGGCTAGTTTTTCTAACACAATCTGTCCTCCATCTTTCAGCAGATCTGATATTACCTGATCCTCACCAGCAGCTTTGCCCCTTTGCATGCTCTCCAAAGCTTTTCTGACTTCGTCTATCATTACTGGTGGGGTGTAATCTGGGTTACTGCTAGTTCTTATAGTATTAAGGTCGTGGTTGTCTCGGCTACTGTACAGATCTCTGTAAAACTCCTCCGCTATTTTAACTATCCTATCCATATTGGTAGTTATTTTGCCTTCTTTGTCCCTTAGTGCATACATCCGACTTTTGCCTATCCCAAGTTTCCTCTTCAATGCTTTGACACTTCCTCTGTTTTTCAGAGCGTGTTCAATTCTCTCCATGTTATACCTTCTTACATCGCATACCTTACGTCTATTAATCAACTTCGAAAGCTCTGCCAGTTCTATTTTGTCTGCTGTACTTGACACTTTCATAATTTGACGCTTCTTAATTAGGTTCTTCGTTTCCTGGGAAAGCTTGCCAGTGTCCTGTCTAACTACCCTGCCTCCAACTTCCACTGCACACTCCGTAATGATACTCGTCAGATTATCATTCATTGTATCTACGCTAAGGTTGGTTTCCTCACTAAGAGCCGAGTACCTGTTTTGCAGTGACACTCTGAATTCTGTACTTTCCCTCTCAGTGCTAGATGATTGATTGGCTTCTTGCGTATCAGTTTTTGTCGTTCCTTCTTCAAGTCTAGGTGAATTCGAGACCGTACCATTCTATGGTCACTGCATCGTACCTTGCCAACCACTTCCACGTCCGGCACGATGCCTGGGTGTGCACTCATTATAAAGTCTATTTCGTTCTTATTTTCACCATTAGGGCTCCTCCATGTCCACTTGCGGTTTCCTCGTTTTCGGTAGAAGGTATTCAAAATCCGTAAATTATTGCGTTCTGTGAATTCTACTAGTAGCTCTCCTCTGGCGTTTCTAGTACCGATGCCATAATCTCCTACAGCCCGGTCTCCAGCCTGCTTCTTCCCTACCTTTGCATTAAAGTCGCCCATCACTATAGTATACCGTGTTTTTACCTTACTCATTGCCGATTCCACGTCTTCATAGAAGCTTTCAACTGAAGCGTCATCATGGCTGGATGTAGGCGCGTAAGCCTGTACTACCTTCATCTTGTATCTTTTATTCAGTTTAATTACGATACCTACCACCCTTTCATTAATGCTATAGTATTCCTCTATGTTGCCAGCTATGTTTCTGTGAATTAGAAACCCCACTCCCAGTTCTCTTCTGTCCGCCAAGCCCCTGTAACAAAGGACGTGCCCATTCTGTAGCACCGTATAGGCCTCATCTGTCCTTCTAACCTCACTGAGCCCTATTATATCCCATTTAACACCCGTACATTACTATCCGTTATTGTCTATCACCCCATCCAAAAACAGTTCTTTGCGCGTAAGCGAGATAGAGGGTGCACTAACACACTCAAAATCATCGCGTGTCATTTCCGCCGCTTCTACTATCCAACGGGTTAATAAATCCCTGTCCTGATATAACACGCACGTGTTATCAAAATAAGGCACACAACCGCACTCCCTACAGTGGATCGCCAAGTGACCATCAGAACCCTTCTGCACTTTATTGTAGGGCTTTTTTAGCCTCTCATTAATGCATATTTCAGTTGTTCCCACATAAACAAGACCACATGACAAGGGCACTCTGTAAACAACCGTCTGTGTACACTCAACATATTTATTGCGATGCTTAATTTGGCATCCTTTCTTTTCTTTTGAAACAGGACAAGTTTTGTGACATATTCTGGACATTTTTTCAGGAGCAGACATGACCACTCGGACGCCCACTTTATTACCAATCTTTTTAAGATTGTGTGCCATGCTATGGATATTAACGTCTCTTCACCCAACCCTTCTGGTAAACCTCAGTGCCCTCGTCACATGTCGTGCCAGATCTTTCTGGTTTTGCTTAAGGATGAAGCTAACACACCCAGAAGTTTTGGTTTTTTGTGGCGGTTTTCAACAGTCTGTAAGCTATGGAAACCGGATTGCCAGGATCCTGCGTTTGGAGTGTCACAGGCAGACAGGCCTCTACCGAGATATTCTGCGCAATCATATATACATGGAATGCGGCTCAACAAACCAGAAAAAAAACTGGTGCGAATTAGGGGCCTTGTGAACTGCGAAACTGAACGCCTTTGGTCAACAATACTGTCGCAGCTCAGGTGTCACAAAACGAGCGCTAAAAACGGGCGCGCCGCCAAATTCTTGCGATAACGCGCCCGAGAAAACGCCGCGAGGTCAAAAGAAAAAAAGAAAACAAACAGCCAAGGCTCCCCGGGCGCGCGCTCTCCCCCGCAGAAGCGTGGCTTCACCGACGAACCTCCTCACCCCACAACGGCGGCCGAGCAAGCACTCGATTTTTCCAGAACGAAAGGGGCGTGGTCATACCGAGTTGACTCATCGGCCGCGGAGGGCTTTCCAACCGTCTCGCCCTCTTCTCAGCCTTCGCCGCGTATCGCGCCGACGAAATGACGAGAAATTTCTGGAAGGTGGCGCGGAAGGTATTTAATCGAGCGGCCGAGACGAGAAATCAGGAGGAGACGGAAGTTAACGCCAGAGCGCGTAGGGATTCCGCCGTGTAGTCGGCGAAGGTTTTGGTCCGTATGGACGAAGCCGGAGATGAAGAGGATTTCCACCTGAGGGGTGAAGGCTCGGGCTACAGGCAAGAGCGTGTGTTTACCGCTATCGAGCGAAGACCCGTGGCAACAGCTGCGGGTGTGAAGCCGACGTGTTCCGGCGAAGAAGTTGAAGTTTGAAGAGTGGCCAATTGAAGACGGGAGGTTTCCTGGAAGAGAAACTTCGAGGGCTGCGGAACGACAACAACGCTGGACTTTCAGCGAGTGATTCTCGGAAGAGTATCATCTAGACTTTGGTTCCAAGAACTTTGGACTGAATAGGTTTTCTATCTCTTTAGTCTTTAAGTGTCTTGGTTGTTCAATGCATGTGACTGCATTGTAGTGCGTATTGTTGTCCGTGTCCGTTGTTTCGAGTGTGGCTGATTGTACTGTGTAGTACGTTGTTTGATTGGTGACATATTGTCCTCAGCTATTGTGGAGTGAGCATATTCGTGTATTGTTTTTCTGATCTGCCATTATTGAGAATATAATTTTGCTTGTTTATCAACTCTCGGCTCTGACTTGTTCTTTGGGCCACAACCGGCGTCCACTGGCGCGCCAATAAGGACCACTTCTAAAATTGTCCACGCTTTCGTGGTGCGGTTCGGGGGGCCGATACTTCGGCTCTTGGAATTAGCCCGGCGATCGCCTCCCTAATAACGGGACATGTGTGACAATTAATCTGGCGTCCGCGACAGGACCTTTTGGTGCACAGTGTGTCCAAAGTAGTGAGAAAGAGCCTCGAGTTGTTGATAGTGCTATCGGAACGATTTTGTGTGTTTTTCAGTGTTCTCGTTAACGAGTGCAGGGGAGTGTTCCGATAGACTGATTTAGGCAGATACTTTTTGCACGCGGCAAGGTTTTATTTGCGAGTTGCGAGACACAATGGATCTCGAAAAGTTAGTTGCGCTTGGTGAGAAGATGGGTCTTTCCGGCGCCGAACTACGGAAATGGGTAAGCCAGAAGGAGAAAGAGGCAGCTGAGAGGGCCAAGGCAGAAAAAGCAGCTGAGTTGGAACGGGAGAGGTTGGCGGTCGAAAGAGCCAAAGCGGAAAAAGAAGCTGAGTTGGAGAGAGAAAGGTTGGCAGCTGAGAGAGCCAAGGAAGAAAAAGCAGCTGAGTTGGAGCGAGAGAGGTTGGCAGCTGAAAGGGCGAAAGAAGAAAGAGAAGCGGAGATGGCTGAAAGGGAGCGGCAGCGGCAGCACGAGATGGAACTCGAACGGCTCCGTTTGCAACAGCGAAGTGAAACCCCCGTCCAAGCTAGAGTTGAAAGCAGTGAACGGGAAGACCACGGCTTCCGCTTGAACCCAAGCAAGCTGCTCGTAGCGTTTGATGAAAGGAAGGACGACCTTGACGCGTACCTTCACCGATTTGAGACGATTGCGAGGAGCCAGAATTGGCCGGAACATCAATGGGCAACTGCTTTGAGTACTTGCTTGAGTGGTGAAGCGCTCAGTGTGTACGGTAGGCTGACGCCGACCGATGCAGCCAACTACGCAAAGGTGAAAGCTGCTTTGTTGAAGCGATTTAGATTCACTGTGGAAGGATTCCGGGACAGATTTCGGACAGGAAAGCCAGCTGATGGTGAGACGGCTACGCAGTATGCCGCCCGACTTTGCCATTATTTCGACAGATGGATTGAACTTTCAGGGACAGCACAGGAGTACGATGAGCTTAGAGAGCTCCTAATTAGAGAACAATTTCTTACTAGTTGCCACCCAAGTCTGTCACTGTACTTGAAAGAGAGGAAGGCTGACTCCCTTGAAGACATGCTTGAATTGGCTGATCAATTCTTGGAAGCGCAAGGTGGCACTAATTTGGCCAAGGTCAAGAAGGATTGTCCCGATGATTCGAAGAAATTGGCTCCCGAAGAAAAGAAGCGTGCACCAGAGAACATTCCGCGATGTTTTCTGTGCAACCGAGTGGGTCATCGCGCGAAAAACTGTCGAACGATCTTCACGAGCCCTACGGCAGTAAAATGTTTTAAGTGTGGTCAGACTGGGCACAAAGCAGATGCATGTCGAAACGGAGCGAGTCAAACTCACCAGGTATCCTGTGTGCAAGCAGCACCGAAATCCGATAATAATGCCGTCACCGACGGATTCGTAGAATTGAAAAATGGAGAGAAAATTCCTATTGTTGGTGCTGTAATGTCAAAACAGTCGACCGGTGTTACGAAGCGAATGCCAACACTGCTTGGAAAGGTTGCGGGCAAGAAGATTACGGTTCTAAGAGACACCGGTAGCTCCACGGTTATCGTGCGGAGAAATTTGGTACGGGAAAGTGAGTTGACAGGCAGAACGAAACCGGTTTGCCTAATTGACCGTACGGTTCGGATGCTTCCCGAAGCAGAAATTGAGGTTGAAACCCCGTACTTCAGCGGGAAGGTTACTGCTTTATGCATGACAACCCCCCTGTATGACCTTGTCATCGGAAACATCGACGGGGCGCGAGGGCCAAGTGATCCAGAATGTTTGGGAGAAGACCCGAAGATAGAGCCCTCGCCAACACAGCGGCCGCGAGATACAGTGGAGGAGCATCCCGTGACGGATCTCACTAGAGCCCAAGGTGAAGCTGCGGCGCAAGAGACAGCGAAGGAGAAGACGATCGGGTCGAATAAGTTCACGGGCCGAGCAACCGGACTTACGTCGGCACGACCTCAACCGACCGACAGTGTAAAGGAGACGGAGTTGGCCAGCCGGGAAAAATGTAGAGGCATGATCAAGCGGGTAAATAAACAGACAGGACCCGTCGAATGTAATGACGCGTTAACGGTGTCGGAAGAGACAACGATGGCTGAGACGACGCCTCAGATATCGTCGTTGGAAAGGGCTCGCCGAAAAAGAACGTGGAAACACAAGAAGAGATCGAGCGAGCACCGCAAGAAAGGACGCAAGCGCAGCCCAAAGTACACAGGATAGGTGCTGAGGTCAAAGCAGAATGTGTTTGGCAGTGTTGAGTGCCATATGTTGTGTTAATGTTGTGGTATCCTGTGTCACAAGTGTCGACGTGTTGTGCTGTGATGTGATGTATAGTATTGTACCATTGTTGTAGTGAGAGAACTTTGTACATTTGTATATTGGGAATGTGTGGTGGAGTGTTGTACTCATGTGCTTGTGGTTGTGTTTTCACGTGTTGTGTAATTGAATGACAATGTACAATTGTATTAGGTGATCTATTGTGAATGTGACGAGTCATGAGCGACGGGCTATGTTACAGTCTGTGAGAGTGTGGGGTGACTATTCGCGCTCGTTTGTGTGGGTTTGAATATTATGAGATAATATTCTTAAAGTGGGGGGCCGTGTCACAAAACGAGCGCTAAAAACGGGCGCGCCGCCAAATTCTTGCGATAACGCGCCCGAGAAACGCCGCGAGGTCAAAAGAAAAAAGAAAACAAACAGCCAAGGCTCCCCGGGCGCGCGCTCTCCCCGCAGAAGCGTGGCTTCACCGACGAACCTCCTCACCCCACAACGGCGGCCGAGCAAGCACTCGATTTTTCCAGAACGAAAGGGGCGTGGTCATACCGAGTTGACTCATCGGCCACGGAGGGCTTTCCAACCGTCTCGCCCTCTTCTCAGCCTTCGCCGCGTATCGCGCCGACGAAATGACGAGAAATTTATGGAAGGTGGCGCGGAAGGTATATAATCGAGCGGCCGAGACGAGAAATCAGGAGGAGACGGAAGTTAACGCCAGAGCGCGTAGGGATTCCGCCGTGTAGTCGGCGAAGGTTTTGGTCCGTAGGGACGAAGCCGGAGATGAAGAGGATTTCCACCTGAGGGGTGAAGGCTCGGGCTACAGGAAAGAGCGTGTGTTTACCGCTATCGAGCGAAGACCCGTGGCAACAGCTGCGGGTGTGAAGCCGACGTGTTCCGGCGAAGAAGTTGAAGTTTGAAGAGTGGCCAATTGAAGACGGGAGGTTTCCTGGAAGAGAAACTTCGAGGGCTGCGGAACGACAACAACGCTGGACTTTCAGCGAGTGATTCTCGGAAGAGTATCATCTAGACTTTGGTTCCAAGAACTTTGGACTGAATAGGTTTTCTATCTCTTTAGTCTTTAAGTGTCTTGGTTGTTCAATGCATGTGACTGCATTGTAGTGCGTATTGTTGTCCGTGTCCGTTGTTTCGAGTGTGGCTGATTGTACTGTGTAGTACGTTGTTTGATTGGTGACATATTGTCCTCAGCTATTGTGGAGTGAGCATATTCGTGTATTGTTTTTCTGATCTGCCATTATTGAGAATATAATTTTGCTTGTTTATCAACTCTCGGCTCTGACTTGTTCTTTGGGCCACAACCGGCGTCCGCTGGCGCGCCAATAAGGACCACTTCTAAAATTGTCCACGCTTTCGTGGTGCGGTTCGGGGGGCCGATACTTCGGCTCTTGGAATTAGCCCGGCGATCGCCTCCCTAATAACGGGACATGTGTGTAGTTGTTCATTAGAATTTAGCCAGAGGAAGCTATGCAAGGTACTGTACAAGTTCCTGTGTGGCTGAAAGAATAAATCTTGATAATTACCCTCGTTTAATCACTCCCTAATTTGGTAAATAAATAAAATGGCTATTGTATATTTGACGGCATTTCATGATCAATATATTCTACACTCAACAGCAACTATCTCTAATATTGTATACTATTCATAGTAAAACAGAAGGTTTGTGCCTGTATATCCTGAATCCTCGTAGTGGGTTATACGCAAAGAATAACCTGCAAGAAACAATATATATCTCCCAAGAAACACGAAACGTTGTATAAACTTCTCGAAACGTCTAGAAAGGTATGCGGACATCTAGGTATAGTATTTGACGTTGAATAAACGTTTTTCAAAAGAAATTTTAGATGACGTTGGGAAAACGTTTTTTACAAGAAGTCTTTCTCAAAACGTTTAATAAAAGTTATATTTTAGAACTTTTGGTAGAATTCGCGAATGAAGTCTCGATTGTCCATGCAAAATATGCAAGGTGTTTTCTACGTTTTTTTTCTTGTTTTAGAATCAAAATATTTTTTGCTTCACACATGTATGTAGTATACATTTTTACATATTTAAATGGAATACTTGAGCTCTCCAGTTAGCATTAAGAAATGAAGATGCGCAAGTGCGGTGTGCGCCTACGCGGCTAGAACAATTTAACTTGTCTGGACGTGTTTACCCGCTGCTCAGTTGCCTCTTGAAGCAGCGGGTGTGAGTCCATTTTTTTAGTGTTTTAAAAGTGTGCTTGCGCTGTGTGTTCGTGTTTTGTGTTCTGCCAGTGCTGCTGATTACGAAGATGCGCTATACTCGAGCGAAGACGTGTGGGTGCGCATCGTGGAGCACTCACCAGGTATGTACCACACTGCTGTTGTCGGTGGTTTGTTATAGCTGCGTTCACCACGTTTTTCCTACCATGTGCACGATAAATGAGCTTTTGTTTACGAGAGAACCCAGATTTTCTATGGTACTTAAGCAGTGTAAAGGCAAAGTTCTGCGAAGTTAAGCGCGGACAAATTTTTTCTTTTGTGTGGAATGTGAAGCATGCACGCGCAGCGGGAATTCGGTGGCATATTCGAATAGAGTTATGGCGGCTGTCCGCCTCTGTTGATAGGAAGCGCAGCCACTATTAAACAGAACACACAACACAAGCGCTTACTTCAACTAAACGTTTATTGCAAACGTCGGAGTTTATAAAGGGGATGAAAAGAGAAAAAGAAATATAAAAGGTAGACAACAAAAAGCACACGTGCCAGTCCCGTACATTCATCATCATCATCATCAGCCTGACTACGTCTACTGCAGGACAAAGGCCTCTCCCATGTTCCGCCAGTTAACCCGGTCCTGTGCTTGCTGCCGCCAATTTATACCCGCAAACTTCTTAATCTCATCTGCCCACCTAACCTTCTGTCTCCCCCTAACCCGCTTCCCTTCTCTGGGAATCCAGTCAGTTACCCTTAATGCCCAGCGGTTATCCTGTCTACGCGCTACATGCCCTGCCCATGTCCATTTCTTCTTCTTGATTTCAGCTATGATGTCCTTAACCCCCGTTTGTTCCCTAATCCACTCTGCTCTCTTCTTGTCTCTTAAGGTTACACCTACCATTTTTGTTTCCATTGCTCGCTGTGTCGTCCTCAATTTAAGCTGAACCCTCTTTGTAAGTCTCCAGGATTCTGCTCCGTAGCTAAGTACCGGCAAGATACAGCTGTCATATACCTTCCTCTTGAGGGATAGTGGCAACCTACCTGTCATAATTTGAGAGTGCTTGCCGAATGTGCTCCACCCCATTCTTATTCTTCTAGTTACTTCAATCTCGTGGTTCGGCTCTGCGGTTATTACATGCCCTAAGTAGACATAGTCTTTTACAACTTCAAGTGCACTATTACCTATCTCGAAGCGCTGCTCCTTGCCGAGGTTGTTGTACATTACTTTCGTTTTCTGCAGATTAATTTTAAGACCCACTTTTCTGCTCTCCTTGTCTAATTCTGTAATCATGAGTTGCAATTCGTCCCCCGAGTTACTCAGCAATGCAATGTCATCAGCGAAGCGCAGGTTACTAAGGCATTCTCCATTGACTCTTATCCCTAACTGTTCCCATTCTAGGCTTCTGAAAACCTCCTGTAAGCACGCGGTAAATAGCATTGGGGATATTGTGTCCCCCTGCCTTACACCCTTCTTGATTGGTATTCTGCTGCTTTCTTTATGAAGCACTATGGTAGCAGTTGATCCCCTGTAGATTTCTTCCAGAATGTTTATATATACTTCATCTACGCCCTGATTCCGCAGTGTTTGGATGGCGGCTGATATTTCTACTGAATCAAACGCCTTCTCGTAATCTATGAAGGCTATGTATAGTGGTTGGTTATACTCTGAGCATTTCTCTATTACCTGATTGATAGTATGAATGTGGTCAATTGTTGAGTAGCCTGTTCGAAATCCTGCTTGTTCCTTTGGTTGATTGAATTCTAATGTTTTCTTTACTCTGTTAGCAATTACCTTTGTAAATAGCTTGTATACTACAGAGAGCAAGCTGATCGGCCTGTAATTCTTCAAGTCCTTGTCATCTCCTTTCTAATGTATTAAGATGATGTTAGCGTTCTTCCAAGACTCTGGTACTCTTCCCGTCAGGAGACACCTCGTAAACAGGGTGGCTAGTTTTTCTAACACAATCTGTCCTCCATCTTTCAGCAGATCTGATGTTACCTGATCCTCACCAGCAGCTTTGCCCCTTTGCATGCTCTCCAAAGCTTTTCTGACTTCGTCTATCATTACTGGTGGGGTGTAATCTGGGTTACTGCTAGTTCTTATAGTATTAAGGTCGTGGTTGTCTCGGCTACTGTACAGATCTCTGTAAAACTCCTCCGCTATTTTAACTATCCGATCCATATTGGTAGTTATTTTGCCTTCTTTGTCCCTTAGTGCATACATCCGACTTTTGCCTATCCCAAGTTTCCTCTTCAATGCTTTGACACTTCCTCCGTTTTTCAGAGCGTGTTCAATTCTCTCCATGTTATACCTTCTTACATCGCATACCTTACGTCTATTAATCAACTTCGAAAGCTCTGCCAGTTCTATTTTGTCTGCTGTACTTGACACTTTCATAATTTGACGCTTCTTAATTAGGTTCTTCGTTTCCTGGGAAAGCTTGCCAGTGTCCTGTCTAACTACCCTGCCTCCAACTTCCACTGCACACTCCGTAATGATACTCGTCAGATTATCATTCATTGTATCTACGCTAAGGTTGGTTTCCTCACTAAGAGCCGAGTACCTGTTCTGCAGTGACACTCTGAATTCCTGTACTTTCCCTCTCAGTGCTAGCTGATTGATTGGCTTCTTGCGTATCAGTTTCTGTCGTTCCTTCTTCAAGTCTAGGTGAATTCGAGACCGTACCATTCTATGGTCACTGCATCGTACCTTGCCAACCACTTCCACGTCCTGCACGATGCCTGGGTGTGCACTCATTATAAAGTCTATTTCGTTCTTATTTTCACCATTAGGGCTCCTCCATGTCCACTTGCGGTTTCCTCGTTTTCGGTAGAAGGTATTCAAAATCCGTAAATTATTGCGTTCTGTGAATTCTACTAGTAGCTCTCCTCTGGCGTTTCTAGTACCGATGCCATAATCTCCTACAGCCTGGTCTCCAGCCTGCTTCTTCCCTACCTTTGCATTAAAGTCGCCCATCACTATAGTATACTGTGTTTTTACCTTACTCATTGCCGATTCCACGTCTTCATAGAAGCTTTCAACTGAAGCGTCATCATGGCTGGATGTAGGCGCGTAAGCCTGTACTACCTTCATCTTGTATCTTTTATTCAGTTTAATTACGATACCTACCACCCTTTCATTAATGCTATAGTATTCCTCTATGTTGCCAGCTATGTTTCTGTGAATTAGAAACCCCACTCCCAGTGCTCTTCTGTCTGCCAAGCCCCTGTAACAAAAAGAACTTGCCCATTCTGTAGCACCGTATAGGCCTCATCTGTCCTTCTAACCTCACTGAGCCCTATTATATCCCATTTAACACCCGTACATTACTATCCGTTATTGTCTATCACCCCATCCAAAAAACAGTTCTTTGCGCGTAAGCGAGATAGAGGGTGCACTAACACACTCAAAATCATCGCGTGTCATTTCCGCCGCTTCTACTATCAAACGGGTTAATAAATCCCTGTCGTGATATAACACGCACGTGTTATCAAAATAAGGCACAGAACCGCACTCCCTACAGTGGATCGCCAAGTGACCATCAGAACCCTTCTGCACTTTATTGTAGGGCTTTTTTAGCCTCTCATTAATGCATATTTCAGTTGTTCCCACATAAACAAGACCACATGACAAGGGCACTCTGTAAACAACCGTCTGTGCACACTCAACATATTTATTGCGATGCTTAATTTGGCATCCTTTCTTTCTTTTGAAACAGGACAAGTTTTGTGACATATTCTGGACATTTTTTCAGGAGCAGACATGACCACTCGGACGCCCACTTTATTACCAATCTTTTTAAGATTGTGTGCCATGCTATGGATATTAACGTCTCTTCACCCAACCCTTCTGGTAAACCTCATTGCCCTCGTCACATGTCGTGCCAGATATTTCTGGTTTTGCTTAAGGATGAAGCTGACACACCCAGAAGTTTTGGTTTTTTGTGGCGGTTTTCAACAGTCTGTAAGCTATGGAAACCGGATTGCCAGGATCCTGCGTTTGGAGTGTCACAGGCAGACAGGCCTCTACCGAGATATTCTGCGCAATCATATCTACATGGAATGCGGCTCAACAAACCAGAAAAAAATGGTGCGAATTAGGGGCCTTGTGAACTGCGAAACTGAACGCCTTTGGTCAACAATACTGTCGCAGCTCAGGTCCAAGCGCCAACCGAAGAAACCTGCTGAGGGCTACATTATTCACACTACGGATGACGTCGTTCTTGAATATGTGAAAGAGACGTTAAGACGAGGTCCCAAGAACGCTGTTGAAACAAGACTTGAAACACCTAAGCTCCTGTCTCTTGTGAGACAACTTTCTGGTTGTGCTCCGGATTGTGAAAAGGATCGGTGTATCTCCGAGGGCGTTGATGTGCTTGAAAAGTTCAGGGCCAAGCGTCAAGTGTTGCCCATAAGGAAGGTGGTCACATACCTCAAAGAATCGGGACTTTGTGTCATTCCTTCTGAGAAAGAAGGTGGCTTCTGTGTTTTCCCGAATGGTTCTTTTTTTTTTCAAAAAGCGCAAGTGGCGATTGAGTCGGCATTTGATATTAAGCCAAAGGTGTCACTCAAATCTGTTCCAACAGCAGCAAAAAACTTGTGCAACAGCCTTCTATTGCATGTTTGGCTAAACAGATCATGAAAACAGATAAACTGGGCTTAGACATGTTTTAGTTGCAAGACGCACAAAGATGGAATGCCGTTCCGGGTAATTATTTCGGAACAAGGTTCTTGGCAAAAAATTGTGACGTTTTTTCTACAGGAAAAGCTGAATCTCTTTCAAATTAATGACCCATTTCACACCAAGAATTTTTAGCAGATAGTGAATTTTGTGGTATCGTATGCCAAAACTGCCGTTAAGGTGTTGTCCATAGATGTGAAAGATTTGTACTATTCTTTACCTCATGAAATGCTTCTAGAATTTGTCGAACAGTTCATACTTGAGCATGGGGCAGTGATCTTTCAGAACACTTGTGGTATGTCAGTGAGAGGTTTTCTAGATTTACTGGCTTTGTACTTAACGTCCACATTCGTTAATTGGAATGGGAACACCTATATCCAAAAACAGTGTATTTGTATTGGTTCGGCTATTGCACCCGTCCTTATTGATATTTTTATGGCCCACTTAGATCGAATAATTGATGAGAGGTTGTCGGGAACAAAGGTTTTAAAGATCTTCAGGTTTGTGGATGATTATTTGGTTTTTTGAAGTGTGATGCCAAAGAGTTTCAAAGTGTTGCTGTTTTGACACTTGGAGTATTTGAGACAGTTTGTCAGCCTCTGAAACTAACACATGAAGGGCCCTATGGTGATACGCTCAGGTTCCTAGATCTTTCGTTGCAATTTCAGGATGACCACGTTTGTTGGCTTTATGAGCCCAGAAGCAAAACGCCATTGTTGCCTTTCTCTTCTGCCCATATCAAAGTAGTGAATGGCCTGTTGCACGAATGCGCATTTTTAGTTCGTTGAAGAAGTCCTGTTTTCACCTCATGAAGAAGAGCTTTGAGCAACAGGTTTTGCGACTGAAGGCAGCAGGTTACCCGCAACGAATGGTTATAAGCGTCGCTGAATCACTACATAGGGACATAAAGAAACAAAATAGGCAGCGTATTAACACTTCCCTGCAGCAGCGTAAAACGGATGTTGTCCCCTATATCCATAGCGTGGCACGCAATCTTAAAAAGATTGGTAATAAGGTGGGCGTCCGAGTGGTCATGTCTGCTCCTGAAAAAATGTCCAGAATATGTCACAAAACTTGTCCTGTTTCAAAAGAAAAGAAAGGATGCCAACTTAAGCATCGCAATAAATATGTTGAGTGTGCACAGTCGGTTGTTTACAGCGTGCCCTTGTCATGTGGTCTTGTTTATGTTGGAATAACTGAAAGATGCATTAATGAGAGGCTAAAAAAGCACCACAATAAAGTACAGAAGGGTTCTGATGGTCACTTGGCGATCCTCTGGAAGGAGTGCGGTTCTGTGCCTTATTTCGATAACACGTGCGTGTTATATTGGGACAGGGATTTATTAACCCGTTTGATAGTAGAAGCGGCGGAAATGACACGCGATGATTTTGAGTGTGTTAGTGCACCTTCTATCTCGCTCACGCGCAAAGAACTATGTTTTTTGGATGGGCTGATAGACAATAACGGATAGTAATGTACGGGACTGGCACGTGTGCTTTTCGTTGTCTACCTTTTATTATTCTTTTTCTCTTTTCACCCCCTTTATAAACTCTGACGTTTGCAATAAACGTTTAGTTGAAGTAAGCGCTTGTGTTGTGTGTTCTGTGTAATAGTGGCTGCGCTTCCTAGCAAGATGGATCCTTACCAACTGGCCCGATACAATTGTTTATCGCCTTTGTTGGCAGTGGTGTTGGAGGGGGTCCTGCTCGCGAGTGGCCACTATTTTTGTTTATTGATTCTGGGGCGTTTGTAGGCGTTAGGCGTTGATGCCTGTTATATTGTGCGCTTTTGAAGTGCGTGTCTAAGGCAGTTTCATCTGCTGTACGTTCCATTTTAAACAGCTATAAAGTATCGTTATACGTTATGACTACTATAAGAGAAGTTTTTTCTTTGCGAGTGGCCGAATGTATGCCGGTGTGCGCATCCGCACCGGCACGCGTCATTGTAAACTACCGTGATACTCGAGTTGATGCGTGTTTGTGTGCAGCGTGTTGCATCGTCTTAGGTGGCGATCGCAAAAGTTGCACTTACACTTAAGTGTTCGTGCAGCTCGTTAAAAAAAAATTCCAGCTTTCGGTATACACCAGTAACATAGGTTGCCTCATACGGCCTGAATCCGTGCATTTTAAGCCATTCGTTTATCCTGAACTGTATTTTAGGACGAATATTTCATGGCTAAATGAGGCCAAATTGCTGTATCTTACTGTGCGAGCGCTAATTCAGTCATTAGTCTACGTGTTCGAGCACCATCGATTTTACTCTGCGTGTTTCCACTATGTTTATATTTTGTTTTGGTTTAATATATATTTTATGCACCTCGCCCAACCTTGGTGCTGAAACTTTGCTAAACACTTTTACGTGTATGAACTTGAAGGATAGTTTATAGCACCCCCTCAAAAGAAATTTTCTGATTAATGAAAAGCTTAACAGTATATTGGATAAAGTAAACTTTCTAGGCATGCGCTACAGTCGTTGACGGAATTTGTGGTATGTGCAGAATGAATATTTTATTTATGACTCAAAACTCGCGATAATGTTATGAATCATGATAAGAATGCATAAGTCATGCACGTATTGCTGTTAAAATGTAAAATTGGACACCATATTTATTTGAGAATAATAACTATAGACTGCAAGTTTTCAAGCTATTGGAACTGAAGGAATTGTACAAATTCGGAAATCAGTTTCCTCAAATCTTATTGCTAAATCGCGGTCAATGGTTTCCAAAATACTGGTTTTCGGAGATTGATGCAGAATCTTGAATACATTATTGGGATGGTGTGTGGTTCAAGGTGGGTGCCTTGCGTGTTTTTTCATTAGACAGCCTGTAATGCTTGAGTGAGGGGTACTGCCATTTTAGTCAACCAGAATCATTGAAACTGATGACCATAATTTGACAGCACACTATAGTAATTTAGTGACATTAATTTCTGACATTATAGGTATAATCGTCCCAGTGTGAGCATCTTGAAAAAGCTATATTAGTGTTATTTGAAATCAAATTCATGTTCAATAATATAGGTTACCTGCAATGGATACTTGATGAAAGTGCATACCATGAATTTGCTTTCAATGCACTATGCACGAGCGCAATTAAAGCATGGTTTTGACACATCTGCAATGTGAAAATTGTATTTTCTTTCATAAGATTGCAAATGTGTTCACCAAGAACATCAAGAAAGTTTTGCTTGTAACATATTTAGTTTTTGTTCATCCTGCTTGTTTTAAGACACATTGTTCCAAATCATTTTAGGTGTACTGACAAATTTAGTTTTTCTGAGAGACACATGTCACTCATGACACTAAATTGTTTTTTTTAGTGTTTCCATCGCAGCCTATGCATGCACCTCGTACGAACTGAGTGTGAAATAATTCCGGACAAGCCTGTCATCAATGGTGGCTCGTGGAAAAGTTGGCTACTGAATGTACAGCAGCTGTGCATGGCTTCTGTTTCCTACTGAAAGGGAACTTCACTGAGCCACCTGATTGTATGTTCAGGATGTTCAATATCAGGCCTTTTGTTTTTCTTTAAAAACGTCAGTACTGCAAGTTGTGTGTGTAAAAGCCACCTTTGCAGATAGCTAAGTGTTCAGGGGAACACAATGTGCAACAATAATTATCACTGTCAGCCGTGCCTTGGAATAAGATTTAATAATGAACTTATTAGTGACTGCAACAGGCGGCCATGCACGTATCAAAAATTTGAGCCAGTCACATTTCTACATAGGTACAAAGAATTCTGGCATGCATGTGCTCAGATATCCCGCTGGAAAGTTTTGTTGTGGCTTGTATCATTATGATTGCAGGACAGTGAGCACTAGCACACAGCTACTACTCCCTGAGGTGGCGCATATGTTCTGACCATGGGTCGAAGCCATAGACAAGTATTATAATGGTTACCTTTTCACTATCGGCTGGTGATAGCAAGCACTGACTGCTCACCCACTAGGTAGTAATGTTTTGCTGATCCTCACTTCCTTGCATGCGTAATCATGAAAAGCACAATAAACATCCAAGTGGAATATTTCAGAGCATAGAAATGCTCGAAGAATTTTTCCAAGTGGGAATGTGTAGAAACATGACTGCACAAACATACCCACTTATTGTAGGCACCGAAATTTCGGTATTCTTAGTTGATTGGACAGCCCACAGCATTATTGTCTTACTTTGTGTCCCGCTATACACATAACTTATCTGCAAAGGCAGTTTTCTGTTCTTAGGGCGAAATTTTATTACAAGCACAAAGCATGTCTCTGAATATGTCAGTGCTGCTTTCTAAGGTTTTATGTCATGTTTACTTTTTGTGTTATCTGCAGTTAGTCACTTAAAATTGAACTTTTTCCATTGCAATAAGGCTGTAGCAGATCAATGGTTTTATTTTCACTGTAATATTGACTGAATATTTTGTTTTAATGTTTTTGTAACCTTATTTTATTGTCTTCTTGAATTTAATGCCGTAAGTGCAATCGAGTGATTTTCTACTGTCATACTTAATCATACCTAACTTTGCCAATACCTAACCATGTGTGACATATTACAGTGATACCTAACCATGTTTAGCATTGTTAATGATGACTGACAGAAGGCATTTTGGAATACTGCAGCGTTTTTCACTTCATTGTGTCTTTTGTGCGAGTATTTTGGGATGGAATTAGAATTTGGGGTGTTGCCAAAACCATAATTTGATTGTTAAACACATATTTGTGGTGAAACTCATTAATTTCGACTACTTATTGTTATAAAATTCCCTAAATTTAAGCGCACTGGATGAGAAAAATATTAATTGTCTGACTGCTGCTTTTTGGCTATAGCAAAATTTCTACCTTCATATATTTGCTACTGGGCCGTTGTGTTTGCAAAGCTAGCCTGCTAAATTTCGTTGCACTGATGGAAGTCTGCTCAAAGAGAATAGTTTAAGCCTTTTGTATGTGTGCAGGTTCCTGGACCAAGTGTCTGGCTAGCCCCTCAATCGTTTTGTGTAATTATAGTTACTATAAAGCATGCAAGTTTTGGGAGAAAGTGTGCGGTCATTGTTATGTATAATAAAGGTTACAAGTATGCAACAAGATTTGTTGAAAATTTGCATTTAATTTTCGATCTGCAGTATGATGCATTCCAGGCAACACCAGAAACAATAATGAGTCTTGTCTCCAAGCAAAACAGATTATCGTAATGATAGACAGTAGTCACTAATTATTATTTCAATAAATATGGCAGCACTTTTCCTGATTAGAACAGCGCCAGCAATAATTTGATGCCGAGTTATGTAGGTGTCCCTATTTGTCACTCTCAACAGTGAACAACTAAATGCACCGATTGTAAAACGCTGGCATGATGCAACAAATTAACCACGGGAAACGCTCAACAAGCTGGTTTGCATAAAAATAAATGTCTTAAAAGGTGTGAAAAGATCTAGCAAAAGTCTTTTTAGAATCTTGGCAAGAAGTTTGCTAGACTTTTAATAAGATAAGTATAGTACAAGTTTACAAGGGTTCTTTAAAAAATCTAGAAAGACGTTTTTAGAATTCTTGCTAGAAGTTTTCTAGCCATATAATAACGTGGTATTAGCACAGCTACAGGAGGTTTTCTAAGCTGCTTAGGTTTAAATAACCTCTCAAGAAGACTTCTCATATACCTTTGGACTATCCTTTTCCGACATTTACTAGAAGTTTTTTGGCTTTTCTTGTGTTTCGTGTGAAAGGCAACCCGTTGTTCTAAGGAACGCTTCAGAAGCGTCTAAATTAGCATAATAATTTATTCCAACTATTCCGTAATTTTTAGTCATACATTTCTTATGTGATACCTTTTCCTTAATAATAAGTCGTTTCTTTTCTTCGCCAATTATCTAGAGTGCGATTGAGCAATACATATAGGGAATCATCATCATCATCATCATCATCATCATCACGTTCGATGTTGGCGGTCATGAGGGACCTCGTGGACATTTCCTTGAAACAAGCACGTCAGCTGTAGTAGAAGGCATCGATGGAAGCAGCGATCCCACGGTGGCCTCTGGGTACGGTGAAGCTACAGTGTATTATGGCGTTAGAACCACAATGATGGAATCTCCTTATCGGAGGCTGTATGCGTTCCTGCTCTGAGAATGGCGAATACAGGTGCAGGTTGGGGCCCCATGGTATCTGTTCGGAGCGATGGCCTCATCGTGGCTGGAACTGACCACTGCTGTGAGCCAATCCCCGATACCCTGTGTATGTGGCATAAGAGCCTACTCTTTTTTTAAAAACCGCGCCTTTCCCAGTAGACGGATGCAGCACGCGCTTTCTTTTACGAGGCGACGACGGTGCAAGCACAGTTCAGTTTTGTCAGCTGCAAACAGCCTGTTAGTCGTTGTTGACGTCGGGTCTTACAATATTGAGCAACGAGTAAATCGATTCGAGGCATGTCAGATGCATCACGTGCCGGGGGGTCGAAATCAAAAAACGACGCTTCCGCGCTCAGACAGTAGCCGCCTGAACTTGTCACTGGTAAGTGCAGACGAACTGGCACAGCTTGATTCCGCATCGAATGACATCACCAACTTGCTTTTCGCGCGTCAGAAGAGGCACGTCAGCAATGTTTACACCCTGGCCAGCCGTGGCGGGGCGTAGCGGATCTCGTGACGTCATCCGATATCCAACATAGACGATGGAGCAGCTCCTTGTTTCAGTTTTTGTTTTGACTCGTAGTTTATTGCTTAATTAAAATATTCACAAGTTTCTGGGCAAATAACCACCCTAGCTGTCGCAAGACTGTCAATACTATTAGAAAGCAGCATTATCTCAGTGTGGTCGTAAGTGCACCAGAGTTGCCCTTTAGGAGTTTATTGATGGTGCGCCCGGCCATTACACCGCCATTTTTCTTTACAATATTGTAAAGGGATCGATAATATCATCGCGGACGCGTTAAGTCAGCTGTCACTTTGGCTTCCACCGTCTCAGGTGCCGGAAGAAGAGAGAATTTATTTGGATATGGCACGCATGAATAAGAAAGAATTACAGGCAGCCACTGCAACTGATAGTATTTTTTAGCTGCAAATTAAGTTCATTTTTGAGGGATGGACTCTCAAGAATCATATCGTTTCTGTATTTATAACTTACTTTGCAGTTAAGGATAAACTGTTTTATGCTGATGCGCTCATTTTCTTAAGGGAATGCTTTGCTGCTCCAGAAACATACCGGAGTAAGCTAATTTAGTTAGCGCATGAAAACCATCCAGGGATTATTCATACAAAGCAGCAGTTGCGTGACAGATGGTGGTGGCCGTGTCGTGATGAACACGTAGAGAATATTTGCTGTACAGAACTGATATATCTGTCAGGCTGCTGACAAGTCGGTGAACCTTGTATTTGCAGCCCTAAAGCCAGTTTCCTTTCCGGAGAAACTGGGACAAATTAGGCATGGACATATGTCCCCCGAGGCTGTCGCTTTGCACTAATATTAGTCGACTATTACTCCCAATGGCCGGAGTTTTGTTTCGTTCGAGACGTTACGTCTCATGCAGTCATGTCTTTTTTCCATCTTCTGCCGTGAAGGATTTCTGACATGCTTAGTGAAGACGGACAACGGACTTCAGCTCAAGTCCTATCAGTTTCAAACTTTTTGCAAATGAGACATCCAAGGCCTTTGTTGTTCCAATTATACCCTCAAGCCCATGGACATGTTGAGCGGTTAAACAGGGCCATGAAGGAGTACGTCCAACTAGGTCAACTGAAGCAACGTTCTCTTAAGAATGCATTTATGGAGTCTTTGGGTTCCTAACGGTTTTCTTCTCGAGCAACTGCTGATTTGTCTCCTGCTATGCTACTTCATCAGCGTCAACGCCACAGAGCAGTTTACATAACTGATCTGCCGTTACATTCCACTTTTCAGTCGTATTTAGCGACGTACTTCCATCACGGAAAGGACGCCGAAAGAATACGCGTGATCAGAAGACAAAGAAAAAAAGTTCCGTCATTGAAAGTCGAACGTACGAACCCTAGATCCGCGGAAAGAGACGTCGGGCTATCTATCCACTGCGTCCTGGTTGCATACTCTGTAGGCTTTACGAACGCGGCTTTTACATCTACCATTATGATATCACAGTGTTCTTGCTAAAGTGAAGCGATGCACCATGACCATAAAATCTACGATTAGTTCATTCGAAGCGTCGTCTATATGCGTTCGTCCTGTTCGGCGCAATTCCAATGGGCGAAAAGTGCAGTTTTGTCGACGCATTAACACAGTGTTGTGTGGCATCGTTATATTTAGTGCCGGCCTCGCTCGTAGCATCTATTCATGCCAAAAATAGCTTTGCGATGCTCGACTGCTTCTGCGGGGCCGTAACTCCGCGCTCGCAACTGACGCTCGCCCCGCGAAATATCGCAGCCGCCTAACGGCCCCGCCGCGGTGGTCTAGTGGCTAAGGTACTCGGCTACTGACCCGCAGGTCGCGGGTTCGAATCCCGGCTGCGGCGGCTGCATTTCCGATGGAGGCGGAAATGTTGTAGGCCCGTGTGCTCAGATTTGGGTGCACGTTAAAGAACCCCAGGTGGTCGAAATTTCCGGAGCCCTCCACTACGGCGTCTCTCACAATCATATGGTGGTTTTGGGACGGTAAACCCCACATATCAATCAGCAGCCGCCCAACGGGGAAGACCAGATGTGCGTTGCGTTTTCCTCGGACCGGGCAGTGGTCAATAACCCTAACATGCCGCGCATAGGTAACTGTAGCCCAAGATTAGCGTCCAATCAGGGATGCTCTTCTGGCTCTCACGTCGCTTTCTCTGATTCAGCTCTCATTGTACAGCTGCCACGAGCTTCTATGAACATATGGTTCGTATAATCATTGGTCATGAACGTTAGTCGTCGGGATCCAGATATAGTACCAAGTGTCAGCGTGACGGCATTTTGCAAGCTCTCCAACATCAATGTAATTAACATTCAACTACCTCAGTAAGGACATGTTTCGTTTTCTTGTTGTACCAATTCCTATGGCGGGGGAATCAACCATGTTTCTTTGTTGCTGCTCGGCGCATATGAGGCTCGACATGACGTCACCCCCAGTCTCCGCGTAGCAATGTTCGGCTTGGCACGAGTTCTCCGGCACGGTCGGAGCGCAGCTGCTACATCGACACTCACGCGGCTTGACTTGGCGCCACACGAGCTGTGAGAGGTGAGCGATTGCTAGGCAACAGCACATCAATTTTTTTTTGAGATAGGGTCGGACACATTGCAGCTAACTTAAACAGCTTAGCTGTTAAAAGTCAGTAAATCGTTTTCAGCCAATAAACTCAGTAGGGGAAGGGTTAAAGGAGGTTAAGGTAAAGAACGCGCCTTTAGCCGATCAACACCTATGATAAATAGCTAAGTTATTGGTGTGGTATGTATATTTGATGTAAGATACTAGATAATCACAGACACAATATTTTCAACCAGGTGTCTTTATTTCATACTCTCAACAATGATGCTGAGTGTCGTGCAAGGGTTCTTTCCAAAAAAAAAAGCACGCGGTGGCCAATTATAACAGAGCCACCCGTGGAGCAACTGTACCTTTACTCCGGTATACTTAGTATCGCTATTCAATGTTCTAGCCTTTTTAACTATTTGCTGCCATTGAACAGAAAACTGCAGCATGTACCTTGCAAGAAACTATTGAAGGTATTATGTCTACGGAATATCGGATTAGTGAGAAGTGTATATTAAAGAATGCTTATAACATGATTCTAATGAATGTAGCCTTGATAAGATTCCACAGGAGGGCAAGTCCTGTGGATAAACGTTTGTTTATGACATGAGCTATAACAAAGCTACAACCTCGCTCGTATATAATAATCGTACATAATACTTTCGCGAGTTTTTTGGTCTTTATTGTTTTTTCTCTCCAGAATAGCATTGCAAACGATGAATGAACAAGTGCGTTTTTTCTTCACCGATTCCTGCCGCGGGTTGAGATATGCAGATGACAGCAGCGACAGAGTGCGCACAGCGCGTTTACAGCTGTTGTCAAGCTCGTTCAGTCCTGCCGTGTTTTTCTGAGGTGCCGGCCGGCACACATTCTTGCCTGTAGAGCGCGCAGACAGCAAGCACCCTGGGACCGTTGAGCACTATATGTCGGGCCGGCGTGTCATTATCAGCGAAGAGCACCTTAGGGTCTACGAAACCTCGAGAGCAAGGTCTTAGCTACAGGGTCCATACCGAGAGTATTTCGTGAGTATGATATTTTTGCGAACGGATCCAACCGTCGGCGACAGCAGCCTGACGAGTGAAAACGTTTGGACGCTAGACCGAAGGCCTCAGAGAGGCTCTATGTACATAACTGCTGTATATACCTGCTGCCCTAGGCACACTAGGTCAGAGTCCCGAAGACGAGCTCGACAGTGAAAGGCTTCCACCGCTACCAATAATGAGAACGACGGGCGATGTTATTAGAAAAGGAGGAGGTCGCAGACGGTGCGCGGAACAGCTTCTGCGATGGGAGCGGAGCCGGGGGCGGAGGGGAAGGGGGCTTCGCGCTAAGCATGGACCGCGGCACTCGAAAGGGGAGCATCCTAGAAAAGCGTCAACAAAAGGCCTACGCTCGCAGGCAACCCTTGCTTCCTGACTTGCTTTTCCTGCGCGAAATAAACGGGGCTTAGTCCTGGCAAGTGAAAAACGTGAAGGACAAGCGGCTACGGGGGAGGTTGTGCTTGACCTTCGGGAAGGGAAAGGAATTGGCCCGCCAGTCCTTGCAGACAAAAGCTTCCTCCATGTTGACAGCGTGTGCTGGAGATTGTTGTACACACTACACTGCTGCATAGATGTCGACGAAACAAGTGGCTGTCAGTCGTGTCTTCTAGTGAGAGGCTATGTACACATTAAATATATCCTAGAAAATAAAAGTCAAGAGAGAAAGAAGAATAACGTATCACATATATCAGCAATTGCTTCCACATCACAGTTGCTCTGGCACTGAATGAAATGGCTGCGTTGCACAAGGCGCTCAGAAACGCCGCACGAAGCCCCCCCAATATATGATCGTCGATCTGCGCGGCTAAGTTTAACGTGGCATTAGCCTCTCCTATATCAAGTAGCATGACCGTCCACAGCACATTCTTCAAATGGCGAATCGAGGAAAGAAAGTTACACGTGCGTAGATTCTCGATGCATCGTCTAGTGTGCCTTTCACAAAGTTTAGCAGAACATATTTTGCCAATTAGATAAAATCATCAGTGCGTGCGGTAGCTTTATGAGGTAAACGACAGAAATTTCGGGGCCGCGTTGGCGGCGTGCACAAGAAATGAAGACTTAAACCTGGCTACATGAAATGCTAGTGGCATGTTCAAAATATAAAAATTACAAATTATAACACCGACTTTTGGTCGCCTTAGACAAATCATTTGCGGGACAAATATGCAAAACTATATGAATATCAAGTAAAAAAATACGATCACAAAAATGCTATTTGCGTGCCAAAAAGTCAGACAAAATTTTCAATCTTACATGCAGAGTATAAAATCTGTCAGGAAAACAATTAAATTACTGTCTATACAGAACAAGTTAAGACATACCAAAAGTAAGACTTGCTAGAAACACCAGCCATCTGTAAAATAATCCTCCACCCGTCATAAAATTGGTGCAGCTGGAGGGTAAATGCCACTACATGCATGATAAAACGCTCCAATAATTATACCAAACCTCCATTATTTCTTTAAAAATTTAGTTAAAAATTCACCAACACATGCATGATGGCATTTAGGTTATTCTTATTGGGGTGATGTTAATTAGCGCTAGCCAATATTGTGTAAAAAAGAGAAAAAAAACTTTACTATTTTTAGCTTGTACACTTGCCGCAATGTGCATAAAAAATCCATTCGCCAGAATTTCTTTTTTCGTTCTCTTTTCTTCCACGAAATTTCGTGAACAGGGCCAGAGTCATTCACACCTTAAAGCAAAGGCTTACACATAAAGACCCACATTGGATTTGCATCCTTTGTGAATAGTGCTTGAGGTTGGTTTCTATAGAGTGGGAAAATAAAATGCAATAAGAAGCAACCCTTGCCACACATGGGGCACAAAAAGGAGAGCAGAAAATGTAAGCGTGATTTGAATAGTCTCATTGTCACATTAAAGCATAGCACACACAGGAAAAGAGTAACACTGAGGCTAATACATAATTGATTAGAAACTGGTCAGTAATTATTTCAGTGCCAAAGAATGGCAACTAGAGGGTTGGGCTTGCTTCCTATGTCAGCTACAGATAATCACTATGTACACTTCTCTTGACAGGCTTCTTGTAAAATGCTGTAAAATCCTAAACATGGGCATAATCTATAGCATGATCAAGAATAGAGCAAGTCATTAAGTTTGTGATGTCTATATACATGAAGGTCTAATGGAAATATATGCTAGTGATAAAGATGATTATATTATATGCAGGCATCTCTATATCGTTCATTCATATGTCTAAAAAAAAGAACTGGTCAGAGATGCAAATGTGCAGATATGACTCTCGAGTGTGAGTGGGAGCTTTTCTGTACACGAATGTTGAAAAAAGTTTGGTTATTTGCCGCAAGGCGTCTTCTGCTGCTCTTACTATGTTCCGTGATCTGTCGACTGGTAGGAATACAAATTAAGCTATTAAATACGGGCCGGACAAAAATAAGTTTGAACAACTTCCACTGTCTCAACTTCAAAGATTGAACAAGACCAGAAATTTGTTTTATAGTACAGCCCTTTGGCTTCATGCTATCATACATGTTCTAGACTGTCTGTATACCATAGCAATGTTAATTGCATTATTTCATGAGCCTACGTAAATTTCATTAAGTGCACACGCATTCTCTTTTTGTAGTTTGATAACACATTTGTAACGCCCTTCCGGCTTACCCAACATTCGATTAGCAATATTACTGGGCACCCATGATAATTCGAAAGCTTCTTCTTCACACACAAGTCAAGATGGCAAGCTGGTGAGGGCTCGGTCCTTAACACTTGCATGCGCAACCTGTGAGCATTGAACACCTTCTTTGTCTTTTTTTTTTTAAAGGTTGGCTCTCAGAGCCTGTCACACCCTTTCACACGAGGTCATTCGGCAGAACGCCTTCCAGTTAAGCAGCACCAGTACCAGCAATCAATAAGTTGAGAAGAATTCAGCATGCAATGTACACAGGAAAGAGCATGTGACAACAAAAGGAGCACATGTTTGATGCACCATAAAACTTTTCCTTCTGCCCAGCTATATCAACTAGAAGACTAGCACAGAAAAACGAGTATCTTTAGCAAAGTGATTTTGTGCCGGACATAATATTAGCTCGGCAGCTGAAGTGACGCATCATGACTAGCGTTTTGTTACTGCTGCGGCAGTCGAGGTGTCAGTTTCAGCCGTGACAGCTCTGTGCTGTAGTTGTCCGATCAGGGAAGCATGAGCGCCAAGGCATTCGGTGGTTGCGTTGCTGACAATTCGCGGCCAGAGGTGTCCGGTGCAGCAACGGTGCTTCTTTTTCATTTCCTTTGGCTAAGTGTTGGCCAGCGTACGCAATGATTGAAAATGATGCTTTTGTTGCCAGTAGTCGGGATGGTCCTAGAGAAGAGATGCCCCGGTGCTGAGCAGTATAGAGACTATCACGAGGCCTTCACTTGCATCAGGCCAACTTCTTCCACAGTGTGGTCAGAACCCTCAAAGCAGTCATCGATGAAGTCTTCCATGGCATTGTACAGATGTGAAGTGACGTGGCTCAGGCCGTGCTTTTCATCCGGGTACACCTAACAAATAAAATAGGAAGCACAGTTGTTTAGGTGGTGCCATTACATTCACAGAAGGCAACTGTATGCTTATTCAAATGAGTCACACTATTGCAATACACAGAATCAAAAAGTAATTTTAAAGTCTCCCATGTTAAATTCACGATATGATTATGAGGCATGCCATAGCAGAAAATTACAAAATAATTTTGAACACCAAAGGTTTTTTACCCTACACCCAACGCGCAATACAGGGTCGCTTTTGCATTTCGTTTCCACCTAAATGCGGCCAAAGTGACTGGTGTTTGATGCCGCGACCTTTAGATGAGCATGCAGCACAACCCCATAGCCGCTAAGACACTACACAGGGCACCGAATCTGCGAATTTAGTCTAAGCTTGCGTGAGCGTTGCGCGCGCCCCGGGTATATATATAGTCGCTCCTTACGTCGAAAACTGCAATTCTAAACAATGAAGCAATGTGTCTTTGACGCACAATATAAAAACCACATATATTCACACATCAATTGCTTTACTGCATGCACACTCGTGGAAGCGCGTAATGCGTCCACCGCTGTGAATGCACACACTTGAAGATCGAGTACAAAACAACAAAAAGCCGGTGTCAGGGACAGTCGTCGGCGTGAATACCAAAGGAACAAACACATGACCTCTCAGGCACATCAATTGGTGCTAGTAGCGAAATGTCACACAAAGTCACCGCATGATTAGGACAAAAGGTCGACCGATCCAGAAGGTTGTGCAACATCGCGTAGAATGTAGAAGGCTTGGGGCGGAGAAGAAGGGGCAGATGAACAACACAGTCATTGAAATAACTTACCAGAGTGTCTCTTGAGAGCATTAGCTTTCGTATATGCTCTCCATAGGGTTAGCTGACAGCACTGTAACTTTTTTTTATGAGGGTACCAAACGAAAACTTCAAGACTAGCACAGAAAAACGAGTATCTTTAGCAAAGTGATTTTGTGCCGGACATAATATTAAATGGGATCGCCAATTGCATAAGCGATGTTCTAAGTATCAGAAGCCAGGCGTAGATAACTTGTCAAAAAGAATATCACAGCATATCTACAGAGTGAATGATGATGAGTGGGGCGAAGCGTCCATCAGTGCGTCCATGCTTGCGTCCATCCGTCCATGCGTCTGTCCATGCTTGCGTCCATCCGTCCATGCATCCGTCCATGCGATCGTCCATCCGTCTGTGTGTCGTCCGTCCGTCCGTCTGTCTGTCCATCCGTCCATCTAGTGAACACTCCAAGTACCGCCATGTCACATTTTTTTCATATATTCATCATATACAAGTACTGCCGTCCAGCGGAAATTGTAAGGTATAAACCAGAGGTGGCTACTACTACAAACACGGTTTGTACGACCCACGGCGTAAGGAGCTTCGCCCTAAAGGTGAAAGCGAGCTTTCAAGCATACCTGTCTCATATAAGAGAACGTGAATTGTCCAGGAGTCGTTATGGCAGTTTGAATGCGCAGCTAAAATATGCAGTTTTCATCCAGTAGAGTGCCGCCAAAATGGCCGGATATATCAGTACCAAACATATGCACGTCTGAATCAATATTTGCTGTAACGCTCAATGTGTCAAGCACAGCTGCCTTCATGGCCATGCAATTTGAGACACGTCAAGGCCCAGTTAGACCGGAAACTCCATACATGTGCCTGAATGCCTGAACGTAAGCGACGAGCTTACAAGCTCAAAATTTCAGCATGCACTAATGGAAACTTTCCCTTGCTCCGCGACGCTGCTATTAGAACCCTAAGTTTGAGAGCCCTTTGTTTTGACCAACTGCACATCCATCGCACACCACGTAACCTTCACTCGCATGCCACTGCACTTTATTAAGATATCAGAGCCAACTTATATCACTCTTTTCCTCAACTGATTAAGGGATGTGCCAGGATTTCTGCTGCGGTCAACCGCTTTTGTCGACGAACTTTATATATGATAAGCTGCCATCTGAGACATGATAGCAACAATAAAGTTGAAGTCTGACAAATTTTTTTTCCAATTTATATATATCACGGTTGTCAAAAAAGGGTTCCTACATATTGTCTCATGTTGATTTTCCTAAATTGTGCCAGCAGTTAAACTAAACTTGAACACATGGTGACATAAAAAAAAACATCAAGATTTTAGGTTGATAAATGAGATAATCTAACCAGTGTCGAGACACTTACTGGAACATGCATCTCATTTGCCAATGACGATTCTCATGAGTCATCATCAAGCTTCCTTTCGATCTCTTGCTGGAGTGGAAGTAAATGATAACTATTGCTGTTACATGACATGCGGCTGTCAAGTGGGTCTTGGACAAGGAAAATGCACGGGGACGAAATCAGGGAAAACACACTGCCTGAACCCTATATTCCACTCTTTGGTTACAATCTTACTAGTTGTGTACACATAGCTCAGAAACGCCTATTTATGATAAGAATTGGTCACTGAATGGACATTCTGAACAAAACTATTATCACTAGTGAATACTGTTATTACCAAATTTATGCCAGCTAATCAACACAACAATACTCTTATCATGATTACCAGAATTTGGAAACGCTAGTTGAAGTAAAAGTGCCCCGATCAAGATACAACAAAATTTCTGCCTTCAAGACAGTGACAAATGAACCTCCAAAGCCCATGTGTCTCCTCTAAAATAAGAGTGCATATCGCATATATATGGTCCAGTGAGGCATTCCTTCTGCTCCCCCCTCCCTTTTTTTTTTCATATACACGAAGTTGCATTTGCATTGCACGAGCGCTGCAGTAACGTGACACTGCTCGTTCAAATTGTGGCGTTATGAGCAGTGGCTGTCCATGACGACCAAACGATATCCACGCTTGTGGAAAATTTTACATGATACAATTTCACCCTGCTGTATGCCCCTTTCATATTGCACTGTCAAAAATACAAGAAGGCTCTTCAAATGCAATATCAGGATACCGCTTCTCCCAAATATTTTAACAAGAAAGCACCTGATGAAGAGTACCACCAATACTACACTGAAGTAATTTCAGTCACGGATGTGACGTTAGTAAAATGCACATGAACAGATGATAAATTAAAACCAGAAGAAAAGTTTCCCCTGGTTTGGATGACTGCGAGTCGAACCCACGACCACTTGTTCTCTGACGACAGATGCCGGGCGGTTTACCTACTGAGTTAGTCACATACTGGCGCGTTCAATATGACCTATAACATGAGAGCGTGTGACCTCACGAGTTCAAAGGTTGCAAATGAATTTAACCTGTTTTTGTATCAACAGCTAAATATTTTTTATTTGAGATCATGCTCAAGTAAGAGAAACACATTTAGTAACAAGCGCCGACAGGGTAGCTTCAGTGTAATGGATGCTTTTTAAGCATTATTGAAGTAAACTCTACGATCGGTGGAATGTGAAGATACAATACGTGCTTTGCCTTTTACGTCATGTTGGCGTGTGATGCCTTGTCTCCAGTGTAGTGCAGGTTCCATATGCACCAACAGTTTTCTCTAATGCCTACTATACTTCGAGTGTGTTAGCACGAACTAATAAAACTGCTGCAACAAGCGGCATAGCAAGGTAATGATGTCATTAGAGAAATGTTGTGCAGTGAGTGCTTTGATTTAGCGGAGAAGCACCAGCGGGAAATGGAACGCGTTGCCGCATTCACGGCTGAAGCTATGAACACTCTCTTCCGCATTCTTGAAGCGCTGTGTGGTACATGCGTGAGCACACAGCATAGAGATTACCCTATTGCTGGTGTTTCTCCCATCAAATCATGATGCTTTGAATGAGTGCATATTGGCTACCAGTGGTTATTATGCACTTGTTGATGCTGCCTTTGCGTGGGGTTCCCCTTATGCTGTGTCCAATGTTTGTTCACTACTTCAGATACTACAAGGGTTAAATCATAATCGCTGACGTCAGTCATCGGGATGCAAATGTGCCACCATAGGCATCAAAGTTGTTGTATCTAGGTCAAATGGTGCTATAGCTACCAAACCACGACATACAATGTCCAAACTCTCAAACATCAATGTACAATAAACGATTAACAACTCCAGTAAACACATGGGTAACTTTTGTGTTTCACCAATTTTTATTTTCAAAGGGGTCCCATATTATGAGGGGCAGCCGAAGGTAACCAAGTAGCGCTGCTCTATGTGGAGCTACCGAAGCCTGCATGTGTTGTCCAAAACTCCTTTGGCGTTAATTTTATTCGTTGGCTTCTTCTATGAAGATTTCCTCCGGGTATACTGATTTTATTCCATGAAACAATTTTCACATGCTCCTTGTTTTAACGTGATATTAGCATCAAAGAGCTTGTTTTGCAGAAATTCTGGTGTCGGCATCATTGATTGTGAGTGAAAAATCTCGGCGTTGTCCGTGGGCCAAAAGCTGAGATAGATGCAAATAAATGTAGGAAAAAAATCTTCGGCCCAAGCCCCTTGCATTGCAAGCAGGTATTCTACCACAGAGTCGCGCCAGTTTGAAAATGTTAAAAAAAAAATATAGGCACGAATTATAGGGCGAGGAATTTTCTTAATGCATATAAAATTGCATGACCGAAGCGTGGCCTCGCACCAGGCGTCAAAACATGTGAATGGCTCAATGAGAGGTTGGCTTATGTGCTCACTGATTACAAAGCGTTCTGGCATATTCAATCATCACTGTCAGCAACCGCATCAACAAAATGTGCCATGTGCAACTGTGAGTGTCGCCTTCAGGATGCTTAGTGGGTACTTTACCGATTCGGAAAAGATAGAACTTGGGTGCAGCGAGCCCTTTGCAACAGCATTTGCTGTAAGAATTCTAGGATAGTTTAAAACTGTCTGTGCCAAGTGTAAAGGCATTCCTTTCCTATGGAGAAGCGAAGCTAGCCTAGTGAGGAAAATGCAATCCTAACAGGGCCCGATTATGCTGTAGTGTCCCACTCAAGCATCCTTCAAGATTGTGTTATGAACAATTTGAGCGAAGAACATACCATTACGTAATTTAATTTTTCGCTCCGAAAAAACACTGCAGAAAGTTTTAAAAGGTGCAAGCCGCTTAGATAGATGACGCTATGGGAAAAACTTTAGGCACGAATGATTTCCATGGTTAAAAAAAAATGGAGGAAATGTCGATTCATTGTAAAACCTGCTCAAATCATCTGTAAACATCGCGAATCGACAAAAATCTCAAACACTTCTGTGCAATTGCACGGAAAAAGTGACGACTGATTACTGATGAATTGGACAACTTATTTGCTGAAACTTGGACCTCGTGTCCGTTAATTTTTGCAGAAGAGTATGAAATGAGAAGGATTGCTGGGAAATTTTGACAGGTATGTGAATAATTGTCGATCGGATGCATGCCGTGCCGGCAGTTACGAATTCAACCAGATCTTCTTTCGATGGTTGTCACCACTGATGAGATTACACTGCTATTTTCTCGCCAGTCGCACGCTGTTAATTTAATTAAATAGGGCATCATAAAGAATGAGGAGGGCACAAAACTAATTTCAAGAAAAAAACACTCCCTATCCGGAGCAAACCTTCTTAAGATTAGTAACTGGATGTAATGAACTCGAAAGGAGTTGGGCGACACACGCCTAGCGAGAGGAATACACACTACAGTACCTCCACCACAGCCAGACTAGACTGCACCTGCCGCGCAGGTGCGAACCAGCCCGGCCGTGCGTCCACTCAGCGCCGCGCAATGTTGATTACTTTTAGGTAGCCCCTTGTACTGTGCATTTACTCAATAATATGGCACATTATTAACTATCTTCTTTGTTCTGACGTCTAAGAATGTCTCGTTAGTTCTCAAGCTTATGCAAGGAAGATCCTGGATGATGGAACAAAAAAAAAACATCATTTTCATGAAAGATCAATTCATTGTGGTCTTTATTTCCCATACCTAATTAACCCTTCCACCCTTATGTACTAAGCAATATATTGCATAAGGACATAGTTGCCACAAAGTAAGACACACACAAATGGAGGAGCATGACTACAGAAAGAGCGAAACATCCCGCTGAATTATTCTGGGAGTTAAGCCAGAAATAGACAAGATGTGCCAATCTATTGTTCACTATATTTAGCCAATGCACTATAAAACCTGCAAGTGTGAACCCCATTTTAAAGAGGCAGAGATTTTAGGTAGAAGCAAGCATCAGACTGTGCATGAGTTTATGAAAGCGTATAACATGAAAAAAAAGAAAAAAAACCCCAGAAGGATCAAGTTGCATCAGCGATAAGCTAATCACGTTGTACGTATCGGAATAGGGATTGTTTGATTGCCACATAGACTAAGTTGCGATGAGAATGCGCACGTATGTTGTCTATTTCTGAGTTAACACCCACAACGATTCAGTTGGAAGTACTGCACGTCGTGTTCCTCTGTTTGTGCGAGTTTTACTTCGCGGCCTTAAGTATTTATCATATAGGCCAGGAAACATTCTTGTTAAAATATAGTGCAAATCTTACGCACCTGAGTTTTGTAAATGACCCCCTTCTTGATCAGTTCCTTGGCAAGCATCATAGAGTGCTGAAAGTGAACATTATCTGCAAAAAAATAATGAAAGAGATTAGAAAACCTTTCATCATAAGACTACATTAAATTTTTTTACTACATATTTTGAATAATCTTAGAGCACATAAAATAAAAAAAAAGAAAAAGGCAACAAGACTGAGAATCAATTGAGGGTACTGCTTCTGTTTGACAAAACTCTATGTATTCAACAGATGAAGAAGTGAAAAAGAAAGCCAACAAACTTACGTGCATGCATTAGTATTAGTAGTTTTTAAATGAAGCATATAATTATGAGATAAAGGAAAATGAAAAACAAAATGTACGGAATTCACACATTCATGAAATCACATCACACGTGTGTATGCATCCTCGCTCAAAAGAATTCAAACAGAACACTAATTCGAACTTTGAAATACTCCACGCTGTGTCCATAGGCCTATAGTGAGGCATCAGTGCTCCAATAGAGGAACCTTAAAGAGCGCGGTTCTTGAGAAGACTGATGAGCTGCAAAACTTGTTCTTCATGACGTTTGTCGGTGGCCGTAGGTTTGATATAACTTTATTGATGACACAACTAAAAAATTACGTTTTCAGCAGGAGCTACGGTGATGCTCGTGCCCGCGATATCGTCTTTGAAGCTGCTGCAATCTCTAAGAACAATGCATCATGCGTACACACACACACACACACACACACACACACACGCACATGCACACGCGCACACACACACGCGCACACACACACACACACACAGGCACAGGCACACGCACACACACACACACACAGACAGACAGACAGACAGACAGACAGACAGACAGAAAAGTGGGAGAAAGGATAACTTGCCGTGGGCAGGAACCGAACCTGCAACCTTCAAATAACACGTTCGATGCTCTACCACTGAGCTACCACGGCGGCTATCTTCCAGCCACTTTATTGGCTCTATCATCAACATCATCAGCCTGACTACTTCCACTGCAGGACAAAGGCCTCCCCCATGTTCCGCCAGTCAACTCAGTCCTGTGCTTGCTTCAGCCAATTTATACCCGCCAACTTCTTAATCTCATCTGCCCACCTAACCTTCTGTCCACCCCTAACCCGTTTGCCTTTTCTGGGAATCCAGTTAGTTACCCTTAATGACCAGTGGTTATCCTGTCTACGCACTACATGCCCGGCCCATGTCCATTTCCTCTTTTTGATTTCAACTATGATATCCCTAACCCCCGTTTGTTCCCTAATCCACTCTGCTCTCTTCTCGTCTCTTAAGGTTACACCTACCATTTTTCTTTCAATTGCTCACTGCGTCGTCCTCAATTTAAGCTGAACCCTCTTTGTAAGTCTCCAGGTTTCTGCTCCATAACTAAGTACTGGCAAGATGCAGCTGTTATATACCTTCCTTTTGAGGGATAGTGGCAATCTACCTGTCATGATTTGAGAGTGCTTGCCAGATGTGCTACACCCCATTCTTATTCTTCTAGTTACTTCCATCTCGTGGTTCGGCTCTGCGGTTATTACCTGATTACCTGCCCTAAGTAGACATAGTCATTGGTTCTATATTTGAATTTAAACGTGGGAGTGTCTTAAGTATAGACTTCTTTCCCTTACTCATTATGACCATCTCGTACTGGCAGACTTGGTGCCTCTAGGTTGTATACGAGAGACTATTGGTCAGCTGCCAGCTCGTAATAAGTTCACGTGCTACGTGACACCATACAGGCTCATAAAGAGTGTGCCACACCCGCCACCATGGCTACTGGTGGTGCTGACTGACACTCCAAAGTTTAAATTCACATATAGAGCCAATAAAGTGGCTGGGGGGGGGGGATAGCCGCCATGATAGCTCAGTGGTAGATTACAAATGCATTATTCAAAGGTCGCAGGTTCGGTTCCTGCCCACCGCAAGTCATCTTTTCACCCACTTTTCTTTCTTCACATTTACATTAAAATTCGGTCTAATAACTTCCTCTATACATTTCTTGGCATTATTGTCTGTTAGATCTCATAAATGTTGTGTCAAAACACGAAAAACCAGCCCTTAAGCATACACTTCTTTTCCTTATTCATTACTACGGTCTCATATTGGCAGACTTGGTGCTATTAGGTTGTATACGAGGGATCATTGGTCAGCTGCCAGTTAGTAAAAAGTTCACGTGCTACGTGACACCATACAGGCTCATAAAGAGTGTGCCACGCCCGCCACCATGGCTACCGGTGGCGCTGACTGACACTACCATGTTTAAATTCCCGTATAGAGCCAATAAGTTGGCTGGATGATAGCTGTCGTGGTATCTGAGTGGCAGAGCATCGAACGCATTATTCGAAGGTCGCAAGTTTGGTTCCTGCCCACGGCAAGTTATCTTTTCACCCACTTTTCATTCTTCATATTTACATCACAATTCGGTCTAATAACTTCTTCTATACTTTCCTTGGCATTATTGTCTATATTCCTTGGCATTATTGCCTATACATTCCTTGGCATAACTGTCTGTTAGATCTCATTAATATTGTGTCAAAACACAGAAAAACAGAAAAACGAGCCCTTAAATATACACCTTTTCCCTTATATATATATATATATATATATATATATATATATATATATATATATATATATATATATATATATATATATATATATATATATATATATAAAGAAGAAGAGCGGCAGTAACAGTGAACAGCATTCACTGAAGAGTATAGTGTTCATTAAAGGGAACACACACACACACACACACATATATATATATATATATATATATATATATATAATGTGTTCCTTTAATGAACACTAGACTCTTCAGTGAATGCTGTTCACTGTTCCTGCCGCTCTTCTTCTTTACGTGCTGTTCTCCTTACAGATATGTCACACTTCTCTCTGTGCAATCCTGACGGCGACTGTCATGTGCATAAAACACGCAACTTTGTTGTGTAGGCTGATAACTATCGATGAAACTTCAGGAAAAGGTCTAATCTATAGGCACACCCACATGCCACCAAAGAGTTCAGCATGCCGCCCAAAAGTCCCTGCAGAACACAAATGACCGCATCAATTGGCTACTAGCTAGCTACCTTTTGAATACCCTGTTCTGTCACTACAAAAGAGTAGCGTGTAGTCGCGAAGCGAGAACGGGCGATCTGTGATTTCAAGCAAAAAGCGCACTTTAGCGAAATTCAGAGCAATATTGTGCGATATCGCAGTCAACTGCATGACCGAGCAGGCTGACCGATGGTAAGGAAATTGGAGAAGAACGTCATGCAGTACATGAGACACAGTATGGCCTGCTTTCGCCTATTATCCTACGATGGATATCTGCGGGTTCAATAAAATGAGTGAAGTGTGGCATCTACCAGGCCATACGACTGATGGATGAACACAAACAGCGAACATGGCGTTTGCAGTTGTCGCTGCAGCTTTCATTATTGCCGCTTGTGGTCAAGAACTGCCGGCTATTTAACAGGAAGAGCCGAGAAGTGAAAGTGAGCATTACGTTAGCATGACCGTATTTTGTTGTATCGTATAGCTAGACGATCGCACTAACGGTATTCAAATAAGCGTCATCACCACAGGAAGCGGCATCTGACCCTTGCGCCATAAAACAACATATCATCATCATTTGAAACATGCGTCATCGTTTCGATGGCAGTACATCAACGTAAGCCTAATGCTACCGTTGAAAATAGGCAGTTTTAGAATATGATACCCACAGCCTTGTGTACGCAGTCGGGGTTGTCCCCGATGCTCATGCATCAAACGTGAACTTCAAACATTCTTTCAGTGCGCACCGAAAGAATGCACGCTATTTTTAAACTGATTATTATTAAAAAGAACCAGCTATCACTGAGCAAAATCAACGGCAAGATAGCGCCATGTCGCATAAGCCTTACGATCGCATCGCGCAACAAATGTCCGTGGCACAGAGTGATGTTGCCATCCATGTCTGGCCGAGCAATGGCAGGAGCCTGTCTGCGGCGCGTTTTCCGCGCATGTTTCGGACTAAAGACTAGTGTGGTGCTTTGGAAATAACATGTGACCACGCAACACACTTAACCTTCACTAAAGATACTGACCATCGGCTGTGCCGTGCACGAGCAGGAACTTTTTCCCCTTGAGCCTGGCGGCGGCGCGTGTGAGGTCTGCACGCTCGTATCCAGCTAGGTTGTCTCGCGGCAGCCCCATGTAGCGCTCTGTGTACGCAGAGTCGTAGTACAGCCAGTTGCTGACTGGTGCCACCGAGATAGCGCACTGGAAGACAGCCGAGCCGCCTTCATGCGGCGTGTCGTTGCCGTTGTTGCCGGGGCCACCATTGGCCAGCGCCATAGCCGATACATAGCCGCCATATGACCAGCCCCAGATGGCTGTGTGGTCGTTGCTGATAAACGACATCTCGTTCTTGAGGTGCCTGCGGACGAAATAAAGAAGAAGGTTAATTCCCGAGCTGATGACACACCATCTTTTTATCTATTTCTAACACGCTCTCACCACTCAGTCCCCAGAACTTCAGAGTGCCGCTCCTTGACGACTTGTGGACCACGGTGTTGTGCGAACGCATGCTTGTCTTTAGAAACTCAGCTTAGAAATTATGCACGTTTTGCCAAAAGCTTCCAGAACACAAAGCTCGGGCCGAAAGATTGCTGCGAGAGACCGTACTGAAACCATATAGAAATTTTAGCGTTCCATAGCTCTGGAGTTTGCAGTGATTTATTGAGGCAAGCCACGCACCTCGTGCCTCCAGGCACGCGAGCTACACTCTCACCTCACTTTGCGGTGTTCGTGTGACCAACAAAGTAGAAGTCGAAGGTTTTGTTCAAGCCTAAAACTATTTAGATTAAAAGTTTTCTCGTGAAAATGCACTAGAGCCAACTCACTAGATTTACTTCTTTTTTTTTAAATATGCACTGAATCACTGAGAGTAAGGTAAGTTTATCAAGATGTCTTGTTGTCCCAGAGTTTAAAGATTTTTCAGTTAGCGTCAAGAGAATAGAGAATATGAGAATTGTTTGATTTTGCTACTGGAGCCAACAGCACTACTCTTACACAAAAACGGAGACCCTAGCAATATGACTTTTTTTTTTTCAGCAAACGTTTCCTGAGATGACTCGGCGTTGGCTGCATGAGAAAGTGCAGTACACATCAACGTCGAGGCTGATCTTTTTGGGTGTACTTGAATGCTGTGAAAGCAGCAAGAGTATCTGTTTTTCGTATCACAGATTATTTGATAAGTTTTGTTCAGTCTGGCACAATAAAGGCATTTTTTGTTTCTTTCACTTGAATACTAATACAACATGACTAATTTTCAACATTTGTTAAGCTCAGTGATGCAGGCTATAAAAATAGGAATTAAAAAATTCATGAGGTATATGTCACTTAGCTGTTCGTCACTAGGTTAATTTCACATGAAACACTACTTTGGGTAAGTTGTGGCAGAGTGTTGAATGTGCACGATGTTTTTTTTTTGTGATAAGATGTATTTGCCATTTATTGCTATTGGCACCCGACACTGGCTCAGAGGGGGCGACAGAGCTCTTCAGTATTGTTGGCACCAACCACAAGGAATACCAGAAAAATGCAACGCTCGCTGAACACATCGATACGCTCAAGTGTCAGTGCCCTTTCTGGAACGAAGGCTTCCTGGGTGCGTCCATAATCACACGTGACCCCCCATCCAACCCCACAACAACAAGAAAAAAAAATAAAAAGAAATGTGCCCATGCAATACCGATTTCGCTGCGTCTACTCGCTAGGCTAACGAAGTGGCGGGCTCTATTTTGATGTGACTGCTCGCTAGGCTGTGTGCTCTGGCACCACCATCGAATCTCGTAAACCGCACTGCCGGGTGTCTATTAAGCAATAGGGAAGTTTTTCACATGGGCGCATCACCTATTTCCTAAATTTAAACTAAGAAAAAAATGTATATATTTTCGTTTAAGCAAATGGTCCAAGACCTTGTTTCGCGTATTTTTGTTTGTTTTGAAATTAATCATACGGGATCCACAATTTTTTCACTTTTTTTATTTGATATTAATTGATATGTGGGGTTTAACGTCTCAAAACTGCCATATGATTATAAGAAATTTCGACCAACTCCCTGCCTTTTTTTCATCCTTATTCTCTCTCTCGACCACCTGGGGTTTTAATGTGCACCCAAATCTGGTCACCTTTTTTTACACTTTCCCATACTCGCTTTACAAAAGAGGGTAGCCATGAAATTTTATTATTTTGCAAAAAAAAAAACGACAAGAGATATACAGATCATTAGCATTAGAGTCGACCGAAGCGAACATTTCAAAGTTAATGTAGCTACCTGTCGCCTAAAAACTCGCAGGGTGTGCACTCACCCAAGACGACTCGAAGGAGGCAAAAATCATCTTTCCCTCTTCTTCTCCATTTATGCATTATAAGGGCGCAGGGAACACGAGTCGTGGCTTTGCTTGCCAACATACCAAGCACCGTCTTCATCTTCTCTTGAAGTCGTGCACTCTCTGGTTTTATTCTCCGCACAAAGATGGGCCTTACAACAGAATCGTGCAGCGTTACGTCACATGTAATTACACCAAAGTTAATGATGTCATGATAACGTCGCCTAATTTTGCGATCCATGACATCATAAGGACGTCGTACAGTCACATCATCCCGTGACGATGATTTTCTGCATCACTCGTCCCCGACGCTACGGGACGGTCCGATTTCCCATTCAATGATGCCTCTAAGGCAAGAGAAAAGTCTAATTTTTATTGCAGCGTATATACAGTGACTTCGTAGCGCTTCGGCAATGATGCGTACATCAGAATTGTATTACCTGGCGACCCTAAGCTGGTCTTCAACCTCCACGGTGCCCAGGCGGCGATAGACTTGGTGCAGCCGCCGGTCACCCTGAAGTCCCGAGCCGCGGCCGTCGACGAGGCCATAGACAATACCCTTGCGGCTGGCCAAGTAGTGGCCCCAGTTGATGCGGAAGAGTTCCGTCACCTGCTGGGACCCGGGACCCCCGTAGACGTGCACCAGGAAGGGATACTTGAGCACTTCCTCGTCGCGCAGTCCTGGCGGCAGCAGTAGTCGCACCGACGCGTCTGCGAGAAGCACCGTCACTCACATCGCGTTAAAAGTAACGGCGAGCACTTACTGTATCCGTCAGGTAGGGGAACGGCAAGGTTGCGCACTTGAGGCATGGCACGATTCTCGATGAGTTCCCTTAGTTCCGAATTAGGCTCCAGCATTTCCACTGAAAAGAACGAAACGAAACTGGTTAAACTAATGTTCATCGCAAAAAAAAAAAAGACGGTCACGTGGGAGCATCACGTCAATCTCTGACTTTTCAGGCACAATTTTATAATGAATGAAAAAGGCAAATAAAATCTTTACAATGAAGACATATGTGCTAGATAGAGAGCCTATGCGACGTCACATAAAAGTTCATTGTCGAAAGGTGATTTATTTCAATAAGGATGACGTAAAATGCAGCACTCGATAATGTAAACGGTGGCCGCGCCCGAGGGGAACGCTGCTGGCAGGAACTGTTTATGCTTAGTTGATGGTGTCTTGTAGGTGACCAACCGATCACAAATGCTCGAACTTGGGTACATAGGACGGTATCTCATTGGGTCTAAGATTTTAGCGTCACCTTTTCCTCAAGAAAAATAACAGAACGTAGCTTTCACAGAACTTGTAAAGAATAAGCTGAAATAGGCACCAATCTAGCTTTAAAGTCTTTTTTCACTAGGTTGGTGAGAGTATACTGTAACGTATTTTGACTTACTTGAAGCTTCAGCAGTTGTGACCTCCGTAAAATAAATAAATAAATAAATAAAATCGCAGTTCATTCACTTATATTACAAGTAGATTGGCTTTCAAAACTACCGTTTAGTCCTGAAATCATCCATAGAGAGTGATCAGGGATTTGAGAACGCGTGCACGCGGCAGATACCACACTATGGTGGCATTACAGTATATACGATTGTCGTGGTCATTATGGTTATTGCGATATTTTATCGGCACCATACAGCACCCATGCAGCTTGCTAACGTTAAAAGAGATGGGAATGCAAGCGCTAGAACGTGTATGCTTTATAAGAGTATGCGCTTTATCCACACGACAGCTGCGAGCGTTGCCTGTAGCCGTGAAGAAGTGCTGTCATGACAAAGCAGTTATTATTTTTTTTGTCGCGAGTTCCCAGTTAGCATCTCATTTAGCATAGCACAGGCAGAAAAAAAAAACCAGGCTTGCGCGGAATGCGCAGCACTGTCACAGCAAAATCTCGCAGAGCTGCCTTTCAGAACCTTTTCTTAAAACTCCTTGAGTAACTGCTACAAGTACACTTGAGGGGTACCTACTATGGCCTCAGTAATCATAATTTTTGTATATTAGCCTGTCATTTTTCGGAGAAGCGTGGTATATATATATACGCTACACACTTGCTAGGAATATTGTGCAATAGTTTTATGCAGTGGCTGACAACGATAAAAAATTATGCCTGAAGTGGGTATGCCCCACAGTTAATAGGCAGAACAAGCTTTTGTAATGAGTTGGATCAATGAATGACCCACTCTTTACACAATTAGCATTGTATTACGCCTGGTTGTTCCTTTGATGTTCTAAAACGCTTTGTTACTTATATTATCGCGATTCGTTTCGCGACTATTAAGACTGCCTAAGGCGAGTTTCGAAGCAAGTTTGAAGCGACGGCGCGGCAAAGGGGTAGAATATTGGGCTGGCACGCAACGGACCTGGGTTTGAATCCCATTGTGTCCTTGGCGTTTTTATTTACTCAGTTTTTTTTATCTTCCCATATTGGTTTTATACGGACACCAGCGGCGGCGGCGGACAACTACGGCGCCGCACGGCACCTGTGTTCTGATCTCGTAACAGCTTTAGCTGTTAAATCACATAAAAAAGATGCATTTCACAACACACAGTGGGGTGCGTTGTCTAAAGTGTATTTCTTTTTTCTGTTTGTTCTTAGCACAATAACCTAATGGCTACGGCGATTGGCTGCTGACTAGAAAGAGGCAGGTTCATTACCGGCCACGCCAATCGAATCTAGATGGCGGCCGATTGCTATAGGTCCACGTACTATTCGATTTCAGAACACTTTAAAAATGTGGTCAAAGTTATCCAGTGCTCTCGGCGCTTCTTACAGCCTGAGTCACTCTGGGACGTTAAACACCAATCTGTGCGTCCTTCTTTTTACCTACGCTACGACAAAGCAGAAGACGCAGTAACAGTAAGCTGATCGATTTCTCAATTAAATTTTTCTCCCGGCCAAGTACAGTATTGTGACGGAATATTTGGTTGACGCGCGCGGATTACGAACAAACATTTCACGAAGGGTTGACATTAGGCGGACAGGAGTGGCGCCACCTACGCTGCTTGTTGTCGGCCGTGCTGTACAGTGCCACCCAGGGTACACCCGGGCCGAGACACTCGAGCACGTAGTACTCGGCGTTTAGTGAGAACCAGGCGTTGTTGTAGAGGCACTGATCGCCCAAGTCGCAGGTCAGGCACACCGGATGGGTGCCCTCCTTGTCGAACGGCACCTGATACACGTGCGACTCACCGGGGCGGCCTTCGCGCGTGCTTCGGTAGAACCTGCGGCAGCAAATGCTCGTTCCAGTCACACCGTTCGAAACGCCCCGTACAACAAAACAAATTTGTAATAGTGTTCAATACACTCAGCTTGAGAGCTCTTAGGATGCGAAGAGACGGCGCTGGGCACAGGACCGAGAAAGAACGAAAAACGAGGACGCTGGCAAAGTCGTTCGTTCATCGTCCCGGGTTCTGAGCTGGCTGTTTCCGTCTATGATCATGTACCAAATAGCCTAGGTAGGCACTGTTGTTGAGAACTACTAATTAGAGCTACTTTTGACGAATTTCGGCGAACGTACTGTAAGTAGATGGTGGTCAGCTTTAGCAAAGCGTCACAACATTAAACGATAACGGGATGATTTTGATGATATTTGTTGAAGGTAAGAGAAAAATGCCTCATCATTGTGGTATGTTAGAGCGTGAACCTTTGATATTTTAACATATATAAACGAAAATTGTCAAATAGAAAAAAAATGTAAATGAAGCAAAAAATTTTAAGCAAGTCAACAATGGAAACTGACATCAGAATTCGGGAAACTCTATCTCTTGAGTTATCTAAATAGTACCGAATTGTGATATCATACACCACCCTAAAACATGCTCCTAAATATAGGCGTAAGCCGAATGTAAAATGTAATAGATTCAGGTAAGTGCTTCACTATACATAATGCTAGTGCGATATATACAATGTAAGACAAACATAGCAACGGCACTGTGGTATACTCAGTATTTGTTGAAACAGTTACGTTTCAAAGCTACAGGCTTTGTCTATTCTTCTCTCAGTGTACCAATTTTCAGTAATATTAAACTATTAAAGGGGTGGTGCCATCAAATTTCGAGGCTACCCCAAGCCTGTTGTGAGTTTCCTATGTATGCAAGGACTCTTCCACACGAAGGATCGGACAAAACAAACGCGTAGAATATATTTTAATTCCCTTCTAAAAGTGTAGCTGAATGCTCCCTCTCCCGATCTAGGCTTATCGCTTGCACAGTGACAAAAATCTTTCATAATAGGAGAAGCAACAGTAGTTGTCCTGCTATTACTAATACAAACGCTTTGTTTCCTTCTGGCTGACTTTTGCCTCGTTACTGCCTGGATACTACTGCAGCTGGCCATGGCGACTGTCAGCGCATTTGTTTTGTTGGCGCTTGTGTGGCGCGTGTGTGTGAGAGCAGACGAAACTCAGCTGTGCATCACAGCCTTGTGTGGTCACGTAACCAAGCCACCTATGCACCGATGTCACACCGCAACTTCGCACAGCGAAATCGAAACTGAAAATGGTTCTCATAAGTAGAGCAATATTAAATTATTTAGCAAAAATACATAAATCTTGGTGCGTCTCGGTGCCGGAGCTGAATAAAACGCTCACAACAAAGAAACAGGCCTGCCACAAATTTGGTGGCACCACCTCTTTAAACAATGTGAGACCTTAAAATAACAAAAAAATTTACAACAGTCGGCAGAGCTCAGGTTGCCTTCTTAAATAGAAATGCATTGTTTTAAATATGTTCCCCAGATTTTCATCAACTATTGCTGATTTCGCAGAAATAGATAATGAGTTTGTTACACTATCTACGAAGGTTCTGTAGACGTGTTACACGCAGTTGAATTTCTAATATAAAGCTCTGTAACATTGTATGACATACAGGGGGTGCCCCATGTAACTCTATCCGGAGTTTAAAAATATGCCAATGCCCGCACTGATGACGTGAAAGCATGCATGTTGTTGACAATTACATGAAGGAAGACATACGTTTTTTGCGTTCTGTTTAAGTGCTTAATCAGGTAAGATCAGTTAACAAACTTTAGAGGAAGAAGCAACGAAGTTGGGTGGAATGTCTTAATGAAAAAATTGTAATTTGGATTGCAAAAGTCCGATTAGACAGATTATGACTTCCTATTTGAGTATTAGCGTTATTTTGCTTACTACAAATGCCCGCAAAACACAAAGAAAATACCATGTAACATGCCGACTTGCACGCCTATGTGCTCCGTGATCGTTTTAGAAAATTATTTGCTTTAATAAACGATGCGGTGCTCGTAGAGAAAAAGAAGAAAACGATTAGGTTCAAATGGGCACCCTGTGTCTGCGCGAGTCTCTCGCGTTATTATTATTATTATTTTGGTGCCGAAATCCGGAAAGTCAAAAGAGACCTGGCTTCCTGAATGATTTTGGTGTTGTATGCTCACCGGGCCACTCGCTTGGTCTTCAGCCAATCCATTCGTCGAAGTGAGGCGCGATCTCACAGCTGGCTTGCACTAGTGTCAATCTCTTGCGCTCTTAATAATCGTAATGCTCCCTCACGGTCCGCGTGCAAACGACCATAGCATTTGGCCGGGTGTGCATCCCGACGATGGTGGTGGCAAATGATAACAGCCGGGTCTGCTTACCGCTGTCGTGAACCAACATGAGGGCAAGCATATTTTTTAACGTGGTACGTTATGGAGCACTGCAATCACGGCGTGCAAGTGGGCATGTAACGCTTTACGTTTCTGTATTTGGGAAACATCTGTACTAAGGACAAGAGCACCAACAGTTAACAGAACGTTACACCTTAAGTTGTCGTAAATCAGCCCATTTACAACATCATAACTGAAAATGTCGCCAGCTTTGTTGTTTTAAAAGATCGTTAATTGACCTAGCCTAATTAGATAATTAAGGAGAGCACAAGAAAATAAGCCATATTTGCACTAGCGGTGCCGAGTGTGAAAGAAGTGCCGAGCGGGGCAGCCTTCTCGGCTTCTCTTCAGTTTTCTCTTTCCCTTTCTTCCACTTAATCTTGTGTTTTTCTCTTTATATTTGCTGTATTTTCCCTATCTTTCTTTTCGGTGTGTAGATTGCTTCCTCTTTTTTAATATTTATACGTGCTTGTGCCTGCGTCATATTAGGGGACGACAGCATAAGACAACACGGTCTCCGTAAAGTACTCGGCGCTTGAAGATAGTGCGACATAACTCCGCAATGTGTTTTACAGTATTGTGATACATTTACAGTATTGTGGTATATTTACTATATATCACAGTATTGTGATATATAGTTTACAGTATTGTGATATACCGTATTTACTCGATTCTACCGCGCCCTCGATTGTAACGTGCACCCGGTTTCCACGACGAAAAAAAAGAAAGTAAGACATCGATTGCAACGTGCACCCATTTTTCTCGTTGGCCCGCACGATCACACCACTCGGGAAAACGACTCCTTTCGGGAGCGTCTTCCATTTAAATATCAAGTACGGGTGAAGCTTGTGCCTATCTCACGTGCAACGGAGCATTGCCGTCACTCTAGTTTTACTGTGGCCCTATGTCAGCACGCGAACTTGCTTCGCCCCCTTTTTCTCGACGGTTGTGGTGCCAGGCATGTCGAAGTAAAGAGGCGCCTGATGGGCATTCCTGATTTGCCCAAGCAGGCAGCCGTTGTTGTGCCGCAGGTTTAGGACGAACCTCTGAAAACTGTGAAGCTTTTCATCGTACTCCTCCGGAAACTTTTCGCGTATGCCCGTTCGCCTTCTGAGGGAAAAGCCTTTCCTCTTCATAAAGTTAGTTAGCCAGCACCTGCTCACTTTAAACTGGCTCCGCATTAGCTCTTTCTCTAAGGCTAACTGCATAGCCTGCACATGGAGCAGTTCTGTCGTCACAGGCCGCTGTGCCGCTCAATGCTCAATCACATACTCGCCGAGCAGCTCTTCAATTTGCGGAAACCAATCCTGCTGTGGTCCACTGAAGCCTTTATCTTTGCTGTCGACAATCTTCTGCTTTTAATTCCGTCAGTCCCGTTCGGAGTTCCCGACATTTCGGGAACTCCGAACGACCGCGATGCGACCCGATTTCCGTCCGTTTCGGCACACGCGATGACTTTTCTTTTAAAAGCGGCATTGTGGTGCACTCGTCGAGTTTTTAGAGTCAGTCCTTCCATGCCGTCGATGCTAATGCACTACAAGATGACGAACTCCTCAGAACACGTACGAAGTGCCGCACATGGGAAACACATAGGCAGCAATGGCTGACGCGCCATGCCGACGCACGTAAGGGACGGCCATTTTGGAAATGCCGATGGCAATAGAATGACCGTATTAATTTTTTTTTCGTACTCGATTCTAACGGGCATGTGATTTATGAACTCGCTTAACCGGAAAAAAGTGCGCATTAAATTCGAGTAATTACGGTATTTTTTTGTTGTGGTGAAATCGTGAAGTTGTAAACTTGACAACTTCGCCATTTCAAAAAGGTTATAGAGATCAACACTAAAAAAAAGTTCGTGTAACTTATGTAGCAAGGTGGCAACGTTGTACAAGCCACGAGTGTATAAAAGCATGCTGCTGGTAATAAACGTCACTAGCTGCCGAGACGCCGACGCACATGTGCAATCAATCTGATACAGTCCGCATCCTACATTTACAAAATTTCAACGTTTGATTTCTAGTAAATGCAACACACTTAACAAATTCGTACGGTATAGTTCCCTTAAAAAGCGTGTCACCATTGCCATGTATTCAGATAGGAGTCTATACCAGCTAAAACTTCGTCCTAAAAAAAATAGGGGAATAATTGAGGAAGGGGAGCAAAGTATGCATCTTCTCTCTTGCTCCCTTATTGAGCAATTACCGCCACCAACAAGCAGTTACAGCTAACAACTTTTAAGAGTTGGTTAGCTAGTCTAAATTGCGAAGAAACCCAGATGCAAGAGAAAATATGGGTGCAAGTCGACTACGTGGAAACCTGAACATTTGATAAAATATTGCATAAATTCGGACGTAGTTAATTTTTACTCTTTTATAGCATTTTGAAATGGCGGTGGGTTACGCATTAATTACTTATAATTTTTCTGATTCAGTGGTCGGCGAATCCTGCGTTTACCAGAGTCGTAAAACAATGACGAAATTTCGATACAATCCCCTAGGATCAGTAAAATCGCTGACGTTATTAAAAAAAGTATCGGCTACAAAACAAATCCACAAAAGCTTTCTATTTTCACCACAGCATAAATATTACATAAGTAAACTTATCAAATATCGCTGCTCAAAAAGACCGTTCACATAGTTGCCACATTAAAAGACGGAAATCAATATTCTGATCCGCATTTCACAAAACACCACCCGACATTACGTGTTATGCATGATTCGTACAATCGAGTAAGCCCACGTTTGAAGAACAATATCTAGCCGACGTATACATTTGATTTCCGTCGTTGAAATTCAATACAAGTTTTCTCTGCAAATTCGGAATGTACGCCAAATGATCGATCACGAGTTTTATATTCCCCCAAATTACAGCGAAAGATAAACCTAAAGAGTAAACATGCATAAAAAAAGCCGACCTAAGCAAGCTTGATTTCCTTGCAAATGTTGCCTCTTTAAATAAAGAGATGCGTGTGACGCGGAAGCTCGCTACGAGCACACCTTGTAACTTCATTGATGCTGGCAGAAAATTGACATGTTTTGTGACTTGTTATTTCACGTCTGACTCAATGGGCGCATAGGAGGAGACAAGGATGCATTGTAGTTTAAGATAGCATCAAGTCGGACAGTGCATTGCATCCTTGGCTACTCTGAAAAGCTGCTTATAGTAGAGAGAAGAGTCAAATGAAAAAAATATAAAGGTATAAGTGTAGCAAAAGCAAAGAACTTCAGTGTGTATTTTTACGGCATCTATCTAAAATTTTCAAATAATTGTCTTATTAAAGTTCAGATGCCATTCGGTCAACATCACATATTAATTAATATAAACAGGTCCCCTACATTGGTCGCCCTGTCCCACCGCGGAGGTCTAGTGGCTAAGGTACTTGGCTGCTAACCCCCAGGTGGCGGGTTCCGATCCCGGCTGCGGTAGCTGCATTTCCGATGGAGGCGGAAATTTTTAGGCCCGTGTGCTCAGATTTGGGCGCACGTTAAAGAACCCCAGGTGGTCGAAATTTCTGGAGCCCTCCAATACGGCGTCTCTCATAATCATATGGTGGTTTGAGACGTTGAACCCCACAAATCAATCAATCAATCAATCAATCAATCAATCAATCAATCAATCAATCAATCAACCAACCAATCAATCAATCAATCAATCAATCAATCAATCAATCAATCAATCAATCGATGCATTGGTCGCCCTCTTTTTTGTTCTTTGTGAGCGTGATAGATTTTATAAGGAAGCAAGCGACACATTGATGTATAGGTCGCGGAAACGGTACCCGGACATGTGCGTGCGTAACCGTCAACCGTAGGCCACTGGTTTGAGAATGCGTGGTAAAAGGGCTGATCACAGCCAATTACCGTCACGTTACACGAGAACTTCCTTATATCAAGGATTATGCACCTTGGCTAAGTGAAGCTGTCAAATGGAATGTCCTGGCACGGCTCTACGAATAGTGCATTCGCCAATATTAGGCAAGTGCCTCCCCGTGTTCCTCGTAGTACGGTGCTCTAAAGAATGGTCTGAGGCGTTTCCACCTCGCTCTGCACAACACTGTGGGAACAGTGTAAGTCTACGGAAGCCTCACTTCATACTTTGTTTGTCTACACCGGTGTCGGTGAAATAAATTATCACCTTAACACCCGATTCAAAGGCCTGTGCGCATTTGTATTAGAACTGTGGCTATAGGTTCCGCATTTCTCTGATCATCTAGGTAAAAAGTTCGAACATTCGAAGATGTCCAATAGTACGGCGATTGTAGAAGGAGAGGTCAGCCTTCTACAGTCACCGCTGGGTCACCTTCTCAGAGCATGTTCTCCGGTGCGAAACATCCCATTGAACCAGTGTAGTAGCATTTGTAACAGTATGACCACATTCATACAGCCGAAACGATATATTTCCTATAGAAAAGAGAGCAACTAAAAAAAATGTGTAATAGCAGTGCTGTTATGACGCATTTACAAAACCACAGCAAAACTACGTATCTACTCGCATAATTTGCGCATCCCTAATATTTTGACGGCTTTGCTAAAAAATATTTACTCGCATATTTTGCGCTCCCGACCCTAAAATGCTTCGGAGGGGCGCGCACCTCGCCGAGCAGACAAGCGCAGTCAAACGGGCTGCGAGTACACAGTTCATTTTTCCGAGGCCTTCTCCCGAACTAGAATCCCTAGAATACCGTGCACAAACACCCAAACCTAGCTGTTGACGGGTCGCCGGAACTGCTAGAGCGTTTGCCTCCGTCTATGTATCCATCTCTACCACCGCGGGAATGCCCGCTCGCGTCACGTCACGGACAACTTTCTGCATCGGAGGCGTGCGAGCTTTAGGGCCTGTCGCACTAACCGTTCCCCTCGTTCTCTGCGTCCGCACTGCAAAGCACGCTTGGTCGATTTCGGATGTTTAGGTTTCGCCATCCGTCCGGCACGTTTTTTTACGGTTCCCTTGTGATGTGGGACAGTAATTATATATACGGCGAAATTGAAGCTCACTGCTGTAAATTTTGCCGAAGAAAACGGGAGCCGTGCCACATCAAAGCACTTCATGCTGACGTACTTCAACGCGTGGCGATTAGCGCGATCAGTACGCGAGAGAGCAGAGAAGTGCGCGCTTTCTAATGCAAGTTCCCTGCCACTGAAGAAGGCCTTTTCAATTATGTATGAACGCTTAAGTCACACGATATCACCGTGTTGCGGGACCTAGTTTCTCACACCATTGTTGCGAAGAACTTCAAGAAAATGGGGCATTAGAACACGCTCGACAAAACCGAAGACCATGCACTTTGGAAGGGCGCGGTGGCAGCGGCCGCGACTATGACTTCCAATCTGACTTCGCGATCAATGATTCCCACTAGACCGCGCGTGACCGGATTCAACTGGTAAAAATAAGTGCTAGATGTTCTAAATTAACAAGTAAACTTTGTTTCTGCTCCAATTTTTTAGATGTATATATGACGCGTGTTAGAACTGCGACAAAATATTGCGTACACCGCCACGAAATCCTCGCGGAATTTGCGAACCCTCTTCTCAGGGCCTGAAAATTGCAAAAAAATGCGCAAATTATGCAAATAACACACAAGCACACACACACACACACACACACACACACACACACACACACACACACACACACACACACACTATCACACACATATATATATATATATATATATATATATATATATATATATATATATATATATATATATATATATATATATATATATACAGTGGCTAACTTATGCCGATCAATGTGCGTATCATGTTGAATTGAATGATTACTGATGAGAGAGTGAAATTGTTCGACTTCTCTGTGCACTCTTGCATGACTCGAACAGCTAACCGCGAAAGCAATGCGTGCCTAGAGTGACAATACAGCGCAACGAATGGAAGAGCGGCCTTGTACGGGCCGCCCTGCATCGGAGTACGCACAGATGGAGCGTCTTGGGGCTGAACGCAAGCGCGCCGATGGTGTCGTACGGGCCATGCGTGAGCCACGTGCGCCGCTTCTCCTGGAAGGCAGCCAGGTGCCGGAAGTTGCCGCGGTGTGCGTCCTGCACGGGCAGCCGAAGGAAGAAGGCGGGGCCCCCTGGCAGCGGGGGTGTCACGAGCGGCGGCTCGCTGAGCTCGATCCAGCCGCCCGAGGCCGTCTCGACGGCCTGCCTGCAAACAAGAAAGTCGGTGAGCTGCTCTGGCCACAGTAGGCCAGTCTACAAGCTCACATCGAGCGAAAGAACAGTGCCGCATGGTCTAGAGCCATGGGCGCCTCGGAATCTTCTAAAGGGAATAATCTGAATGTGCTACCGACTGCTTTAAAGAGAAGGCGAAAGTGCTCTTGCTGGGCTGGGCGACTGTTCTCCAGAGCTACGCCATTCGTTAGATATGACTTTTTTTTGCCATAGAGCGCGGTTACCCCTACAAGTGTTCTTTGTATGGTGGCTATGCGCGATAAATTTTAGTAGTGTACCTTCTTCTTCTTCTGTATATAGTATGATTACTATTTTCGGCTCGTCTCCCATAAGTGCTTGGCTCGCAGCTGCCTTAAGCGTTGCCCGCATTGCACGCTCTCGGCGTGCAGTTCTGCCGATTGAATTACTCCGTTGAGGAGAGGCTGAATGTAGAGAAGCGCAAAAAGCTACCGTGGGAAATACTCAGCACGCTCTTGCTTAACTCTTCAGCGCATCACCAGCGAATTTCTGTGTCATAACTAGACACACGCTAAGCATTTTTACGTCTAGGCACCTGCTTTTGCAACAGAGCAGACGGTGTTGAGAGCAGGATCTAGGCTATTTATAAATTGTATGATGATGGCGTGGGACAAATGCTCAATTCGCACTTCACGACCTCCATCTGCTCAGCCTAGTTGATCTAAAGAACGTGGAGACTCTTACTTGGAGCAGTGCCAGGCCGAGGCGGCCTCCCGGCACACCGACACCAGCGTCCAGTTCTGCGCCCGCGACAAGAAGTTGACGAGCAACGCCTTTTCGTCCAGGAATGCCACCATTGTCACGTAATACCTGCAATGAGAGCGTGTTTTCGCCGCTGTCAGCGCAACATTAAGAATATATATAGCATTACTGAGCGCAGTGCGGCGCAGAAATGTTGCTGAGCTCGTAGATGCTGTTCTCCACAGCCGCGTGGTTTGTGACGTATTGATCCTCCGCTTTCTTGTGTATTCCACGTTCCTTCGCTGGTTTCGGGTGGCACGAGCGGGTTGCTAATGTGGCTCTCTCGCATGAGCAAGAACGCTGCCGTGCTTAAGCTCACAGCGTAAGCTCACAGCGTAAGCTCACAGCCATTTTCTGGGACTTTGAAATCAGGGGAGACATTACAACAGTCACCACACTTTGAGCTCTGTGGTAAATGCAAAAAAAGTCATTAAGACTTCACTAAGCCTTTACCATAATTGGCACATAGATACAGTATAAAATACGCCATATTGTCGTTCGCCCATTATCGCTACAATTTATAACGTGAGCTTTTCACACGTTATGTGTCAAGTTTCGACGATGACGCAATTTATGTGCCGTTTTCTTCCACACCTTACTATAGACAGCGGGGCCGCACAAAGAGTCATCTAATGGTTTCACATTAAACGATAACCAAGAGAAGCATGAAAGAGCACTATACTTTCTACTACTAGCTTTGTTAAACACAACTATTGTTTAACAGCTTGTTCAGTAAGTCGACAAATCAGCAATAGCTTGACGTATACGTGCTCATTGTAGAAAATAAGGTTTACTGACGATGACCAACCACAGCAGCGCAAGTTTATCAGTAGCCCAGCAGAAATCGATAGAAGTTGTTAAAATGTACAGATGAACCTATGCATACAAGTACAATTATCCGTTACACGTTAACACTCCTTTTGTGACCTCTACAAAACTTTAGATGCTTTGCCTCACAACTAAATTGCATAACAGAAAAGCCAGCTTGCCGTTTGCGTTGCAGCGAGGGTATTTTGGATTTGCTCATTTGCTTCACGTGAAATTGTTTTGCTGGCATGTTAAACCTTTATTAGATGCGAAGCAGCTCTGTGACTAGCCTGTGTAACGCTGTCCCTCCATACGCACCACTCCCCCCCACCTTAGGTGTTGGAGCGGTGCCAAGTAGCTCACTTCCTCCTAGCAGTGCACGGTGACATCTTTTTCCCTCGCCTGCCCCGCGCTCACCGCGTGTCAGCTCTCTCTCTCTCCCTTCACCCTCTCCGCGACTCAGAACGCTCGAGCCCACTTTTCACGTGGGCATCATTTCACCCGCGCCACCTCTCTTCATCTGTCGGGGAGAAGAAGCCGTGAGCTGGTGGGTGCACGCGCTGCACGCGCCTAGGGAATCTAGCTGCGCCGATAATAGACAGGTATAGTATACTGGGCTTACCTGGATACTAGGCGTACCATGATAGCGGGATCGAAGTGCGCAAGCGCAGATACGTTTGTTACCCGCACCGCTTACCGTACGCGCGCTATTTTGCAGATTTACATGTTACCGTGGTAGCATAGGTGTACATAGTATACGTACAACATGGCGGCGCTCTCGGAGCCCGCTTCGAAGTGATTTTGCGTAGTTGTTGAAAGATTCATTTTGTTCGCAGCAAACGACTATTTACAATGGCTTCGCTTGCCTTCAGTTAGCTTCGACAACCGAATATTACGGATAAGTTGGCGTAGTTTTTGAGATAGCTTCCCATTTCGAACGCGTCTAGGCCGAACTACAAAATTGATGTAAACAAATCGGCAACATAAATATTTCCGTGTTTGGTGCGTGGTTCACATTTATTTGCTTTTATTATTACTAACATAAACGCGTAACAATGCTTCGCGCGGTGGCATAGGCAAGCATTCTCGTTTTCTTTTCCTTTTCACTTTACGGCCGGGCTAGAATGCGCCTGCGCGCTAGCGCAGGTGCAGTCTTGCCCGGCTGTGTTCACAGTCTATTAACTTGTTAACCATCCAACAGATGGCGCCACCGTCCCAGCTAGGCACGTAAACCACGTAAACGCTATCCCGCTAAACTATAAAGCGCTGTCCACAACGAACGTTTGCTGCACGGTAACGCCATTCCTTTAACCTACGCTATCACGCTAACGGTAAACTATAACTGTCTATTGTGGGCAGTGCGCCGCTGCTTGCCGCGCTATCGCGTCGACGGGCAGACGCTGTCGCCGCATGCTTCCCGCTCGTGTGCGCGTACGTTTGCCGACTGTCGCCGGCGTGGCGAGTGTGTAGCGAAGCCGATGGCGTTCGTGAATGGCGGCGCCAACACCGACGATTCACAAGTCAGGGAAGCCGAACGCAAGCGTCGGCAGTGGAGTACCAGTGACACCGACGAGGTGATAGTCAAGAACACCGGTCACGTTCGAGAATACAGACGGCGCGCAGGTAACACGGACGAGATGTGAGCCAAGGAAGCCGAGCGTCTTCAACGCGTCCCGCCTCACGTGTCTTTGCGTTTCAAACAAACGTTTACTCGAGTAAACGCTACACCGAGTTTCGCTTCAAAACGTTCTTCCAGCACCCGCGTCGACGCCCGTTTCAACAGAGTCAACTATGTGCGCACCGCTGCTGCTTCGGATCCCATCAGGGTTCCCTTCGGGTAGATGGTCTATTGTTTTTTTTCAATTATTTTCGAATCAATAATTCTTTTGCATCGTAAATATAAGCCATGATGACAAATACGACAATAGGTCAAGAATTTTGCTAGAATCACTGTGCCCAGGAAGATGACACTTCTTTTGTAGCTACTCCTGTTCACGATGGCTTGCATTTTTCTTCTTTTTGCAGCATGGGTACTCGATCCGATAGTCAGAGAAGCGATGAACAAAGTTACACGAAAAGTTTTTTCTGCGCATTCTGGCATTATGACATAGTAGCCATAAATTCAAAAGCTCTCAGTTCATTGAAAAAAAGCTAGAAAAAAAAAACTTTTTTAATGCTTAAGCAGAACCGTACATAAAAATACTGGCAGGTGTGGAGCATCACGTTGACCTTCATGATTGATGTGATATTTGAAGCCCGACAATATTAAAAAAGAACTAACTTTGCCAGCTGCTTCGCAGAAATGATAGGGGTGTTACCACCGAGAGAAATGAATTTCATGAATTTCCTTTCAACGGGAACGTAAAAGATTTTCTGAAATGTCACTTGAGCTTTTGCTACTTTTCAAAAGTTATTGCGTTAACGAATCAGGAACTTTAGAGATGCCATGGTGTACAGTTTTTAATGAAATACTCAATATTTACTAACACTAAAGAATTACTGCATATAACGTAACACATGTTTTTTTCTCGAATAAAGTCAGCAGTATGTAATAATTTAGTAGGCCTAGATATATTACACCTGAAACAATGATAGATAGAAAAAACACGGCCGAACTAACCATGACATGGACGTGCTACAGAAGTTTTTGCCTCGAATGATAAGTGATTACGTAAAATGTGAGATTGTCATTGCTAAAATTACTCATATGCAACTAGCCGCGTTATTTTTCAGCTGAAGTAAGTTATTACTTACACTAATCGCACCCCCCAAGATCATAACACAGTTCACATATCTCGGTTATACGTACAGTCTGTTTCACACCTAGAAAAAATCTCGTAGTGCGTGGCATCGCGATGCGGCCATGATGCCTGCGCGACAGTCGCGCGCCGGCAGCAGCTCGCGCGTGTGCAGACGCTTGAGGGGCATATATAGGGCTGAACGGTTGAACCGCGTCTTCGGCTACGGCAGCATGCGCTGGCCGCATCGTCAGGCTGTGGGGGAATTTTATCGTTACTGTGAGAAATGGACCGATATTGCTCATTGCGTCACTGTACGCCTCACTGCCGTCCAAAATGAGCACCGTCATCGCTGCCGCTGGTGTCATGGCGAGGCACGTATTAGGTTCAAGCTTCTTGCGTGCTTTTTAGCGCCCACGAGTGAGTGCGGTCTCATGTAATGAATACCACCAAGAAAAAGCATGTTAAGGTCGTTACATTGACCTACAGCATTCATGAACTCGTTCTAGTTTGTTTTACTGTGTTGAACTCGCCCAGCTTCATGGTAATCGCTGTATAGCGCTTCGTTTTTCTTTAGTGTGAAATAAATACCACGCACAGAACGAGCTCATTATGATCTTCCGCGTCGCAGCGTACTGCGGCGCGCGTACAAAAAATATACGTGAAAGTACTCAGTACCAAGGCATTTTTAAAGAGCAAACAACATATGCTGCTAAGTATATGTATAATCTCATTATCACCAATGAAGGCTAATAGGCTGGAATCGCACACGCTTAGTACAGAATATCGGCCTAGTTTCCGCAGCAACAATGTGATCAGCAGGCTGCCCGACAATGTGGCCAGCGTAGACGGCCGTCGCAGATGATGCGGTTCAACACCATGCTCTTCAAGTGCCTGCGCATGCGCGAGCTGCTGCCGGCGCGCGACTGCAGCGCTGGCCGCATCGCGATGTCCCGCGCCCCGAGATTCCTTCTAAGTGTGAAACAGACTATACATATATAGTTTTGTTTTGCCTGTATTTGAACCGGATACTTCTGAGAATTTCTTATGCTTTACCGCTTTGCATAGCATTATTTATGAGTATGTTTTTCTCTTTGTTTTGTAATGAGGCTGTTGATCTGCTGTCGTCGGGGTCAGAAACAGCGCCAATGATCTTCTCAAGCAGACTAGTACGACTTTTTTTCTTGACCCATCTCATGCTAACGCAACTGTAAAACAAAGAAATGAATGAAAGAAACATCTATGGCCCTGCCACGGGGCTCCAGTGGTTATGGCGCTTGGCTGTTGAACCGAAGATCGCGGTATTGAATCCCTGCCGCTGTCACAAGCGAGCGCCCAACAAAGCGCGCACCTCCGATCCGAATTCTAACCGCTACATGAAATCGAGGCGCCAGACAGACGCGACAGAGGCCGGCACAACGAACAAACAAACATTAAACGACGTCGCACGCGCACCTCCCCCCCCCCCCCTCAAAGCGCCGCCGCGCCGGCCAACCTCCTCACATCTATTGCCGAGCGGACCCGAGAAAAATGTCGAATGAAAGGGGTGTGGTGATGCAAAGTCGTGTCACAATTCGTGGAGAGTTCGAGAAAAGCCTCGCCCCTTCCCAAGCTTTGGCTGTGCTGCACGCCGACTCCCAGAACCCCTGGGTGAACGTATATAAGCCAGCAGCGAAGAGAGTGGCAGGAGGATATGAAGAATGGTCTGCGCCAGCGTGCAAAGAGCAGGCGATGAAGAGGTTTTCCACATGCTGGTGAAGTCTTGTGCTACAAGCAGAAGAAAAGTGTGTGTTTACCGCCAGTAGGCGAAGACATGTTCTGCAGTTGCAGCGCGTGAGTGGCCGACGTGTTACAGGCGAAGTTTTCTTATTGGATGGCGGACATTTGACGACGCGAGGTACCTGGAAGAGAAACTTCGGGAGCAGCGGAACGACAACCGGCACTGGACTTTGAGTGAGCGTTTCCTTGAAGAGGAGCATTCAAGCTTTGTTCCAAGAAGTTTGGACTGAATAAATTTGAAGAACTTTTTAGTCTTTCAGTATCTTGGTTAATGCATGACATTGCATTGTTGCGCGTTTTGTTGTTTGTGCCCGTTATTCTGAGTGTATCTCAGTGCGTTGTATAGCAAGTTGTCATGAGTAGCTTGTGATTGGTGACATATTGTAGTGAAGTATTGCCGAGTGTGCATGTTTGTGTGCTGCTTTGTTCTGCCGTATTTTAGAATATACTTGTTTTGTTATCAACTCTCGGCTCTGCCTCGTTATTTGGACCACAGCCGGCGTTCGCTTGTGCGCCAGAGGGACTAATTTGAAATTGTTCGTGCTTTCGCGGGGTGTTTGGGGGAGCCGATTCGTCCACCCTTGGAGTCAGCCTGGCGATTGCCTTCCTAATTATTAAGACCAGTGACAGCCACGGCGGCTGCATATCCGATGGAGGCGAAAATGTTTGAGACCCATGTACTTACATTTTGATGCATTTGAAAGATCCGATTTAGTCGATCTATCCAGAGCCACCTCCCCCCCACCCCGCTATGGCGTCTTTCATAATCATATCGTGGTTTTGAGACGTTAAATTTTAGAGGCTATATATTATTGTTAGGCAGAAAAATCTATACTTTCGGGCTAGGCAATGCGAAAAGTACAAAAAAGAAAAAAAAAACTATTACAAATTTACATACAGGCCCAAGATTAAAATCAGCGCCGAAATTATCATACGTACGCAGACTAGTATAAATCAAGGTAAAATAATGCTATAGTTGCATTCCTTATGCCCGTACTTTCAACACAGTTTCTCTGACACGGATATTATTACTTATAACGGTAGGGTTGAGACGCCGAGATGGTTAGTATTGTGGTATACCTGAAAGGTCTAATCCACTGCATAAAATAACTGATCTCAAACATAATAAGGATAAGGATGGTGTGAGAAAGTATGTACAAAACAAGTATACGGTGCTTTCTGCCCACGTCATGCATATTTTGTGAGCTCACATCGTCCGTACTGTAGGAACTCGAAAAGAGACTGAACGTCGAAGAGAAAATAAGCATCTAATTTTCTCTGTTTAGTCTTTTATCATACTTGATATTTCTCGCTTTCTTACGATACGCCGGACTCACTATTGGACCTAGTCAGCCATCTCACGTCATAAAGTGTTAAATTGCACGCTGTTCAGCTTTTGGTAATTCAACGCATACTGAATACACATACACTTTTACCAAAAAAAGAAGTACGTTGTAGAGAAAAGTCCTCAACACATTAAAATGACCCACAGTACTTGAGGCCTCAAAAATACGATGCGATCACATCACGTTCCCTTTGCCAACGCCACAGGACCTCGTTGCTTCCTGTGGGCTCCAATAAGGCTGATAGCATTTGGATCCTTACACGAAAATACGCCCTTCAAAAAGTTACACGTTGCTATGTTGTACACTTTGCGGTGTTGCTTAAAGACATGCTCTAGAAAGCATGGGAAAGTTGGCAGTCGTTTCCGTTGTTCATAAATATGACCATCTCTTCATGGAAAGCACAAGCGGCAAAATAAAATAAAGCAACGATTGTTCCCCCGCGTATTCATAAAACATACATTGTTTTCCATAGCACACTTACAACTTATAAATTTCATAGGAGCATGCTCGTGATTGGGAACTTTCGTGACATAAAAATGCGATAAAAATAAATTTCAGCCATCACATTGATCATGATATGCTTGAATAGAGGCAGAATTAATAGCCAAACGTTCTGAAAGGGCCACTTGGTATTATCGTTACTTTTTGTTCACCTCGCACGTTTTACGCTGCACACGGAAGAATTTCATGACCCTCGGCTCATAAGTCTGTCCGTGCCTTTACTGCCGCCCATAATAATGTGCCGCCTTTTTAGAGGCCTTGCACGGTCATATTTAGCAAAAGTAGCTTTGCCTCACTGAAAAAAACCGTTCATTGTAAAAGTGTTTCAGATGTATTTCTGTGCATTGAGTATTTCGTCATGTTATATTTCAAAGGGAACTTTTACTCGACTTTTATACTGTCGAAAAAGCATAAGTGGTCGCTGTTATGTTAATCATCTCCAAGTGAGGATATTGCTAATGTAACAACCCTCTATTGAAAAGAAACAACAGCGACCACAGAACATCATCATAAGAAAATAAAACAATCAAATAAAGAAACTACGGGAAATTTAAAAATGTAGCTTCTGAAGGAAGATACAGTTTGAAATAGAAGCTGGAGGTCACGTAATGAGGCTCTTTTCTGACCATCGGATGAAAGAATTCATTCATTACCTTTAATGTAATGCTTGTGATACGCCGAATGGACAGCCTGCTGCTAAGGCGCAGAGCAAGAGACAAGGGAAAAAATACTGTTTTCGGTATAGGTCTACTACAGTCATGGAAGTGCTCCTTTTAAAAGAAGATGGCCATCCGTACAGATCTGTAAGCACAAAAAATGCACCGGAAGCAATGACGACGATTGTGGACAAACTATTCGCCGCACGCTTTCAGAAAGTTACGTGTTCTTTCATTAAAGGCATGTGGCGACTCTGATGGCATATATTTGATATACAATGAATATATTTTGACACGATTGACTGTTCCGTTGTGTAAGTCCGCAGAGAACAGACTTGTTAACAAGCGCTCTGTGATTCTAGACGATGTTACATGTGAAACGCACACTAAACCTCGTAATCACGTGCGTTCCTTCGCCTTACCACATGTTTTTCTAAACATACATTCAGAGCCAATCTTTATTATCCTGCTATTCGTTGTCGTTCGTATCATGCTTTTTAAGCAGGGTACCATTTTTCTAACAATAAGCACCTCGCATAATGGCTGTAGTCTATTGATAAGCTTCCGTAAACTGTGCTAAGAGGATGGTTCTGAACGCAACTATATGACGCCGTCACAAGACTATTTGCTAGCCTGCTTTATATTTACTTAAAGAGACACTAAATAGAAAGAATGAGTTGGTTTAGATTGATAGATTCTACTCTGGAAACTTTAACTCCAATAGTTTCACGGTCATAACTTCTTTGTTGGCGGAGAAATTCAAGGTTGAAGTTTCTTTGTTAAATTTACGCGCGTGACGTATAAATTTCAAAATGTATTTTTTGTACTTCCGCGACATTGGCGCTATGAAATTTTCCGAAACTTCATATGCTAGATCTAGGGCACCCACAGATGACAACGTACTACACTTTTATCAATTAGAAGCTATGTTATAGGACTCAGTAGACGCCTTCAAAATTTACTACGTCCCGGCGTTTGGTGCGAGAATCTCACAGTGGCGTCTCCACCCGCATTTTTCTTAAGGCACGTTTTTTTTGCTTACCAAGTGTCATGTCGTGGTAAGAGTGGTGCTTTCCGAATTGTAAAATTGTGCTTTACTGATACACGGAAAATAGTTTCGTTCTTTAGCGTCCCTTTAAGGACATATTTTAGACGCAGAGTAAAACGCTATCAAAGAAAGTATACCATCGTTGAATTTGAGGAGGTAAGCGTGCTTGCCAGGACGGTCGCGATTATAGTTTTTTTTTCATTCTTGCTGAAGTAGTTCATGGTAACTTCGAAAACACAATAGTTTTGATTTGATTTATTGGAACATGCCTTGTTTTTTTATTTCATTGGTAAATTTGTACGTGCGCTACTTGAGTCGTAGGGGCTGTTCTTAAGTCGTATTCAGAGTGTATATATATGTGATGCATCCTTGAGGCAACCCCCGACATCTATGTTAACCGAACAGAAATATAAGGGTAAGTGTGCAGCAAGTAATCAAGCTGTCATAGTGTGGAAATGATCACATAGAAAAAAAAGACGAATATACATGACTCGTGTACCACAAGCTGCAGTTCTGGCGTCAGCTTTTCTCTAGATCAGTGCCATTTCGACGACTGAAAAAAAACAGAGGCAAAACCCGCAGAATCAGTGATCACACATGTCTGCACTAAGCTTGCTTAATCAGGTCTACTGCCGTTAATGTTTCCTACTGGGAAAAGGCCGGACGTTGGAAAAGAGCAAAAATAGAAAACGAAAATTGGAGTATGCTTGAGCTTTGCCTTCAAGAGCAGATCGCGATAGCGTAATCGGGCCTTGTGCTCATCGCCTTCTGAACTGCTAACCTGTTTCGGTTCTATAGGTGCATGCCTCAGCCGTGCCGTAAAGAAACGAACGACTGCGCGCGTAACATCCAGTGTGTCAATCTATCCCAGAATGCCTATATATACACCGAGTACAGATGCTAAGGAACTGTAGCACCTTTATCATCAGCATCATCACTTCTTCGTCACCAAGCTGCGCCTCTCGTGCTGCTCGTGCTCGGAGCTCAAGGTGCGTGCTTGATTAGAATGAGTCCTCACACCTGGCAGGCAGCCACCGCCACTCTGCTTTGGCTCTGAAGAATAAAGTGGCGATATCTCCACACGTCTCTCTGCCTCTCGCTACAAGTGGTGACCTGGTGGACGCGCACTTCAACGAGCGACCGCTGCCATGCTTCCGTGACTCTGCCCGTCAGTGAAGCCTCTCCACCCGGTCTACCATATAGAGTATGGTTCGTGCAGCTTGACGCAACTCTCGCGCTCAATGATGTCACGGCACAGTCAACGATGCACACCTTTCTGGTAGACGCCCTCCTGGTATAGCTGCGTCATCTCGCTGCCGCAACGAGCTCCAGCCCACAGCCCTATGATGATCTCTGCTCTGCGGTGCTGGCCTGCTACGGCCTCCCCTATCATCCACTTCCGAGGATCCGCGACTTCCCGGTTTCCCCTGCGTCACAGCGAGCGCTACTAACCGGCTCTCATCCCGGCATTGACCAAGACTTCGCTTACCTGACTACGTCTCTTTCAACCTCCCGCCCAGTTATTAGCGCAGCAATTCTCGTGCCCGACCAGCACGACGAGGAGGTAGAAGACGCCTTTACTTAAACAGGCCTCCTCATCGAGAGGGGCGTGTCCTCGGAGCCCTCGTACGGTGGTATATCAGGCGTGCCCACCATCTGCGCGTCTATCTCATCCTCCTCGGCCCGAGACACCTCAGGCTGGTCAGGCTCCATGAGGGCTACATCGCCGCACGTCCTACATGGAGTTGGCCACGACAATGGACATTGTCACGGCCACTATTCGCCCATCGATAATGAAGGCTTCGCCGTCGACGATGTCGGGAGGTGACAGTCTATCGACCTCAGCGCTCTGCGCGACCATCCACTAACATCTCCCTCGAAGTATCTCGCAGGAGAAGTTAGTTCCCCTCACCAGCCATGGCTGAACGTGCGGGATGCTGCAACCATCACCGAAAATCCCGAGGACCACCTGTCTGGCCCGCAACAGACAGAAGAATTCACGTGCACCCTTCCGGAGACGCAGGCAGACAGCCCGCCAGCCGCCATTCACGTGCGCTTGCCTCCACCTACTAATCCTGGAACTACAGCGGACATGCCTTCCAGTCTTTCCAACATGGCTCGTGATCACACCACGACTGTTCGCGTAACATATGTCTCCAGCACAAGACTAGCGGCTCGTCTGCACTCTACACGGCAGACGAGACAGCAGCCGCAGCAACTGATATGCCACCTGCCGCCTTCAGAGCCGTTACCGGTACCATCGCCACGACACCAGCGTCGCCTACCCACCGCGGTGACGTTCGTACCGACATAGAGCTAAACCAAGTGGCTTAGACATACTACGTCGACGCTGCGCTTCATATCTCACGTTCATTTACCCAAGTGCGCGCAAGAACTACCCCTATAACAGCCTGTGACTCTCTGCGCAAGTTTTGTTGTGCAGTACTATGGAACATCACGGCCAGCTACCCATTTGCACACAAGGTGGCACTCTTTACAGCCAACAGTGTGCCTTCGTCGCGACCTGCGCCCGCTTCGCCATTTCTAGAACCGCCCGCCAGAGATCCACTGGTTCCCGATGGTCCATTCACGTTGACAACCTGCACTTCCCAACGGACACCCTACGAATTGTTGACGCGCCAGTCTTGGCCAGCTGCTGCACTAAAGCGGAAGACAACCGCGTGGCTCGTGATGCGCGAGCCACGAGGAAGGCAGAACGGCCTAGCTCCTGGCCTGGCTGGACGCTGTGGCCTTACCTACGCCCACGTCCCAAATAAAAGGACCACGACATGGCCCATTGAAATGCCGTCTCGTCTCTCATTTCTGAACAGTAGCTTTGGCTCTATTTCTCTTGTATATCAAATCACGCAAAGCGCTAGGGGGGAAGGGAGCCCTGTAGCGCCTTCATCATCAGCACATCACTTCTTAGTCCCCGCGCTGCGCCTCTCGCGCTGCTCGTGCTCGGAGCTCGAGGCGCGTGCTCGTTTAGAACGAGCCCTCGCACCTGGTGGCTAGAATGCAGGCAGCCGTCAATGCTCCGCTTTGATCCTGGAGAATAGAGTGTCGAGATCCTTACACGTCCCTCTACCTCTCGCTATACAAGACTACTACGCCACAATTCTTTTGTTTGATAATCATCTCTACGCAACCATACGCAACTGTTCATTTTGTTGATGGTTCTGGTACTGATGACGGCTAAGTATGCCTGAGCGCTTTTTTAAAAGGCGAGCCTTTAAAACACCCACTAATCGCTCTATTCCCATTTTCGACGCCTGGCACGATTCTACGCTTGTTCCACGCAATATATCAGGCGTTAAGAAAACTCCTTTCACTTCATGGCATTCATATAGTGTTTTTTTTTTCAGTTTACATACTGGCCTAAATAAATATTACGGCTTTGTGGCAGAATTCTTGCTTGCCACGCAGACGATCTGGGTTCGATCCCCATTCAAACTCGAAAACATTTATTCATCTTATTTTCATCTTTCTCACTCACGGAAAAGATGGTGATTTTTTTTCTCGAAACCAACGACGTCTACGCTGACACCGACTCAAGAATTTCCGCGAAATGACCCCTTGAAAGCTATCACGTTAAAATGGTGAAAGCGTCAAACGGACAAAAAAACGTGAGGGAAGTATTACTCAAACGGAAATGAACACGTTCAATATAGCTAGGAACACGAAAGGAAATAATTTGGGCATGAGTCAGTGTCGGCTCGGCTGCCCATCTCGTCGCTTTCTTCGACAAAAAAAAAAACAACTTGCCCAGATTTTTCTTCGAGTGAAAAGAAACTAGATAAAGAGGAATTGGCGAGTGCCACACGAACACTTGTTAACTGCAGTGTTTTAATTTCCATGTGATACTTATGTGCCAGCCGAAGGACAGACTTACTCGCTGGTCTTCTCGAGCAGTTCCTGCGGCGGCTGCACGGGCTTCGCAGCCTCAGCTCCGCTGTGCGTGACGGCAACCACGTGCAGCTCGACCTCCGGGTTGGTGGTGCCCGCCTTGGGGTAGCGCAGCGGCAACAGCGCCGGATACTGTCCCTCGTACAGGGGAAACGTCATGGCGCTAACAGCGCTGTCGTTGAAGGTGGCGTAGCAGAGGCGGCTTCCCCCGGGCGACCACCAGAGCGCACTGCTCGAACCCAAAACCTCCTCCTCGTAGAGCCAGTCCGCTATGCCGTTGAACACGACACCAGGCGAGCCCGTGTCCGTGAGCCGCACGGGAGACGAGTCGCCCACACTCGGGATCAGGTACAGGTCGTTCTCGAATACGTACGTCTGGTAAGAGGAGGGAAGAAACGGAGGCCCCTTTTAGGGAAGGGAGCTTGACAGCTGTTCTCGATTTGCGCTCTTGCCATGCTGGCTGCCACGCGATAAGCCTGACCCGCAGGTCGTGGGATCGAATCCCGGCTGCGGCGGCTGCACTTCTGATGGAGGTGGAAATGCTGTAGGCCCGTGTGCTCAAATTTGCGTGCACGTTAAAGAACTCCATGTGGTCGAAATTTCCGGAGCCCTCCAATATGCGGCGTCTCTCATAAACATAGGGGGATTTTGGGACGTTAAACCCAACAAATCGATCAATCAATGCCGCGCGATAAGCAGACAATTGGCGAAGCCACGATCAATTAGTAACAGCACTTACGGAAAGAAGTTGCGTGAATTCATGGCAGAGGTCGAAGCCCGTATTCACAACATACTTCTCTCACTTATGACTGCATGGTATTGCCCGTAGCAGTCGTGATGTTCTTGCTATCGTGCTGATATACACAGTCGCTATAGCGAATACATGAACCCTTAAGTTAGAGAGCTCTCTTCAATATGGACCCAGGACTTGGTATTCACGAAGCATCTCCTGCATTACACTGCATAACACATCTTCACCTCTAAAGATGCACCAAAACACTTCGGGTTTTTCAAGTAATTATTGGACCACTACGCTTACTCCATACAGTACCTTGCGTATGCAAACAGCACGCACCTACGCACACGAAAGAACGAACGAACCAAACAACGAATTGCAACAGTAAGCGAAGTGTCATGCTTCGTGAACCACGACCAACAGGGTTCAGGACGAAATGAGAACATTTCAGAGACAACGTGTTTGGAGACTTAAAAGGAGAGCCTGATATTTTGGATGAATGTATCAGTCGACAAATGACAACAAATGCGCCAAACCGTTATACACAACGTTCATTGCACTGAGCTGCATGCGTTTATTTCTCGCGTTTGCATGGCAACACACAACACCGAAATGAAAGAAAACGAAAACGGGCCAGCACTATATATATATATATATATATATATATATATATATATATATATATATATATATATATATATATATATATATATATATATATATATATATATATATATATATATATATATATATATTGTCACGTTACAACGCAACTGTAACCTGTAGATAATGGCACACAAGGACGTCAAACTGATTCACTGATTCGAACAACGGCAGTATGACTATTGTTTTTTCTCTGCACGCGCATCTTTGTCCTTTTCTGAACAGCGGCACATACAAGCATGCCAGCATCTGTGGAAATAATACTTCAGAACTTGTACTAGTGGCTATAATATATATATATATATATATATATATATATATATCTATATATATAGATATCTATATATATATATATATATATATATATATATATATATATATATATATATATATATATATATGCAGCCTTTTGTAAATTGTAGACGCAATATTATCGATGACGAGCAGCGTGCAAAGCTGCCACAGTCTCCAGGAAAGTAAATATTTGTCATTTCGGACCAAATACTCTCTTTATAATGAAACCCCCCTTTGCACTAAAAAAGCACATAAAGGAACGGGCACCAGCGAACTGCGACAGAAAACTTGGAAAATGTGCCATAGCCCACCACATCGTTTTTAAGAACGAAGTGAAAAAAAACATTTGAAATGCTGTTCCGGAACTAAGAATTGCTGTTCCGGAATGCTGTTCCGGAATCATTTAATTTTTACAGCAGCCGCATTCACGCAGCCGCATTGGACTTATCTGTACGTACCAGCTGGTTTCCAGTTTGGCCCCAGGCAGCATATTGTAGTTCCTCCTGGTTCGAGCTGTGTTTCAGCGGGAACACCTCTCTGAAGCATACGTGAAAACAAAGAAAGTTCCGAAAATAACTTAACTAAGCCCGTCAGTGAAAAAAAAGGCATACTGAGTAATTATTATCATAAACCCAGATTATCTGCTAGTCGCACGTAAGTTGGCCTTGCGTACTGATCAAGCTGTTGAAAGGGTCACCGTCCCTGCAACGTTGGTCCCGAAACTGCATTTTGGTGAAGGCGATAGACGAAAACGGCCGCGAGGTGGTGACCGCATATGTTGTGAAGACCGCCCCACCGCGGCGGTCTATAGTGGCTGAGGTACTCGGCTGCTGATCCGCAGGTCGCGGGATCGAATCCCGGCTTCGGCGGCTGCATTCCCGACGGAGGCGGAAATGCTGTAGGCCCTCGTGCTCAGATTTGGGTGCACGTTAAAGAACTCCAGTGGTCAAAACTTCCGGAGCCCTACACTACGGCGTATCTCGTAATCATGTGGTGGTTTTGGGACATTAAACCTCACGCATTAATTAATTGCTGCGAAGATAGATAGGTGCCGTAAATCGGTCGACGCCACCCAGTACAGCATGTGAGTAGCGGCATATGAGGGAGGCAGGGTAGTGTGTGATTAGTTACCAAATTATCAGTTGCCAGAGCACGCAGAATGATCAGTTGTGCACTTTCAATATCTCCCCTCTCGATAAAGGCAGCACAAATAATAATGAATATCGCGAAACCTTGCTACCAACGTGCTTTTCAGCTCTGCGAGGCTGTATATTTTGGGTAGAAGTGAAAGAAATATACTGTAGCCACTGAATCGGAGACATTACGACTTTAAATACCACAAGAGAGCGGCTTTTGCTCCCCATGTACTATGTGGTTTCCTTTTAAAAGTGATCAACCGAATGATACAGCTGCGTAGTTATCTTCAAATATGGTGAGTCGTTATCGTAATGGGAAATAGATTCGGACGTCTTGAGGGGCTAGTTGGTTCATTTTATAGAGGAAAAAAATGCGGGAATAAAGAAAAGACACCACAAAGAACGAACACTTAAACAGCTCGAGCGCAAACTACCAACTTAGTAGTTTGCGCTCGACCTGCTTAAGTGTTCCTTATTTGTGGTGTCTTTTCCTTATTAGCGCAATAAGTAGATTTTTTGCAACATGACTAATAGAAAAACTTAAAACATGAGGAAACATTTCACAAGCCAGGTAACATGCAATTTCGACAGAACACCTTGACTAAAATGAGCCCGCATGTGTTGTGTCTTTTGTTTTTGCCAGATGGCTCACCAATTCCCCCCCCCCCCGCCGCCCCCCGGCAACTTTTGTCAGAGTCTTCATTGAGTGACGTAGCAGATATAACACTGAAATGTTTTTGTCTTGTAGATGATGCAGCTACTAACTGGGTAATAAAGTGGCCATTCTCAATATTTTGGCTGGATCAGTAATTGGTTTGTAGTCATATCATAGAGGAAAAGAATGTGAAGCTGCTTCGATATTTATTAAAGATTAATGATTATTAAGAGGAAGCATAGACAAGTTCGCTTACGAATCGTTGCGGCATGTGTTTAACCCAAGAATGTTTAATTTTTTAGTATAACACCCTTGGTTTAACCTTGAAACAGTGAACTAAAGTAAAGCAATTCGATGTGACAGGACGTTTCTCTAAGACTGCATTGCAATGACATTTATGCTTGTACGCTTTTCCTTCGCTGATTAACTTTGAAGAGAATCATCTCGTGAAGAATCCTTCATGTTTCTCGCTTGAGCTATTGTCGAATGATAGACGTTGGTTCTAAAAATTTTTGAACGTCCACAAAACAAACAAGAAATGCAAAAAATAAAATAAAAAAGAACAATGGGATCGGTGCTTCCAGACGTTGCTTACCTGTTCGAAAAATCATAGATCTTGTACTTTGCGGTGAACGAATATCGGAACACCTAGAACAAAAAGAAAAAAAGAGAGGAGGGGAAGCATATAAAACAGCTGTTATGTTGTGAGGTAAGAAAGAAAAAATATATATGGTGCTACCATCAACTTCCTTCCTCACGCGTCATGTTTGTTTTTTTATTCTTCATTGAATGTCATTATAATAACAAAATTTTTATGAAGAATCTTACTTGTGTGATGTGATTGGAGTTTCGAGGCTAAACGTAAAGGCCCAAGTGAACGGTTTCTGAAGAATGATCTTCTGAGAGTGTTGTGATATACTGCGCAGTTTTGAGTAAATTAAGCATGACAGAAGGGAAGAAATATTTTGAAAAACATGCTGAGGAACGCACAGTATCTGTTATAAGAATAAACTGCAGTAAAAAGACACTGCAGTTACAATTTTATGCGTTTTAAATAGAAATATTGCAGGTTATACACGTGTATGTGACCCAAACTTGAAGTAGTTGAGATTTGACTTGGAAAATGTGAACATTAGCTTATATTTACAAAACTTCCTCTACATTTGCTGACTGATCCTGAGGTCCCTTTTGACTTCTTATATCAGCAGGGTTTCCTCCAAGCAGTTACTAATGTGAGAGAGAGAGCAGCATTGTATGCACTTGACTCCACACATTAGGTACGCGCATAGCATCTTGTAAACTTTTATTTTATACGAAATTGTATGAGAACCTACGTAAGTAATCATAATAAAAGACTGACGCCCGTGTAAAAACTTTGCATTCACTACCTTACTGTAAAAACAATCACGCTATGTCTGGCTGAGCAATTCTGAGCATGCAATACTGCACCTGAGGCGTAGTGACATTGTAGCAGCCAACAGTTACATTCCACGACTATACCCCACCAGGAACCGCCACAGCTCAACTTCCTTGAAAGCGCTCATCTACAGCTTGTTTTCAGTACAGTCGCAGTTGGTTGGCACACTTTTTTCTTGTTCGGTCAACAGTAGTTGTTATTTAGTGCAAAGTCGAGCCGGAGACATGCTTGACTTAAGTGAGTATCGAGTGGGCATTCCAGATGAAGAAAAATGGTACACCAGCTATATAATCCACTTACGGGCACAACGTCGTGGACAAGTAGCAAGAAGTTGAGATCAGGCGACATATAATACTTGCGCACGTCATATTGTCGCTGAAAACAGAAAGGAAACCAATTAGGACAATGTAAAGGCAGTCAGTAATTGTTCTATACAGGGTGTCCCACGTAACTTCAGCCAGAGTTTAAAAATATGCCGGAACACGTAATTACGACACGACCAAATGCATGTTGCTCACCGTAGCCTGGAGTTAGACTACTTTTTGTGTTCTCAAATATTGTTTGAATAGATCTGTTCAATTACTTACTTTTGAAGGAACGAAGATGGATAAAATTTCAATGAGAAAGTTATAGATCGGTTTGCAAATGCCCAAATAGATAGCTTTGAACCTTGTATAGGTTAAGTACTAGTGTTTTTCTGCTAATTACAAATGCCCGCGAAATACAAAAAAATACTACGTGACAAACCCGCTTGCGCGTCTGTGCGCACGATGATTCTAGTGCGCTCTAACGTTCTGCGTACGAACGATACACTTCCCTCACACTGGTTCATGACAGCGATAAGCGGTCACAGCGGTTATTGTTTTTGCGGCCGATAGCAAAACGTGTTCATCGTGAAGCCACTACCATCGTCGCAGCCCTGCCGAGACAGTACAATGGGGCAAATGCTATGGTCGTTCGTACGCGGAACGTTAGGGAGCACTAGAATCATTGTGCGCACTGGCGCACGAGCGAGTTTGTCACGTGGTATTTTTTGTATTTCACGGGCATTTGTAATTACCAGAAAAACTAATACCTAACAGATATAAAGTTCAAAACTGTCTAATCGGACGTTTTGCAAACCGATCTACAGCCTTTTGATATAATTTTTTATCTATGTTCCTTCCTTGAAAAGTTAGTTAATTAAACATATCTAATTAGACAATATTCGTGAACACTAAAAAACAGTCTGACTGACGCCAGGCAACGGTGAGCAACATGCGTTTGGTCGCGTCGTAATCACGTGTTCCGGCATATCTTTAAACTCTGGCTAAAGTTACGTGGGACACCCTGTATATAGAGCTGTTCAACACACGGTAACAAATTCAGGTCCCGGTAAAAATAAAGAAAAGAGTATGGTGTCCTCGTTCCGGTGATTATTCAAGCCATCCAAGGGCGTGTTTTGTTCGCGAGGAGGTCGACTTTGCTCATCTGAGCCGAGCGCCTGCCGTGTCCGGGAAGATACCGGCAGCGTCAATGTTTTACAATGCCTGCGCGCCCAACAGCGGCTGTGTAAATACATCAAAGCTTTTGCGCGCCATCCCCGTAGGCCTCGCCGACCCATAAAGCGTGCCTCACGCGTACAACTCTGCTTTCTGGTCGCGTTTCTCATCACCGTAGCGGCGGGAAAAGCGAACCCCTGGGGCTAGCGGGGTGCCCGCTTAGGTGCTTTAACTCCTCGGCCACTCGCAAAGGGCCTGCCCGCTTGGCCGCGTCTCGTTAAGATGTGGTGCGCATTTGTTCGGCATCCAACGACGCCGTTATAGAGCGGACAAAGTTCGGAGTGGGATGGCCTAATGTGTTCGCCAGTGTCGTGAGCACCGCGGCGCTGTAAACGTTTACGGCCACAGCGAGGGGCGGCCAGAAGAGTGAAAGAACTGCATGAGACCATTGGAATGACCGGGAAGCAGCCAGGGCCTTAGCTTTCACTGGAAAGTGCAGTGCCAAACAAAAGGAAGGAGCGCTTCACGACGATCGACTGACCCACGAAAGCTTTCCACGCTGGCATCTTACGCGTGCCGCCAAGTCACGCAAAAAACCAAAACAGTCGATCGCGAAAGCGAAAAGTTTTAGCAACGAGTAAACTTAATGCTTATAGTGTACGTTGGCTCAAAGCCTCAGCGAAGAAACCAAAAACGCGTTCGAGCAACATTTACTCAGCACATCATCCGTCCAGAGACCGCTCCTCCCGTGCACGTATCCTGTGTACTTCCTGTGTTCGCTATTCTTAATGGAGCCTTGGTGATTCAATGAACTTCTGTCTATTGGGCCTGATTTTCACAAGCCTCTATATCGGACCTTCCTCACCGAGCGTCGTTTATTTTTTTATTTATTCTGTTAACTTTAACGAAATCGCGACACTACCGGAACACATTTGTGTTCCGAAAAGGGGTCGCCTATCGGAGGCTCGTACACTTCCTCGCACGCCAAGTTTTAGCAAAGGCAGAAAAGAGACAGGCCCCGCGTTAGCAGGACCAGCATGTTACATTTGGTGTCGCAAAATGTCATGCTAGTTTCTATTTTCTATTTTTTAATATTTTTAACCTTTAGCTAATGAGTATGTTTCTTTGGGTTATAAGCGACCTTACATAAAAAAAAAGGTCATTAGTAAGCTAGGACGCTTCAGAGCCCTGCAACTGGTACTAAAACACGAGGGTAAAATTTCCAGTCACTGTAGCTCCAATCGGGAGTTTCTTCACTTGATGTAGTTTCTTGATGCAGTTGTAGTTTCTGGCCGTGTGATGAGTGCTGCTTTTCTGTCGGTATATATTAGCGTGAAGCATCAGAGATCACGCCCCCCACATTACAACACAAAACTGTGCCCCCCCCCCCCCCATAAAAAAAATCTATTTTCTTACTACTCATGAGATTTCCGGCACAAGGCTATACAACCAAGTGAGGTGAGGCTGTTGATTGCTTTCTTCCATAGCAATGTGAATCAAGCGCGTCGCAACGCCAAAAATTTCCTTTTTTCCCTTCGAGTCAACTATACGTCACTTTCAACGGGGACAGCGACTCCCCGCATATGTCATCCTAAATGGGAGAAGAACAGTGGGCGCTCACGAATGTAGTGTTGTGCAGCAGCGTCCTCTTCTCCTTGTTCTGAGCGTTGTACAGCACCAGCGCGCCGTCTGTGTCCCGGTACACAAACTCGGTGTCTAGGCGAAAAGAAACAAACAAAAAACGTTATGCTTCGCACAGAGTCACAGAGGTGCATGAAGCGCTACGGCGCATTTTAGCGGCTCGCGTTTCAGAGCCACAACGCAATTAAGATAAGATAAATCATGAATCAGTGCCATGTGACCCAGCCTCTGGATCTTCCCAGAACCCGTGACTGTTGTCGAAAGTAGAATTGTTAGTTAGTTACTACTGTCACGTCCACAATTTCATCTAAACGTCGTCACGTGCACTCAATCGAAGACTTGGGAGTGTGCTATTTTGTATCTAATAAACTTGAAACTAAAAAAATAAGGAAAACCGGTTAACCAAATGGACGGCCACGTACAACTAGCAACTTGCCACTCAGTTTTCTTTGAAACGGCGCAATTAATCGGTGGAGAAAAAGAAACAGTATGTGAACATATTGAGGTAAATGTATCTAATACCACATTTTAGCTTCGTTTACACCCGTGTTAGATATTAAAAGTTTGTTGAATTTTCCGCATCCAGACTGAGAAAATAAGACAACGAGAAGCATTTTTTTACGTACTGGGCTCATGCAGATGCTAATAAAAGTGAGTTAGTGAAAAAAAAATTGGTCTGAACTTTTGGCGCTTGTTAGTTCTATCGTACTTGTTTTTCGTGTTCACTTACGGTTTATTAGTTATGATTTTTAGATCTAAAACAACTGCAATAATTCTGGCATTTCTATTGCGCATTACATGGGCGCACTGCATGTAAAAAAGGGAATGCGTATTAGAAATGAGGAAATACCAAAAATATTTAAAAGAAACTAAACCATTGCCTATATTACAACTGTGCATTATAATTTCCCTAATTAATACGTAAATCAAGTGCTTATTTTGTCATTCGTCATTTTCGTGGTTCGTGACATCGTCGTTCGTGACTTCGCACTGTGAAACCATCTCTCATCATGTAAAGCCGTGGCCAAGTTGGTGTAGAGCACGCGAGGAGCCGGTTTTTGCTGTGTGGGGCGAAACCTTGAGGCAGTATCGGGCTCTGACTTGGTCAGCCTGACAACAAGGCCACGCATGATCGTGATAGACCACTTCAGAGCCAAAAACTGCCCTAAGGTTTTGCCCCGCACCGCAAACACCGGCTGCTCGCGTGCTCTACACAGATGTGGCCGCGGCTGTGCCTACAGTAACCACCACGCGTACGTGGCGAAATTTTGCTATCTGGCAAAATGACCGGCAACTAATCGTTCGACAATCACAATGTAGCGAACGAGTCTTATGCCATCATGCAGACCATGGCTGAAGCTTTTCAACAGCTTCCAACATGCTTGAATATTGAAACGTTTTAAGCACGTTGCCCAAAGTCAGAATGAAGCAACTGAGTGTCGCATCTGCTGTGGACGAAGCAGATGCGGCACGATCACAGCGTTGACGTATTTCTAAAGCCACGCACACGGCCTGCGTCGAGAATCGAAAGAGAACTTGAGGCATCACATCTTAATGAGCCTGGCTTACTAATGATCGATCATGGATGGCAACTACGCAGTTATGAAGGTAAACGGCGAAAACGAAACTATACTGCTTGTCACAGTTTGACCCCAGTGGATATGGTCATCATAGACAGCGACCTCGCAAATCAAAATCGTCCAGTAAAATCGAAAACGAAACGGGTCCGCTGCTCCCTCTGAACCATTGGTCGCCGACAACACGATTGTAGTATTATTATGGATAGCGACCACGCCTTTCTAAAGGCCTGGGGCCATTTAGGTTGTTCGCGGATGCCTTTTATGCTCCTTTGTGTGGCACATTTGTGGAAATTAATGCTCGCCGAGCTTCGTGGATTGTCCGAATGATTGAACTTTCCATATTCATTTTCATCATCAACATCAGCCTGACTGCACCCACTGCAGGACAAAGCCTCTCCCATGTTTCACCAGTCGACTCGAGCCTGTGCTTGCTGCTGTCACTTTATACCCGCAAACTTCATAATCTCATCTGCCTACCAAACTTTCTGCCCCACCTCACCCGCTTGCCTCGAATCCAGTCTGTGATCTTCAATGACCATGGGTTATCTTGCCTTCGCGCTACGTGCCCTGCCCGTGACCGTTTCTTCTGGATCTCGGCTATGATGTCCATAAACCCGGTTTGTTCCCTGATGAACTCTGCTATCTTCTTGTCTCTTAAGGTTACAGCTATCATTTTCCTTTCCATTGTTTGCTGGGTCGTCCTCAATTTAGGCTGAACCCTCTTTGTAAGTTTCCAGGTTTCGGCTCCGCATGTCAGTACCGGCAAAACGCAGCAGTTATACACATTCCTCCTGAGACCTACCTTTCTACTCTCCTTGCCTAATTCAGTAATCTTGAATTGCAATTTATTCCTTGAATTAGTCAGCAATGTAATGTTATCGGCGAAGCGCAGGTTAGTAAGGTACTCACTATTAACTCGTATCCCACACTCTTCCCATTTTAGGCCTCTGGAAACCTCCTGTAAGCATGAGGTAAAAAGGATTTAGGAGATCGTATCCCCTTGTCTTACACCCGTCTTTATTGGTATTCTGCCGTTTTCTTTGGGGGCACTATGGCGGCAATATATCCGCTGTAGATTTCTTGCAGGATGTTTGTATACGCTTTGTCGACGCCCTGATTCCGCAGTGTCTGCATGACTGCTGATATCTCTACTGAATCAAATGACGTCTTGTACTCTATGAAGACTATGTATAGTGGTTGGGGGTATTTTATGCATTTCTTTATCTTCTGATTGATAGTATTAGCATGGTCGATTGTTGAGTAGCTTGTACGAAATCCTGCTTGATACTTCAATCGATTGAACTCGAATGTCTTAATTTTGTTAGAAATTACATTTGTAAATAGCTTGTATACGACGGAAAGAAAGCTAATCAGCCTGTAATTCTTCTAGTACTTGTCATCCCCCTTTTTATGAATTAAGATGATGTTAGCATTCTTCCAGGATACTGGTACCCTTCCCGTCAGGAGACACTTCTTAAACAGGGTAGCCAGTTTTTCGAACACAATCTGTCCTCCATCTTCCAGCAGATCTGACGTTACCTGATTCTCACTAGCCACTTTGCATCTTTGCATTCCTTCTAAGGATTTCCTGATTTCCTTTGTTGTTACTGTTGGTTGTAATCTGGGTTACTTCTAGTTCTTACATTATGGTCACGGTTGTCCCGGCTACTCTTCAGATATCTTCAAAACTTGTTCGCTACATTATCTTTTCCATATTTGTAGTTACTTTTCCTTCCATGCCCCTTAGTGCCTACATCTGGTTTTTGCCTATCCCAAGTTTCCTCTTCACCGCTTTGACGTTCCCTACGTTTTTCAGAGCATGTTCATTTCTTTCCATGTTATGCCTTTTACATCGGATACCTTACGCTTAATAATCAACTTCGAAAGCTCTGCCACTTCTATTTTGTCTGTTGTACTTGACACTTTCATGATTTGACGCTTCTTAATTAGGTTCTTCGTTTCGTGGGAAAGCTTGCCAGTGTCCTGTCTAACTACCGTACCTCCAACTTCCACCGCACACTCTGTAATGATACTCGTCAGATTATCATTCACCGCGTCAACGCCAAGACCAGTTTACTCGATAAGAGCCGAGTATCTGTTATGAAACGAGACTCAAAATTCCCGTATTTGCCCTCTCAGCACTAGCTTATTGATTGGATTTTTTCGCGTCAGTTTTTGTCGTTCCTTCGTCAAGTCTAGGCGAATTCGAGACCTTACCATTCTATGGTTGCTGCACCGTACCTTGCCAACCACTTCGACATTCTGTACGATGCCAGGGTCCACACTCAGTATAAAGTCGATTTCGTTGCTACTTTCACCATTAGAACTCCTCCCTGTCCACTTATGGTTCACTCGTTTTCGGTAGAGCGTATTCAAGATCCGTAAACTATTGCGTTCTGCGAATCGTACAAATAACTCCCCTCTGGGACTTCTAGTACGGATGCCTTGATTCTCTACTGCCTGGTCTCCAGCCAGCTTCTTCCTAACCTTGGCACTGAAGTCGCCAATCAGTATAGTATATATGCTGTGTTTTAGCCTACTCATGGCTGATTCCACGTCTTCATAGAAGCTATTAAACAATACGTCATCATGGCGGAATGTGGGCGCGTAGGCCTGTACCCCCTTCTTCTTGTATATCTTACAATGTTTAAGTACAATACCTGCCCCCCCTTTCGTTAATGTTATAGTATTGCTCTATGTTACCAGCTATAGTTTTGTGGATAAGGAGCTCCAACCCCCGTTCTCTTCTGTCAGCCAAGTCACGATAGCAAGGATGCTACGAATGCCTGGGTCCGGACAGGCCAACACTGGAACATAAACTTGGCAACGTTTAACGCTAGAACCTTATCCAGGGAGGCAAGTCCAGCTGTGCTGTTCGAGGAACTAGCGGCTGTTAAATGGGATGTAGTAGGACTAAGTGAAGCGACGAGGGCAGATGAAGCCTATACAGTGCTGCAGAATGGGCCGACTTTCCATATTAACGGGGGTCAAATTAACAAGCGCACGCGCATGCGCTTACAAGCATGACTTCATATGTCTTTCGATGTTGCGCCAGTGAGGCAGATGAAGAAGGATCATTAAGAAAATGGGCCTCCTATCACCTGAACGACTACCACTCCGCGATTTCTTTCGTTCCTTCGGCCGCAGTAGAAAAAGAGAAAGTGGCCGCTTCAATATCTTCTTTCTGGCTAACGATACAGTATCCCGGCGAATGGGAATAAATAGAGAGCGGTGAAGACAGCGTCGGATTACGCATTTCGCAAGACAGCGAGTCGATGCCGAGTCCACAGACACCACAAGTATATGCGAGCATAAAGGAATATTCATTCGAATCTTCCTCAAGTATGCTACGCTGTCGCAGATGAGAAAAAAATTCAATCTATTCACAGCTTTCATGTAAAAAAACTCTTATTATAAAGAGAAGGAGTGAGAGAAAGAAGTAGAGGCGTTTCGCCGGGCTCTACACTTCATGTTCCGATTTTCGTTTTCGTTCCACTTGAAAATCTGGGCTCCCGAGAAGGGTTTTATTGAGCTCCAGAGATCACACTGCAGTGAAAAAATAAAGAAACTGACACAAGCGAAAAAAAAAACTGAGAAGAAGAAGAGAAAGAAGAAGAAGAAGCAGCAGCCGGCCGAAATACGAGTGAGTGAGCTTTCGCAGACGCACAAGCATAAATGCTCCTTCTGAGATTAATATTCATATTTCACACGGATCACAAAATTGCAAAAAAAGAGAGATTTTACTCGAAGCACGCAAACACTGCCGACAATCACTATCGCCCATATAGTTTTCCTTCAGCTTTAATATGACGAGTTTTTTTTTGTTTCTACAGGCAGAAAAAAAAAACAGCAACTGATGTTTCGCTCTTTGTACGAGAGATGTCTATTTAGGGGAAATGAAATTTGCACGAATTATTATGTGGTACAGTCTTCCGGAATTGACGAACTTGCGTTATTTTCCAGCAAATATTTTGGGAATCTTGTCTTACACGGAGCAAACTTTGGTGAAGTCACGTATTGTTGCTATGATTTTCGCGTCAGGGTCGGTGAAACGAAACACAAATATCCGCCAAGAAATCGTGTTTCGGTGCGTCGTCGACTATTGTCAAAGATACAGATGGCAAAATATATAACGTCCATTTACTGAATCATATGACGGAGTCCAGAAAGCTTAGATGTGGGCAACGTTGGAAAATCGGTACAATTACTGTCTAAGCTTCACTACACACTTTACTACTAATCGTTAACGCTGATGCCAGTGATGTCAACATTGCTATTTTCTTCTGCGTCATTGTCCTATCCGTGGCCCCGCCGCGGTGGTCTAGTGGCTAAGGTACTCGGCTGCTGACCCGCAGGTCGCGGGTTCGATTCCCGGCTGCGGCGGCTGCATTTCCGATGGAGGCGGAAATGTTGTAGGCCCGTGTGCTCAGATTTGGGCGCACGTTAAAGAACCCCAGGTGGTCGAAATTTCCGGAGCCCTCCACTACGGCGTCTCTCATAATCATAGCGTGGTTTTGGGACGTTAAACCCCACAAATCAATCAATTGTCCTATCCGTGAACTCTGTGATCAGCTAACCATCGATGCCCGAGTAAGACAAAACGTTGATTTCGGCCAAGCTATTTGCCTGGCACTGTTCGTGTGTCTTCCCTCCGGTACAAAAATTTTTGCCAAGTTTAGGTGCTCGGCGTCTCTAAGAAACTTGAAAACTATAACCTAATACAGCATGAAGGTTTTTCTTGTACTTGCGGCATATGGTGCGCCATACACAACTTGTATTTGGAAGGCGTCAAATTAGGTTGAATTTCACTTAGACCACGTTGATGTTGCTCGAGCATAGTTGACATAGATTGCGCGTGCGCGTGTCCACTTGTTATGTATTACGGTGTATTAAATTGGGTACGCTTCTTAAAACCCAATTTCTTGTCTTTTCCGCATTTATAAGGGCTCCAATCAGATTTCGAAAGTAGTTCCCAGCTTGTTCTCTTTTTGCTTCTTGTCGGCACAAGATGCGACGTGCATTCGATACAAGATGGAAACGACGGAACTACAAAATGTCTTGAAGTCCTCGCCTAGTTGTCTCGCGACTGTACAGCGACTTCCGAGGTGGTGCCATTGAGGCTTGCCCTTCATAACGGCACCTGAAGCATTCGCCCACAAAATGTGGCCACCTGCGTACACGTGCAAGGCCTTGTATAGCGAGGTATCCTAAGAAACACGGCTAATACTCTTAGGCATATGCTGCATTGAAAGAATTTCTCAGGGCACGCTTCCAGATATCTCTCATTAACAGCAGCACTACGCGGCCACGCAGAAATGAAGTAAAGTCTGCTCAAAGCATCGCACGCAACGCGTACGTAACGCGATAGCGTAATCGATTTACTTGTGATTAGTGTGTACTAGAACAGGGGAGCACCCAGAACAGCCGCAGCACCAATGCACAGAAAGTTAAGCCCAAACAGGGTCAACCCGCTCGTGGCCCTTCGGTCGGTAGTCTGGAATGTGTCTTCATTTTAAGAGTTGCGCGCAGTTCTGCCGAAGTGGTTGAGGGGTAGAATGGTCGCTTCTCGTTCAAATGGCTCGGTTTGGACTCTCAGCTGTAGCTGGTGGATTTATATTCCAAGTATCACTTGTTGCAGTTGTATTGGTTTGTATATATTTCTTAATTCTAGCTTTAGTTGCTACGTATTGCTGCAAAACGTAACGCAAAATGTGAAGCGCATTTATTGGCGAGGACAAATAATGGTTTCCATTGTTTATTTTTACTTAGGTTGTCCATAAATACAGGGTAAACATTCGTCATAGTTTATTACTTAGGTTATATGTTCGTAAAATCAATTGTACAATAATACTACATTTGTATCCACAATGTCCACACCTTCACCTGTTTACGTACACCTCGTCATCGCTCTATTAAAGTTACCAGCAAAATAGCTTTTTCTTTAGTGCCAGGAGGAATCCTGAAAGAACAGACAGAACATCGCAGCCTTTGCAGTATTCAAACCTTCGTGGTTCCCCACTGACCGAAGGTCGTAAACATTTAGTTAGCAGTTGGTTTTTTTCTTTGAAGCAAGCCAGCAGCCGGCGATAGAAAGCAGCGTATCGAGCACACGCAGGACGAGTCTCGTATTAGCTAAAATCTCAGAGGCCATGCTTTACGTTCTCACGGAATCCCGTGCGGTGGCGCTGCGAATAAATACACTTGCTGTGATATTTCTTATTGACTTTTTGTAGCAATACTTATCCGCTGAAGCTATAGACTAAAAAAAAAACAAAGGCAAGCCAATACAGTCATACAAACGTCATTAAGAATAAGAATGAACAATCTATAGCTGTGATTCGAACCCGACCATTTTGAGTGGGAAGAGGACATTTTACCCTTGAAACCGCTTCGGCAGAGCCGCGCGCCCCTTTTGAAGCGACGACACATTGCCAGAAGTGGCTTGACCCTGTTTGGACTTCACTTTTCGAAGCTCGATACGGGCACTCCCCTGTTCTGGTACACTGTAGTTGTGATCAATTGCATTTTTGCTTAATTTATTGCAGGTAATGAATAACTTTTTTTTTTCAAAATCAGGTTGTAGCTAGTTTACTACGGCAGTTTTGGTACCGAAAAATTGCGACAGCTCTGTAGACGCAAGGTCCCTAGCCTATTTTTGGCCTTTTCCTTGGGCTTACCTGACGTAGCGCCAGCAACTGTGAAGCGCAATGTTACAGTCGCCGCCTGGTGGCCACTGGCTGAAGCGCGCCTAGTGTGGATTGCTCCCTGCGTCGTCTGCTAGCCACGTAAGGGTGGCATGTGCGCGTACGTCATGCTCGTCCTCAAAGGGAGGCTTGTCCCGCTCTGTTAGCGCAAGTTTAACGGCTCGTACGTTTGCATAGCACGATCTACAGACACATTTGGCCTTGCTCGGCTGTATATGCACTGCAATAAGATCAGTTCGGGCACTTGCCGATAGTGCTGTGTATCGTCGTCGTACTCTTCGTTCACCGGTATCACGTCGGTGTGGGTGCCATGCTTTGGTTGAAGAGCATTGTCCCGAACACGAGGAGTATTGTGTGGATGTATAGCGTTTTAGCCTCCCATTAGTGAACAAAGTGTTGCATTTTTGTTAGGTGTCTACTTGTGGTTTTGTTACTTATCGGACAAGCTTTAATTGTGCTTGAGATAACCTTTTATTGTGTAATCCTAGTCTCACTACACCGAAATATATCTGTCTAGTAAATTCCGGCACTTCCGTACATAATTTGTTTCTTAAAAAGAACAGAAAATGGAATGACATAGAGATGAATAAAGTTGAGTCGCCATGCACAATTTTAACATTCGGCAAAATTTATACCGACACACCCATGTGCTTAGATTTGGGTTCAATTAAAAAATCCAGATGTTCAAAACTAATCAAGACAGCGTGTCTTCCAGTTATTTCCTATAATTTCACGCATAACGTCATCTTTTTTTACGTTATCTTGAGCGCCTTTCTGGCGTTGTTGTAAACTGAAGGAAGTAGCGAACATTATTCGCGGTAAACAAATATTATTCCATCGAATAACCGAACTCTCGTTGAGTCACTGTCATGCAGATAATCAATCAGAGATCACTTTGTGCAGAACTGTTACATTTCTATACTGTTATTGGAGTAAGAAAAAGCATGCTAAGCGCAGCCAGCCTAGTTTTCCTGAATAAACTGATCAACTGCTGTACGTACATTTTATGAAGAACTGAGTAAGAAAAGATGCGGATGCGTATTAGCGTTTCTCATCGCCACAGAACATGGAAGCTCTTTCTTTTTATTTCTTTTCTTCTGGTATCCAAGACCAGCATGCATAAAGCAAAAACTGAATTCAGTCACACTCCATTAGTGCGTAGCAGAAAGAGACAAGCTCAACACTTAAAAATAATAATATTAATAAAAAAACAAAACGTGACAGTGCGAAAACTCAGGCAGTCACCAAGCACGAACATCCCTTTTATTGGAAGACTGCGTTTCTCTGACAAGTAATAGTTACGTTCGATAAACATCGTACATTCATTCGGCAACTAACGACATATATAGTACGAGAAGGTTGTAGTTAACGCCTTTTATTCGCGCGCGGTCGGCTCACACCGCTCACGAGAAAGCGCCGCTGCCTACATTTGTATGCGCGCCGCCAGCAGCCTCTACACCCTTGCCAGGTGACGGTGCTATCACCTATAGCTCGACATCGGAGCGAATAGCACGGAAGCTCTGCGAAACTACGAGATAGTGAGCAAGGTGTTCCTAATACAGCCATTCCCTTCAGCGCTTGCATTGAAATCAGGAAGTGTTCAATGTAGCAGCTGACGTCGTGGCAAGGAAAGTTGAAAAAAAAATTAGTGACGACCACATTGAAAAACAACTTCTGATTGATTGATTGATTTGAGGGGCTCAACGTCTCAAAACCACCATATGATTATAAGAGACGCCGTAGTGGAGGGCTCCGGAAATTTTGACCACCTGGGGTTCTTTAACGTGCACCCAAAGCTGAGCACACGGGCCTACATTTCCGCCTCCTTCGGAAATGCAGCCTCCACAGCCGGGAATCGATCCCACGACCTGCGGGTCAGCAGCCGAGTACCTTAGCCACTAGACCACCGTGGCGGGGCGAAAAATAGCTTCTGTAGAAAGTCAAGAATGAGTAAAATGTTACAGAACCCGCAGTAAGCCTTTCGGCCTTAACACGATCCTCGAGCCTCTACAACGCAAGCCACAGCAGTTCGTCGTAGTTTGAGTAAACTTGTGCTATTGTGTTACGGCAATAAAATTCTGAAGGCAAGTAATGCAAGAGTAATTGATAATGATCCCTATAATTTTCGGGGCTGTAATTCAGCAACGTAATCAATTATATTTTAAAAAGAAAAAATCAGGCTTGTAAACGCGACCAGAAACACGTAAAATTACGTCATATCAGATGTTATTGAAAAAAAAAAGTAATCTATTCTTTGTCATGCGTTCCCTACAACTATGAAAGCAATTGTAGTTGTAATCGTTTACTTAGTTTTTGTAACGCGTTAAAGTCTGCTAAGCTGTTCAGGCGCCTCTCTCAAGGGTTGTCACGTCGGCGCGCATCTGGCGTGATAAACGGGCTGTCCTCCCCGGCAGACCACGCCACTGCATTACTGTCACACGCGGTCTGTATCTTCGTCGCCGCGCTGCTTCGCACCTGCCTCGGCGAAGATTAACCTGGCTACCTTCTCACGCAGGTGAAAACCCGCTGTCTACCCATAAATTATTCCCCCGTGCCCTTGATGCCACTTTGCCTTCGCGCTGGTTCGCCGACGGCCCTTTACAGTGCCATGCTTGCTTTCTGTCTGTCGGTGAAACCGAAAATAGCCGTCTAGCACCTGGCGGCGAGCAGTTTCGGGGAGTCTCCACGTGCGCGATGTGGAAGCTACTGCAGCCTGCGAGTGAGATGTCTTTCTGTAGCCGACCCACTGCGCTCGTTTGCCGAAACTAGGACCACGGGTCAGCACGAGGCCCTTTAGGCGACGAGCGCCGTGAGACGCCATTACCGCAGGACTCTAGTCATTACGATTATCCCTAATATTCAGACGGCTTCTTCGGAAGAGGTGCACGGCAACTAGCCTCCCTATAGCTCATGCGGATTCCGCCGGTAGATGCAGCGGTGGCAAGCAAAGTGGGGACGAACGGAGACCCCGGTTTCGTAAGTGTAGCTGGTTGGCTGCGGACGTGGCGAACATTATTAATCGTTCACTCTTAAGTGAACGATTTATAGCATTAAACGGAAGAAGAAGGTAGCATTCAATATCAGCAAATGGGCAATTAGTGGGAATTCCCGACTTAACAAGCTATCTATAGAGATCACCTCACACCCTACTTATGTACCATTAACTTCGATTGCCTGAAGCTTCGAATTCCTCTTTTATAGAAATTGATACACCTTTATAAGCCTTTAAAAGAAAAAACAAAACAAAAACACAGCGGAATCAGTCGTGAGAACAGAAAACGTCCACGAAAAAGCACTACCCCCGTACACAGTATATATGGGTATAAAAGAGAATGAAGGAGCACCTTGACAACTGGACTTTAATTGGCGGCCATTTCGAGCTGGTTTTCGAGAGCGTTGCGAAAACGAGCCTGAAACGGAGGACAGGCTAACTTCTTTCTTTTTCTCTCCTTTTGTGCGAGGCTGTGTTGGGAAGTAATTTGGACACGACTCCCTGCAGTTCGTCGCGAAGCTCCTGGCAGCACGGCGGGAGAAGCGACGCTCCTTGCGCCATCCTGTGTAGTCACACGCGCAACTTCTTCCATCGTAAGTAGCAATTATGGCGCGCCAGCGGAAGAAAGGGTCGCCTCGGAATTGGATAAAACTTCCGCGCTCCGCTTCCTGCAGAGGAAGTATATATAACGAGTACCCGTCGCCAGGCCTCCGCGGCACAGTTTGACCTCGCAACTCTTCATTTATGCATGGCGCCGGTGATGGGAGGAACAAATAGAAAAGAACGCCAAGAACAAAAAAGAGACGACTGGAGGAGAGCGCGCATGATATTGAGTGAGAAGAAAAGGCGGCGGAGGCAAAGGGGGATTGGAAGCTCCAGCGAAATGAAAGATTATCGCGAACTCCTCGCTTCGCGCATGCGCCGTTTCTTTACTCGAACTGTTCTTTGGATTTTTGTCTTCCTTAATGTCACTCTTTCATTTCTATCTAGCGTATTGCTCGTAGCGAGGGAGCGAAAGGAAAAAAAGAGTTTCCAGATGAGCTCGAAGGTTCCGACCATGCTTGCTAGAGCCTGCTGCACGTCCGTCCTGAAACAAAGAAAGCAGCTCCAAAGTTTCGCATTGCCCCTAAAATGAGCCGAAGACAGGAGCGAGTACGAGTCCTAGGAAGCCGATGCACTGTATAACCCAGAAAGAAACAAAGCAGTAAAAGATAATAAAGTTCACACCGCTTTGTTCTTTTTTTTTAGTGCTCCCAGGGAGTGCTCGCCTGCTGCCCCCTGCGCTAGCGTAAATTAAACTTTTGGCGAAGATATGCAATCCTCCTACTCTTATTGCTCCCAGAGAAGTTGAAAAGTATTGGCGTTCGTAAACAGTATATCGGATGAGGGCTCCTAAAAGGAACAGGAAATAATCGCGAACCAAATACGTGAACGAAGGCGACTCCCGAACAACACAGCTGGTCCTCTATATCTATTTATTACGGTCTATAGAGACTCATCCGTACGCGAATTCATTTTTTCTTTTTAACCGCAAGCGAGCGAGAGAGAATAATGCTTGCATCGAGATTACCAATTTTGTGAAACGTCAACGTGCTCGTGTCGGTGAATAAAAAAAGATTCGGGGGACCTTTTTCTCGCTCCAGCCGGGCGGCTCAGATAAGAAGAGCTCGTCGGAGCGGAATAGAGAAAAAGAAAAAAAAGAAATCAAACGGCTCAGAGGTGGGGGGGGGGGAGGATAACTGTCGCGCTCTTCCCTACAATGCCGACAGAATCGCTGAAAATCTGCGTGTGTCCTGTCCGACATATATACAATCTTCGCGGCGATGGGCGGAGCACGCTCTGCTGACGCCTGTATCTGCGAAACCAAACAAAGCAGCCCCGCAGCAACTTCGGAAATGTTACATTCATTTGCTCGCCGTCTCGTATTTATTACAGCCGCGCAGCGACAGCTTATCTCGGACAAACTCGCAGCCCTGCGCAAGCAGCCATAACGTGCGGCCACCGCCGAGGCCTTATCTGCGGGCGCCGCTCTTGGGATGCACGCCGCAACCGCCTGCGCCGACAGTTTGTTATGGCAGTGAATGCGAGCCGTTATTGCTCGTGACGCCTCTGAAGCGCCGGCGCGAGGCTTAAAAAGAATGTAGCACTATACGATGACATACGCGCTAGCGCTGTGTGGTAAAGCTGGTCCGGCGTCACCCCTCCGAGCGCGAAATTCGGAGCGTATTCTTGCTGCCCAGGACGACTTTAACATGCGCGCTCTGCATTTTATGTCGGAGAGCATGTGATTCACTGCAGGTTATGCGGTGCATACTATGTTTCTCCGCAGTCGTGCGCTAAAATAAATAAATAATAAATGAATAAATAAGTAAAAGTTATGGACCATCTTTCCGAAAGGAACCCTGATCGAATGCGAAGCAGCAGCGGTGCGCACTGAGTTGAGCCGGTTGAAACGGGCGTCGATGTGGGTGCTGCAAGAACGGTTTGAAGCGAAACTCGGTGTAGCGTTTACTCGAGTAAACGTTTATTTGAAACGCAAATAGACGAGAGGCGGGTTGGGTTCCGCGTAAGTTTCATCGCAGATAAACGAGCCGAAAGAGTGTTTTCTTTCGACGTGCGGTCGAGCGTTGCGGGTGGTGGAGAGAGTGAGGCGAGTGAGAAGTGTGTTGCAAGCGGGCACAGTAGCCGGCAGCTGTGGGTGCTGTGACGAACGTGCTGCGGGAAAGGGAGAAAGTGACGTCACTGCGTACATACAAGAGAAGCGTGCGGGGGATGCGTGGCGTCAACACGCAGCTGCGGCGTGACCTATTTGGCACCGCTGCAATACCTGCGGCGAGGGAAACGCGTTCGCGGAGCGTTCGTATGGACACACGTACGTACGACGTTGCACACGTGAGTCAAAGCTGCCCCGCATGTAATAAATAAATATAATAATGAGGAGAAAGAACCCTCTGTTACCATGTTTCTGTATACCTCGCCTGCCACGCAGGTCTCAAGTTTGATTAAGTCTGCTCGAGTGTTGACCCGAAGGTCACGAGATCTAATCCCGGCTGCGATGACTGCATTCCGATGGTGGAGGAATGCTGAGTGACCTTGCGCTTAGATTTATGTTCACGTTAAAAAAGCCCAGCTCGTCGCAATTTCTGAATCCCTCCGCTACGGCGTCTCTCACATCATAATGTGCTTTTTGGACGTAGAACCTCTAGAGTTATGTTTCTTAGTATAAGCATGAACATACGAAAGCGCATGTTTTTGCGTTTTGTTTTATACGCCCCCATAGAAACGCGGCCGACGCGGCAGGGATAAAACTCAGAACCTCGAGCTGTCCTACCATTGCGGCTAACATACAAAGCGTGTATCTGAATGTTCACAGTGATAATACGCGCTATAGCTGCTTTTTTCACGCAAAAATGAAAAAAAAAGCCGTACATCTTCCTTTTCGCCGTCCGACCCAGGCATTGTCATGGCGTTTTCAGAAAGAAATTCCATTTTGGTGATGGTGCCATCAAGGCAACATGTGCCCACCCTCCCAAAATACGAAAAAAAACAGAACAACACTGAAACATTTCGGCACAGCTAAAAGAAAAAAAAAAGAAACGGAAACGATGGCCATAAAGATTTCACAGAGCAGAGGTCCACGCTTTCTTATCTGTGGTTGGTTGTTCTGTGCTGTCAAGTGTACTAGCGCACAAAAAGGAAGACGAGGAAAAAAAAGAATGACTATCAATATGTTAGATGAGTGCCAAAAACTTTTCCCGAACAAAGGAAAAGTAATATATAAAGGTGTTCGGTCCTTGTTCTTTCTCTTTTCTTGCTGCTATGTTTGTTTTTTCTTCGTGTTGGTGAAAAACGACGCTCCACTTTCAGGTCCTGCTCCAGGCAGGTGAGAAAGAAAGTACGGTTACAACAAACAGTAACTTCCTCGAGAGCGCCCACATTCTCGAGACAAAATCTATAACCGCTCAACTCCGGCACCGCGACAGTGCGCTGCAGTGAATAAGAGCGCCGTGTTTCTTACGAGAGAACTCTGCATGACACGAGCAAAGAAGCGCGGATGTTCAGCCTAGAATGTTTAGCGGCGAGATTCACGAACATAAGTGCGACGCGAAAAGTTGGTCTAAGCAAAATTCAGGGACGCGAAAAGCTAGCGATTCGCACACGAACCTGTATGTTTTTTTTCGTCACTGATTAGATATCAGTTCTCTTAGGAGAGCGGGCTGCTTCAATCGCATTCCCGTAAATCAGTGTGGGAAGTCTTCTTTCCTAGTCGCGAAAGTTACAGTTGACGGAAGAACGAAGTCTCGCTGTGCTATAGAATTCGTAAACGTATTCAGCCTCTTGTGGAGTACGACCTGTTGAATGATTGTTTGTCTACTAATTTTAGGAAAACATCAAACGTATTATATATAGCAATTCAACTCATGTAAAATATGTATGTTGAGCCAAGCGTATTGAAAAGCTGAAAAAAAAGGGCTAAAGCTTGAACCACAACTTCCAATTAGGCAAACAAAAAATCTTTCAGAGTCTCTTTGACGTTGCGTAATTTTCAAATTTCTTAATTAATTTTTTATTGAAGCGATTTCTGAACATGCACAGAGATGCTTCCAGAGCACTGTTATATATACGGTACATTCTTGTTTTCTCGCATTTGTTCATTTCTGAACCTACTTCGGCTACAATAGCCGTCAAGTCGACAGTACTAGATATGTTTGCTTTAAATAACCTTATCAATGAAGATATATCCGCACGCATAATCAACTTCAGTGTAGTGCATGTTTTATTATTTCTAATAGAATTTTGCACGCATATGGAATTTTCGTCAGTGGCCGACCCGGCCTAATGTCCAAGCTGTTGGTACATAAAGGTTGTCTTTTCCCTCTCTTTAGCGACATGCTCGCTTGAGCGCCGTGATTGGACTATGCTCCATAATGCTCCCTGTACGAACGTTGTGCTTCCTAACCGGCGGTTCGTGACAGTGGTAAGCATACCCAGCGGTGGTCGCTCGTGAGGCTGCAAAGAACTGGTGCATCATCGCACAATCCCGACCATCATCGCAGCCCTGCTGCCGTTTAAGCGGAGGCACCAAATGCTATGAAAATAGGAAGAACACGGAGCACTGTCAAGCGGTATTTATTTTTTAAAACCTATGTCGCGGGAATTTGTGGCAAGCGAAAACCACGAACACTTAACAGATGAAAACTGAGCAACTATATGTATGTTCACTAAAACTGTTTGCCTAACTTCGTTGCTTCGAAAGTTAATTATTCTTGCCTAATTATCCATTATAAGAACAAAATACAGTTTATGCGATAGTCAGCAGCATGCATTTGGTCACGTCGTCATGGAATACGTGGGCACATTATGGCTAGAATCAGCTGGATGTGGAGCTACTTATTTTTCGAAACACCATATGTCCTCCTTTACGGCGTGCCTAATGATGAGAGTAGGTTCGACACATAAACCCTAGATACAATAATTACATTCTGTTCGTGTCCCACCAAAGTAAGATTGGCTCGCACGCTTACACCGAAGCCAATGTCGCATTTACTGGCCAGATTCGTGCAGACAAGGCACCGTTATGTTTCGAACAAGCTCACATGGACGTTGCTGTATACACTTCAAGCTCTTAATGGCGCGTTCTAATTCGTGACTATTGTACATGGGGGTAATATTTACGTGTTGACACAATTGTACACATACAGACATTATTTTGTGGCTATGAATGTGCACAGTGCATCAAAACAGCTTAAACTGAAGCACAGTCGAGAGAGATCTAGTATTGCACCACCGAATAACGCACATGACTAGGACCAAAAAACTTCACAACATCCCCATAAATACACAATGCTCCGCCGAACCACGTTTGCTTTTTCGGAGGGTGACTATTTCAATGGAAGACGTTTCATACTTGTATATAGAGATTTTTGGGGCCGAATGCAGCGAGCGACTCTACGCATCGCAATCATCGGAAATGTTTGGAACGCAGTTAGCTCACCTGTCGGCGCTCGCAGTTCCATGCAGTGAATCAGGCCGATGATTTCGCATTGTTCATTTATTGCCAGTCGACTTCACGCTACAACAGGACTCAAAAGAAAAACGCATCAGCGGAACGTTTCCCAAATATTTTGGAACGCGTGACAAATTCCTTGACGTTGATTTAAATATTGAGTACGCGGTCGGTTGTTTTCTTTATTTTGTATTCGATGCCCATCACGTGCAGTTAATTCATCGCTTCTCTGCGAACTGTTAAGCTCTTTGGCAGAGCATGTCAGGGTGGCTGACCTAAAAAGGCATTCCCTCTAGGGCTTAACTATGTAAACGATTCCAAAAAAAGACAGAAACCCCAAAACTTCAGTTAGGAAAGGCCCGCTTGGGCTCTCGAGCTTCGTATACTATACCACCTTAATGCACCACCTTGTTTTTTCTTCCTTTCAAGAGACGTAGGACGTTCGCATTCTTAGTCTTATAGCATCACCATCACACAGTCAGGTATAGATGAAGAGCCCTTTAGAACACATGTGTACCAGCGCATGCTATGTCTGGGTCAGTGCTTCTGGAAACCGAGGCGTGAGTCCTCCTTATGTTCACACAGGATAGAGAAGAAAGAAAAATATGAGGCGCACGCAGCCTCGCGTTCGTAGCGCGCGTAGACTACTGGTACTAGGGCTCCGGAGCTGCTTTTCGCGCGTCATGTATACACGGGCAATCTGCGCAAACTGGCGCAGGAGCGATTGGCACTCTGTTCTGCTCTGGCACAAAGACAGGAAGTCACTCGCGGACGGGAAGCCGGCTGCAGGACACGTCATGTGACACCCGTACTTAAAAAAATAATGTTGTGAGCTGACACGCTTCTTTTTATTTTATTTACTTATTTATTCTTTATCTTTTTATTATTTCTTTCATAATATAAATTCCATACTCACCCGAGACCCAGGAGCCATTGAATTTGCGCGGGTTGAACGTGCCATGGAGCACTTCTTCTAGCGATATCCTGGCCTGCTTCACGCGGGGTCCCTTGTCTCCTGAAACAAAGGCCAAACCCACTCACGAAGACTGTATGCGGCGCAGGCAGGTGACGCTTCCTTGGCTGGCGAACAAACCCTGAAGAAAAGCCGCGCAAGTCATCTAGACAGAATGGCGTGGACACGACGTTTCCTGAAATGCCCATAAATACTTTTTCCACAAATGCAGTAATTGTGATATTTGCTCACTGCCTTCGTGATTTATTTTTCTTGTTGCGGCTGGAATATCGGTGCCAGCATATTGCTGCCGTCTCCAGATGACTGGAGACCGCAACAGTTAAAATAAAGTAAATTGACTTTTTATTAGTAGAGAGAGGCGGTAAAGTCAAATAGAAGAATTTCAGTTATTCCTGCGATGAACATATTGCGACTAAGATTTGTAAAAAGCAGCCGTTGTTGATAATTTTAGCAGAATGACGGAATCTGACTATTTTTGCCGGCGATACCGAAACGAAAATACCTAACAGCAGAAGCGTCATATATATTCTTCCGAAACGTCTAGAATGAACGAGCGTCGTCATAAGAACCAGCGACCGACTTCTTTTTGTGGGTGCGCTGCCCTCTCCATCCCTGAAAGCATTTCGCATGCGCATTAATGAATGTAGTATAACTGAGAGTATTATTTAATTCGGGGTTTAACGGTCCAAAAGCTCGACACTGTTATGAGGGACACCGTAGGGGAGGGCTCCGGAAATTTTGACCATTCCGTGTTCTTTGCGTGCACTGACCTCGCACAGTACACGGGGCTCTGTCCTTTTGCCTAAATCTAAATGCGACCGCCACGACCGGAATCGAACCCGCGAACTTGAGCTGTCCGCCAAGGTCGAAAATGGCTACGGCGTCCGGCTACTGACCCGAAGTCCAAATTTCCGGAGCCCTCCCCTACGGTGTCTCTCATAACGGTATCGAGCTTTTGGACCGTAAAGCACCGTCTATAACAGATGAATGCAGAAGAAGTGAAAGCTCTCCAATCATTGTCGTAAACAGCGACGTAATTTTTGTCATCAGCTAGTTGCGTTCATCGACCTTTTGGTCTTTGTTTCGTCGGTGCCTTTGGTGAAATTTCATAAATCCGCAATAATTACCTGAGGGTGTTTTTCGAAAATCTCGAATGACCACTGAGCTTTTCGTAGGACTGATATTGATTTTCCCGCTTGACCCGACAGTCTGTATCCGGTAAGCGAAATGCTAAATAATCTACTTTCTTTATTAAGGCCGTATTTATTCTGTAGCAATCTTGAGATGTCTGCTGCCAAAAAAAACAATTTAAAAAGTCGCAAGCAAACGTTTAATTGATTATATATTCGGTGATACTAATTAAAACACATTTTTGAAACACATGGGATACGAGAAAGGCAGTTCTTGCGCGCAAGTTGTTTTTTTTTCTTTCTTTATAGATGCTTGGATTTTTACGATTCACATTTTCACCGGTTTGATTGGCTAGTTTTCGAACGTTTAATATGTGCAACCAGTTTTTAAAAAGTTGAGTTTGTTGAACCACTAGTGCAGCAGCCAAATACACAAATATAGGTTTTCTCACCCACCCCAAGCGTTAGCAGAACTAACAGAAAATTGCGTTGGGGCGATTTTTTCAGCGAGCTGTAAACATTTATGTAAACGCTCGTAAATATTTAAACATTTACAATGAGGCCGATTCCTTCAGACCTCTCCTATAGGCGTCCCATAAAAACTAGCTCGCAATTTAAACGACAAGTTTAGAAATTAACAATAGAACAAATTCACTCCCCCAAGACAACGTACTGAGAACTATCGGTGTAGCGTTAATGCATTTTTACGAAGCTTTTAAAAATGCTGCATAGCCATTTTAGAGGCCCAGATGCCTCTAAAATGGCTATTTGTATAATGAAACCGGAGGCGTGTAGTCTTTTTTTATTTATTTACTGATACTATTGGCTTGTAGGCTGTTACAGGGTATATGCGCTATGTAACCACTTGTATATCGTTAATAGCCATCAGAAAAATCCTCCGTTATTCTTGCAATTATGATAAAAAATAATTAACGGCCGGCTTTAATTGTAAGCATTTCTAATCATTAACCCTAATGCCACTACACAAAAAGATGAGGCCGCATTGACAAATCATTTTGTTGGTATGTGCTCATAGCCATTGGTTGGTTGCGCTTGCTAATGATATGTCCAGCACCAGGATTGGCTTAATTTTTTTCCTATCAACAATGCAAGCGTGAGAACTTTCAGTGAACACAAGACTATGTTCTTGCAACACATTTGAGAATACCGGTTCTAGTTGTTTACGCAACTCTTTCTTTTTCAGCTTATAAACCTCCCTTCGTTTTGGGTTAAAAAGACGGACGAATTCGAAAATTGCGATGCGGCGCGTTGTTTTGCTACGAATGTATTTGCTCGCTATACTTTCTTAGAGACGCAACCTATCTTGTACTTTTTATGCGTCTTAAGAATATAATTTGTGCGATTATTGTTGTTCCTGTTAGCAAACGCGAATCTGCTTTTTTTTTTCAATACAAATCGGTGGAAATCGCATGCTTCATTTTATACCTCGTATCCGTCACGCATGAAATGATAATCCTTATTGTGGGCTCTTTCTAGCTCAGAATACCACAGAGTTATGAAAGCGCCAAGGTCCTGATATGGTACAGTTTAAGATTCAAGATCAACGTTTTTAAAACAGAAACGTAGGATGATGAAATGTAGAGACACTACTTCTCTCTTTTTTTACATCCTGATTCTATAAATTAAACACTTCTGTTGAATTACACCAGAGCCAAGTCGGAATCATTGATGAACGTTAAATGTAACGCGCAAAATTTAAGAGCCAGTTTCGTCTACATTGCCGCGGCTGTCCACAATTGCTGGCCGCCATACAATCGCGAACTTAAAAAAACAACATTTGGTTCAATTTTTGTATAAATAGTCTCTAGCCATCACCACGACTTTGAGGAGCTGCGCACGATACTTAAAAGATTGGCTTGGCAAACCTTTGAGTAAACTTCGCTAACACAAAGCAATCAGATGTTTTTATATAATTAATGAGGAAGTACGGTATTTCTGATCGACGTGGTACCTGCCAACTTTGAAAGGCCAGAAAAAAGCCGGTCTCTCAGTGTTAGGGCCTTACGTGACCTTGCAGACGGGAACTTCAATGTAGGCCCTGCAATGAAAAACCGCACAGCAAAGTGCCGCAGCGAGTGAGTTACGTGCTAGTTAGCGTGGGCTCGTTGTGCACAATATAAGACCCAAGCAATCCATGCCGCATTGCACATGAGAAGGCCTGGAGTGCACTGTCAAAAGCTAACGCTTGAGGGTGGCGTTGAAAACTTATTTGCAAGTGCTGTTGCGATCTTAAAGGCCAACTCCGGCGATTTTAGGAGCATGTTGAGGTAATGGTGTTTTTATGTTCAAGAGACACTCTTGTCGCGAGTCTAATAGGTGAAATGCTCAGGAAATTAGAAAGTAATTTTTAATAAGCAAAAAAATGCGCGAAACCGAAACCGAAACCTGACTGGGCTCCCTGTCTGCGTATGACGGACTATTTGGTAAGAACCGGAGGCGGTATGCTGGTCCCGAGGGTACGTAGTATGAAAACTGCGAAGTCCAGACCAGCGAAGCGCCGGCCAAACACCACATAGGAAGAAAGAAAGCTTTCCCGTGCTATACTCTTGCCAAAGACCGACGCCGTCGCTTTGTGGACAGCATAATAAACGCTGTATAGTGGCCGAAGTAGCGGTGCCATCGGCTGCGTCTCTTCGGCTGACATACCAAACATGACGTCACACAGACATTGTTGCCAACAATTCTGGCAAGCGAGGTAAGCTTTTCGAGGCAATCTTTAAAATTCATTTGCAAGCAATCAACGTCAGCTGTCAAGCCTGTAATTTGGGTAAATGACGGAAATGTGCAAAGGAACGTACCCAGTGAATTTCATTGAGATCCATTGACCTCGAAAAATGGCCGGAGTTGGCCTTTAAACTGGGAAACAACAGCTTTAGTAGAAACATAACGAAAGCTGTATGTCTCTACGTTGAGTCAGCCGCTTATTCTGAAATATTAGCAGCCTTGGGGCTCTTAATGAAGTTTATGGAGCCATCAATGAACAGATACAGTAGTCGTGTACACATCTTTAGCGCATCGAAGAGCACTGTGCTCAAACAGCAACAGCTCTAGGTTTTTTTTTCTCGCGAGAGATGTGATGCGGGCTTGTTGCTATAGCCCATCTTCATTAGGTTTCCTTGTAGACACACAGAGCGCTAACATGATGTCGGTAGTAAGCGCCCTATGCGCCTACATGTGCCTTCATTTCGTCCTGCCTTTTACGTGCACTAAGAAGGAAACTAACTGGGGTCTTCTTCGCAGACCCACAAGAGCTCATGTTAAGCGCGACGACTTTCACACGGACTTCTATTGTTGACAGTAATGAAGATAACGTATACGCGTTCACGTGGTGGCAGAGAACGTTAGCGAATATCAGCTGAGATATAATCATGTGATATTGTGGTTAGTCAGGAGATAGGGGATCCCAAATATCTGCCATTTCTTGATGACTACAACCAAAACAAAAGTGACGACATGAATGAAGAATGACAGAGCAAAGCTACCAGAGCGCCACGTGTCACCCACGCATGTCGCAGATGCCAGAAAGTACTGCAGCACGCAATGATTTCGAGCTACCTCATAGCGGCGGTTATACTAACAAAGTATAAGCTCTGCTCACGATCACTGACGCAGCACATTATCTCTGTTTTTTTTTCTCTTTTAATTCAACGATATTGCGAAAGATTCTATCACGGGTAATCAGGTGCGAGTTTCAACGGAGGCAGTCAAAAGAAACCTTTACTGGCGGTAATACAATGCGCGGCACTTAGGTTCTCTGCAGGTCACATAAAAAGCTCTTCCTTTCTTACTTTCGTTTGAAGCACCTCTATCGCGATCTTCTATGCGAATCTAAAGCGAAATTTTCTCTTTACTTTCTTTTCAGCCCTTTGAAGGGCAGCCATTAGTCTGGAACTCTATGCGCCAGTTCACTGCCTTGCCAAGAAAGTCCACGCTCTACTCTGAAGTGACGCTTCAGTTAGCACAACACACAGGCGTGCGAACGAAAGCGAGCAAGCAAAGAACGAAGTCGTCACCGGGGGTGAGCAGTATGACGGCGGTGACGATGAGGGCGCAGACCCCAGCGATGACCAGAAGCGCGATGCCGATGCCCCGCCAGTTGCGACTGTCCGGTGCCGAGGACACCAGCTCCTGCGCAAGAGAGAGCGACACGTCAGCGCTCGGCAGTTCACTGGCCGCCGCATCGCCGGAGCCACGTGAATACAACAAGAGATAGTGCCTTGCTTCATACGTCCGCATGTGAAAGACAAAAGACACTGAGAGATTATGTTCAGTAGAAAATGTAGAGATGATTACAGGCCCTGATTACACAGGGGCGTAGTCAATAAATACCCTCCTGTGTTGCCTTATTATTTAATTTACCGAAGTGGTCATGCCTGAGTAGTTTTTTAGCCGATTCGTCACTTCAAATAGGATTAGCTTCGTGAGCAAGTGTTAGCCAGCACCGCTGAAGGTCATGGCAGCGGACGCAGAAGATCTCTTAAGCGCCACCGAAATTAGGAGGAAGCAAATGGTTTATAATTTGTTTTAAAAAAGGAAAAAAAAAAGAAACTATAAAGAAGTCAGGCCCTTGAAACCCCGAGATTCTTGTCGCTCCACGCGACCCCAGAGACACTAAGTGTAGCGCATGGCACGCACCAAGAAGCCGAAAGAAAATCTAATCAGAGTGCCCTGACATTTCACGCCAAAGACGAAGCATTGAGAGCAATTTAGCGTCGCCCTTAGCCCTATCTTACTCATCCCGTTTACTACCAAAACAGAAAAAGAGACAGACAGAACAGAGGGAAAGATGGATTTATTGAATTGTTGGTGCGTACTGCAGCTGCTTTTTTGACGTCATCTGTTAACCAAAAGCAAAAACAAAACAAAAAAATCGACCATGTCGTTTGTTCTGCGGGTGCACTTGCTCAAAGCACACCTCAAAAACGCCAACACTTTCGCAGCGCTAAATCACGAATGAGGCTCAATCACTGTCACGGTACATACTTTTTTGTGTTTTAGTACTAGCGCTGTGACCAAGTGTCCTTCTTTTGTACTTCAATTTTTTCGCGCAACTAAGTTAAGAGCATTGGCAAGTTGTAGTTACTCAGAATGCGGCGAATGCAACCTAGAGCAAGAGCACTAAACTAATCGTTGGTGTTCTTACGGCTTGTCCGAAACTGCCGGCTCAAAAATAAATCACTGCCGCCTTAATTTGCCCAGCTGAAGCGAAGGGTCCATGCCGTGTCTTTTTCTTTTTACTATTTGGGGGGTGGGGGGAGGAGCGTCAGAACTTGCCAAAGATGGCGTGGCAGCGGGGAAGGAGGGGGTGGAGAGGTTAGCCGGGGAGAGACCTCGTATGGCCACTGGATCAGAGGTGACGAGAAAGCAAGGCCCCGCATCACGGGGAGCATCTTTCTCGGAGACCCAAGAAGAGGCTCGCGGTCGCATCGTTTCCCCACCGCCGATAAATGTGCGTGGTTCCCGTGACATCCTTGCGTGTACACTTCGTCACTGTCAGCGCGGTCTCATGCACTGGCCGGAACCCGAAGCGCAGTAAGACAAGCCCGATGAATCCTTTAGCTGGTGCTCGTAGCGTGTCTAACGGTCTTCGGACGCTGGCGAAACATTCTGGCAGATTGCCACGACACGATGGGCTGTAGGAGAACGCCGCTAGAAGGAACCCTGCTCGGCCGGCATGGCGGAGTGGTGCACCCACTCGGGCTGCCAGGCCCAAGACGTTGCGCGGTACAGTGCGGTTGCGGTCTACGCTAGCGCGACGAAACGGCAGCAGTGCATACAGCCTCGTTTAGTTCGCAGCCTGAAGTGCAACAAAAGTGCACATTTTAGCCTCATCAAATCCTCCCTCGCGAGTGCGGACTTAGCTTGCTTTACATAAACAGAATAAATGAAAGAAGTAGGTTGGAGCGTGCAGAAACTCTTTGCTAACCTGATTAAGCAATTGTTTTACCTCGCAGCGCCATTCAACAGCCACTACAGATGTCGTACCAGAAGAACGGAGCAGTCACCGAGGAAATGTTCTATAGTGGATGGCGTGAATTGGAAGTTCCTTTTTTCCCACTTTACTGAGCACTCACGAATGCTCAGAGAAATCATCCAAGGTAAACTGGTGGACGATCATACAGACTACGCCTTGTCAAGAGATGAGCGATATTCCTTCCCTAAAATGTACTTTTTACAAGACGAGGCAGTGACGCTAAGGTAGCAGGAAGCGGTGTTACCTGTGTTCGTTGTAATACTGCTCTAAGCGGTGTCTTAATAATAACGTCTTTTTTAAGGCGTTCGCAAGTCTTACATTTGGAACGACAACAAGCTGTTGCGTGAGTGGTGCCCAGGGCACTGTGACTACTCTTCATGGTGAAATTGGCGACACGACGCTTAGCACTGGCGAATTACAGGTCGCTTCAATGACGCATGTTTTTTTTTCGAATCTAGAACGGAGGTCACAGGAAACTAGAGAAGAAATCGACAGAGAGCAGATAATAGAGGTGTAAGGATGGAGCCAAATATCAACGAGTGTCGTGACCCTTAGTTATTTTTTGTGGGGTAAGTGTCGGCCTAACGCATATCCCTCTCATGCAGTGCTTATCAAATGTGAGTCCCCAGGTGGCCCACGACGCCATTTTCGGGGTTAATCAAAACCAACAGCATGACCTTGGTAAATAAAAAAAACGCGATTTTTAATTAAAAAATGCACCCTAATACCGTAAAAACCGCTTCTGATTGTTTTTTTTTGTATTCTTCATAGCACAACAGTTATGAATTGCACAGGAGCTGACTCATTTATTTTTATTGTTTTATTTAAAGTACCTGCAGCGCCTTAAGGCATTATTACAGGGGAGAATGCACAGGGTAGCACATGCTTACATACAGAGGATAACCATGCAAACAAGAAAACACAAAACAGAAAAAAATCCAAAGATGTTATGAGTGTAAACGAATGTTAACAATATCTTGCCGGAGCTGGCCCGCCTGAGAGATTGTGCGTGGTAAAAGCGAGTGTTGGTAGATGCTCATTCTGCAAAACCGTGCTTTTATTTTCAAAAAGTGGCCCATTCTGTGAGATAAGAAATGGAGGGGTAGAAGGTAAGATGCTTTATGGCATGATTCCCCTTCTTCCTGAGATGGCTAGAAAGCTTCTATTGAAGTTTTGCACAATGTACGCACGATGTTTTATATGCTTGAAAAAATTCAAGAGCAACGTTGAATGTTGTTGAATATGTATTTGAATAAAGGATAACGAAGGGTGGACACGCGAGGTAAGATCGAGCATAGTGTGCAGCACGGAGCGTTTACCTGAGATGGATGCGTTCCTAATCTGTCCTTAAACATTTGTTATTCGCAACTTTCACGACCTATAGGTGGCGTGAGTGTACATCCAACATGGCTGTCATTGAGATGACCGCCCCGAAAGAGACGATACGGGAAAGTACACTTTTGGCGAAGACTGCAATTTTCCACGCTTCGGTGGCCCTTCGTATTATGTTTCTGGGAAAGTAGGGCAGCGTTAACATATTATAATAAGTAAATTAAAGCTGAGTAGCACATTGGGTAGATAAATATGCGCAAAATTGTAAATAAGGCACACACGTGCGCTCTTCACCAGGCGTTTTACGTAATCGTGCGCAACGCCTGGTGTCATGTTGGAAAATTATTATAATGGAAGTCTCAGTACAAACTTCTCAGTAATGTCAAAAACATTTTCGCAGTCGTGCTCTTTCTTGCAGTTTCGCTTGCATTGTATTCAGCGCAAAGCTTGTTCAGCTCACTTAAAACCGCAAAGCAAAGTGAGCTGACGAAAAAAAAAGTTGTTGTTTTTCAATGCCGAAGCACGAGCACGTCACATTACCGGCAACATGATTTTAGGGTGGGTTCTTGACTAAAACAACAACAACAACAGAATATCAAGAGAATGAGTTCGGCAAGCAGCACGAACAAAACCAGTGATAATATATACATTTTTTTACGTTTAAGAAGGGACATTCCTGTTTCTATTCCATGTTTCGGTGTTTAAGAAGTACAAAAGATAACATGGTGCGGGGCAGAAAACGACAAAAAAAAAATCGCCATCAGCAAGTAAGACCGAACAGACCTTGCTGCAAATCTGAAGGTCATGGAAGCACTTCGCAACCGCCTCAGATGTGTAATTATGCGATGAACGTTTTAAAACCGATCCTTTCATTCTATTCTAAAGGCAGAACGCAGTCCTAATTTAGTTCTGGTACTGTTCTGGTTTCGAAGCATTGAACTCGTACAGGAGCCTGGACCCAGAGCCGAGTTCTGTATGATTCTTTGTGCCCAACCGATTCGGTCGAGTAAGCACTCGACCGCATGCACCGCATGCACTCGACCGCAGTGAAGACAGCATGCACCTCTAGCGTATATATTGTTTCAAATATATTTCGTGGCAAGAGAAAACTAGAGAATATTATGAAATTATGAAGAAAACTGTGAACACCTCACTTCTCAAAAGTACTACTGTAATAGACATAGCCAGAGCGATTGCCACTTTGACTACCTTTATACTATTTTTTGCTCTTTCTTTGGCCACTCTCTGCCATAAGATTTATGTTTGAATGCTTTTATGCAACGTGATTGTTTTCAAATATAAAGATTGGAGTTTCCCGATTGTGGAAATCGTGTGACAAATATACGCTGATGATTACGCGATTTTACTTCGGACGCGTGGGATCGATTTGTGGCGAGTGTTGCTGCATAATTCACGCGAAGCAGAACCCGACGACGCCCACTTAATTTGAAATTCAATGCGCCCCTCGGAAAAAACTGTCATTCAATCGAAGAAAAGGACGCGCGAAGAGCGGAAATTTGACGAAAACGATGTTGACGAAAAACACTTGTTACAATTCATGCCGCTCGCCCTTAAACTTATTTTCGCTCAACGGGATTATACAAAATGATGTCGGCGTCAGCGATTGGTGCTGACTTTTTCTTGTTCCGTGTGAAGAACTGAAATACATTGTGGACAGTCACATAAAAAAGGTCGGTAAGTGATATTGCATGCGAGATGTACCTAACAAATTTTAGCCAACTCGTATAAAACCAAGCGAAACTGGAAAAAAGGACGACAGAAAACAGTCAGCATAAACTTAAAACTATATATATATATATATATATATATATATATATATATATATATATATATATATATATATATATATATATATATATATATATATACTAACACTTCCGTAGCTGATTGCCCCGCCACGGTGCTCTAGTGGCTAAAGTACTTGGCTGCTGACCCGCAGGTCGCAGGTTCGAATCCCGGCTGCGGCGGCTGCATTTCCGATGGAGGCGGAAATGTTGTAGGCCCGTGTGCTCAGATTTAGGTGCACGTTAAAGAACCCCAGGTGGTCGAAATTTCCGGAGCCCTCCACTACGGCGTCTCTCATAATCATATGGTGGTTTTGCGACATTAAAACTCAGAAATCATAAAGAGTATTTCTCTTGTAAGTATGATGCGACATGTTATTATGCTTTTAACTGTGCAAGTTGAGCACTGCATTCTGTCAGTCTGTTTGTTCACGTATTGTTTTTTGCTTCTCTAAGTTCGTCATTTTTTTAAATTTTGCCTCTCTTTTTCATTTTCCTCCCTTCTTATCTTCCTTTCCTCTGTTTCTTCCCTCTTCCCGAAAAATTGAGCAGGTGTTGCGCCCCTCCAGATGGCAATTGCCACCTTGCTCTTTCCCTCTTTCCTCCTTGTTCTGGTGTATCCGTGTATGCAAATCAAATACATAGATAAACGAATACATAAATAAATGAATAAATTCTCACTGAGTGTTTCTGAATGTTTCATTGCAATGAAAATGTTTAACGCTGCAGTTAACTGCACAGTTTTGTTGAGTTGCATTTTCTCATTTTTTTTGCTTGATACCATGCAACGTTTTTAGTTCTATTACGCGCACTTCTTAACGCTGCAGAATTACAAAGCTGTTGTATTTCTTGGAGGCGGAAGCTAGTCAAGCTGCTTTCTTAACCTTTAATCTTATCCTACTCATTTCTATGAGTGAACAATATACGTTATTTCTTTCACCCAACGTAGGGCTGGAATCGAAGAAACCTGATCAAGTAATTATGAAGTTTCCACCTATCTCTCGTTAAAAAGCTAAGAAAAAACACAACCGCATTGCGTCAGTCTGGCTTGGCAAACGTTACGTGCGCTTGCTTTTATGTACTCTGATCAACTTCAGATTCCACGTGGCCTCCAAAGGCTCGCTTAGACCAACGAATGTTTATCCTTAAGGAATATTCGGTAATCATGCAAGAGACCGGCATCTCTGTTACGTTCACACGTCTCTTATCGAACTATCTTATTTCATATACCAATCGGTGCCTTAGTTTCTTGTTTTCGCAGCATGCTAGACGACGTTGTAGAATTCGTGTAGCTGCAATTCACTGCGAGAGTTTTCAGCAAGGCCCACGCAATGCGGATATGATCTGTTTCGCATATAGGTATCTAGCCGGATACGCCCCGCCGTGGTGGTCTAGTGGCTAAGGTACTCGGCTGCTGACCCGCAGGTCGCGGGTTCGAATCCCGGCTGTGGTGGCTGCATTTCCGATGGAGGCGGAAATGTTGTAGGCCCGTGTGCTCAGCTTTGGGTGCACGTTAGAGAACCCCAGGCGGTCAAAATTTCCGGAGCCCTCCACTACGGCGTCTCTCATAATCATATGGTGGTTTTGGGACGTTAAACTCCACATATCAATCATCTAGCCGGATACGGCAAATAAACGCTTATTGGGAGGTAATGGACGCGAGCACCACTGGTCAGTCGCTGAAGTTAAAGCCCCTCTTGTGCGTTTTCAGTCGTTTTTATAGACACAGAACGGCTGATAACAGCGAACAGTTTCACATTAACGCGGCATCACGTAGTATAAATGCTTACTTTATACGGAGCTGATTGACGAAACGTGCGGATGGATGGCATTAACGCACAATCTAGGCATGCATGAAGGCAGCTGTGGCATCGTTATTCTTATAATAACTGCGGCGGAGCGATCATTAAAATATGCTGCACTTTCTTCGTGCTGCGGAATCATAGACAATATGCGGAGCGTGGCGCAAAAAGACAAGGCAGCAGCTGCCACATGCCGTACGGTAGAAAAAAAAATGAAACTCTAGTTGAGTGAATTAAGTCAGAAGGCAAGATTAATACAGACACTTATGTGTCTGTATTATGAACTACTACAATTATGAACTACTTGGCAGAGATGTGTGGTTAAAAGGAATGGGTCAGAGAAGCCTGTGGAGCTCATTCAGACTCGCTCATGGAATACATTTCGTGCTTTAGACTCTCTCGGACTGTGACTAATCAAAATTTTTTTTGAGCCGGACTCACTCGGACTCGAACTCACGGTTCTTCAACCAAACTCACTCGGACTCAAACTCACCAAAACATTACTCATCAGGACTCACTCAGTCTCAGGCTCACAGTTCGGCCTGAGTCTGAGTGAGTCCGAGCGAGTCGACTCATGAGTCCGTTAGTCTGGAATTAACTTTCTCGACCAAGTTGTCACTACTCTTCAACACCAATATCTCACGTAATCGATACTCTTCTTGGCGCAGTTTGACATAGTACCTTTTAGTACGAGTTGTCAGTGCTCGCAAATCAGTTGGATAATTTTTCTTTGAAAAGATGGTTACCTAACATATTTATCAAAAAATTCTCTGGAAGAGTTGGTGGAGGCGGAGGGGACGTCAAGGCACTTCTTATGTAATTCTCGCCTCTGATCAATAAATATCGAAATGGTTTGTGAGCAACACTGCTTTGCAATACGTGTGATTATACGCAAGTATAAAGGTTAATACAGGTAAGTCTGGTTGTAATGCTGTAGGTGAGTAGATAGTACTATAGGTCGGCAAAAGAAAATGTAACTGACCATAACTCACTCTGAACGTTGGTCCTGAGACATTAATCATGGCTGTAACACTCTACAGAGAGGATGACGCTTGTGCATTCATATTATACTTGCAGCGATTGCATAGAGGGTGTCCTACGTAACTTTAGCCAGAGTTTAAAAAGATGCCGAAACACGTTATTACGACGCGACCATATGAATGTTGCTCACCGTTGCTTGGAGTTAGTCAGACTGTTTTTTGAGTTCTCAAATATTGTTTGATTATATCTGCTTAATTACCTAACTTTTGAACAAACGAAGATGGATAAACATTTTGAATGAGAAAGTTGTAGATCGGTTTGCAAAACGTCGAGATAGTTTTGAACTTTATATCTGTCAAGTATTAGCTTTTTTTGCTAATTACAAATGCCCGTGAAGTACAAAAATTACCACGTGACAAACAAGCTCACGTGCCAGTGCGCACGATGATTCTAGTGCTCCCTAACGTTCCGCGTACGAACGACACGCTTCTCTCGCACTGGTTCATAACAGCGATAAGCAGTCAAAGCGCTTATCGTTTTTGTGGCCGATAGCAAAACGTGTTCATCGTGAGGCCACCACCATCGTTGCGGCCCTGCCAAGACAGCACAATGGGGCGAATGCTATGGTCGTTCGTACGCGGAACGTTAGGGAGCACTAGAATCATTGTGCGCACTGGTGCACGAGCGGGTTTGTCACGTAGTAATTTTTGTACTTCACGGGCATTTGTAATTAGCAGAAAAACACTAATACATAACAGATATAAAGTTCAAAACTGTCTAATCGGACGTTTTGCCAACCAACCTACAACTTTATCACAGAAATTTTTTTATCGATCTTCGTTTCTAGAAAAGTTAGTTAATTAAACATATCTAATTAAACAATATTTGAGAACACTAAAAACAGTCTGAATAACTCCAAGCAACAGTGAGCAACATGCATTTTGTCGCGTCGCAATTACGTGTTGTGGTATACTTTGAAACTCTAGCTAAAGTTACGTGGGACACCCTGTATCAACGCGAACGGTGGTACTATATAGGCAAGGATAACACCGCAAGCTTAGTAATGCGTAGCGCGGACAACAGCGTGATACAATCACGCTGTAATCACGCTGTTGTCCGAGTAGAAAGTGTTCAATCTTCAACGGTACGTCAAAAGCTAGCCAAAGTTGAAAAATAAAATGCACAGAGCAGCGCGGTGGCACCGCATGCGTCTCCCTTACCCTTGGGTTGGCCACACGTATCGAGATCGCTTTGCTTGCTCTTCGGCAACAGCGAAATATTCGCTACAGGACACGAAAAATACAGAGAAAGAAAAGAAGAGAAAAACAGAGGTTTAAAAAAAGACGTCGTCCCATATCTTTATAAAAGAAAAAAAGCCAGATCCCACGTACAGTGGGAATTGATGATATGCGAAGCACGAATGAGGAAGGTTGATATGCCACTATAAAATCAGCACATAGTTACGAGGCGAACGCGAATTATGCCGTACATGACTTCCATGTCATGATTATCACGTTTGGACATGTCATTTACCTTTTTCGTCTAATCGCGTATAGTGATACCGAATTTGGTATATGTGGAGCTATCGAAACGAGTGCGAGAACGCTATAAGCGTGGCATGTAGTCATGTTTCACATGACACGCATGTCATGATTATCATGTCTGAACGTGTCATTTACCTTCGTCGTCTATCCACGTCAAGTGACACCAAATTTGGTATATGTGGAGCTAGCGAAACGACCGCGAGCGCATCATGAGCGTGGCGTGTAGTCACGGTTTTGCATGACACGCATGTCATAATTTCCACGTTCTGTCACTCATGTTTGCCACGCAGTCATGTCATACCATACCAGTTTTGCAATATGTCTTGTGAACAAAACTACCGCAGGAGCAGCAAGACCATGACGAGAAAATCATGACATTCAAGACATACATGCCATGGTTTTCATGTTATGACTAGTTACTTATGCTCGTCATACATTCATGTTATGCCATACCATTTTTGTTATCGATACCGTTATCTAAACAGCCAGGAGTGCTAAATGTCGTAGGCGGACAGACAGACAGACAGACAGACAGACAGACAGACAGACAGACAGACAGACAGACAGACAGACAGACAGACAGACAGATAGATAGATAGATAGATAGATAGATAGATAGATAGATAGATAGATAGATAGATACGCTCAAAACTGCCGAAGTTCGCTAAGAAATGCTTCGCATTTTAAACATCGAGAGGGACGGTGTCAATGTATAGCAAAAAAAAAACTTCTTCTAGATGGTGCCTGCACTTTTCGCCTATTTTACCTGATGAAAATATTGTAAGCGGCGCAAGTGACGTTTATTGGAACTCAAGAAAAAATATCCAGCAGCTGCAGCGGATCGCTAAAAAAAACCCGCCTTCAAAATAAATCAACACGCTTGAATTAACTGCACTGCTTGAGTGCCCTCTTTCTCTTTTATTTTTGAGTGAAAAAGTCAAGCGAGAGGTTTCATATAGGCGGCTCTCGTTCGACCATCTTGTTGGAGTGTCTCGTGGTAATAGTCCCATATTTTTTATCACGTAACAAACGAGCTACGTATGCGTATGTGAAATAGGTCACGTCATTACTCGCACCCCCTACGTAGAACCACCAGCAGCACGCACACTGGTGCTGCCCCGACGAACAGTTCTCGTATACCGGGCGTTCCAAGAAACACGCCAGAAAATAATGAAAATTATGGGACTGCAAGATGCGATAGCTACCATCGGCATTGCGTTTTCAGTGGCGGTAGCTATCTTAAGGCGACAAGAGACTTCAATTACGGCAGTGATTGAATAAATAAAATAATTAACTTTTTGATCAGCGCGGACAGCCGGCAGGGTGAAATAGAACAATTGAAGTCCTTCCCATGGGCGAACGCTACGCTTTGACATAGCAAAAAGCGGCCGCTGGTAATGTTTGAAGAGTGACGAAATCCGACCAATTTCGTCGAACGAAGCGAAACTGAGCTTCGAGAATAAGCGGGCGTCGCAAAATGAACAATCGCTGTATTTTGCTTCGTGGGTGTTCGGCGGAGCTAGTACTTAGGGCACGCATATATCACTTGCAGGTTAACGAATACAGAATAACATACACCACTGCAACCGCTGTATGAAGCAGTGGCGGCATTCTGGACGCCTGTTAATGTATGGCAGCTGCGGTATATAGTAGGGTTTTCGGTTTCACCAATGAACCTGACCGAGTTTCATCGCTCCTTAAAAATTATCAGTGGCTACTCTTTTGAAATCTCAAAGCGCCGATAAGCTGTTCGCAGTTCTCCCATCTGATCCAACTGCCCAACTCCTGTAATTAACCCCTTCCCTACCGAACACGAGCTGGGCTCGTCTACGCTGTACGAAGCCTTTGGGGGCAACGAAATTAGGCTATAATATGACTCATTTTGCTGAGTTCTCTTTACTTGAACATATGATGCAATAAAAAGTAAAGAACGCGCACAAAATATTCACTTTGATTGCGAAAGACTGGATTTTGGTAAAATGAGTTAGAAAATGGCGCCTTCCTTTCGGTGCAAACGACGGGCGCGTGCGCCCAGAAGAGCAGCTATCTTCAGGAAAAAAAGAAAGAAGAAAACATTTCTTCACTGAGTTTTTGTGAAAGGAATAATTTCAGTTTTTCTGCGATTGGAGCAGCGGCTGCAAATGAGCAGCGTATTTTCTTCTTCTTTTTTATTCATCAGATCCGGACGCCCACCACATGGCCACGTACCGGCCGTAGATGCCGATAGATGTAAACGAATCCCCACCAAGAATTTTTCCTTTATTTCATGGGCTACACCTTATTTTTGAAATAGCAACATTTTCTGCAACGAACACAGATGTTCTCGCACTTGCAGTGATGCAGTGCATCGAAGCCACTCCTCCGTATGCTTTCAAAACAATTTATTAGTTTGTATCAATCGCCTTTAATTGTTTTTTTTTCAAATTGTGAGTGCGTACTGTTGTGACCGGCGCCCGAGCTGACGAGGGAGCGGCGCTCCTTTAATCTCCAAACAAGTAACCGAACGACCGGCTGCCTACTGTTAGGACCGGCGCCAGGTCTGACAATGGATCGGCGTTCCTTTTGATGTTCCTTTTTAGTCGCCAAACGGGTTGGCGGCCTGTGTCCGCCATGTATTGTTCCCCCCTGGCCGGAGGGTGCGGCGTCTTGCCGCCACGACACCGTGAGCAGTTCGGGAGACCACAAGTGCAGCTTCTTCTTTGGAAGATGACGGCGGCGGCGGCGGCCGGAAATCGTCCCGCTAATTGAACGAGTCGTTCGGCGACCATTTGAAGCTTGTTTACGGCGGCCCTTTCGATGGATGCAGTCATCAACTTCAGACCCCTCGCCCAGCGACACCCCTTGACGAGGAGGAGCCACGTTCGTGCCACATGGCCGTGCAGTGACCACGCTTCAATTTTGAACGTTCACGTGGACCGTGCGTGCTCGTCACCCTCGCGGGTAATGTGTGATCCGTGGTTGGACGGTGCCCTCTGTACGCGGTCCCCGATCTAGGGATCTGGGGAGGACAGACCCTTTATAATGAGCCCCCACGGCTCATTCGGTGTGCTTTTTTTGGAGAAGAGAACCAGGCAGAACAGAGCAGAACCGAGCAGAACCATGTAGAACCAAGCACCATGGAGCGCTATGTTAGGAGTCATGTAGAGGCCTGCCACGTTTGAGGGCTCACCGTGTAGGGAGTTCGCAATGTATATATTGTAAATAAACCCTCTTCAAGTCTCTCTTCCTCCTGCCTCGACAACTTCATCCCGGACCCCCGGTGTCTGGAAACCCCGGTCGCAACAACTGGTTGGCAGCGGTGGGATACGAGTCTGCGACGGAGAGCGACATGTACCGGAGGCCAGCCGAAAGCCCTGGAACTCGGCGGGATCGAAGCAGCGTACCACCACCGCACGTAATGGGGTGAGTGCCTGGCTTTGTGCTTGAGATATATCGAGTCTTTTAGCCTAGATTCGTTAAAAGATAGATATAACCAACAACTGCCTGGCCACTGTGGTTGTTATCTCAGCACAAGGCAGCACTGGATGATTATCTGAGCAAGTACGCTAAAGCAGGAAAGCTTAGATGATTCAATAGGAACAAGTGGTAATGTTTCAAAATTTCTAAGGGTACGTTGCGGATTAAATTTTAGGATGTTGTAAAAAGCAGGAGTGAAAATTAACAGGAAACAAGTAGAGAGGGATGTTGGCCACGTAGTGCTACTTGGGTGCTTAAGCTTGTGGTCTCCGCTGTGAGATTTGCCAGGCTTCAATTTCTCTAGACCCAGAATTGAAACGCTGGTGGGTTTGTGCTTTGTCACAGCTGAGCCAAAGCAAAGTAGTCGCCATGGATCTTACGAGATTGACGAGAGAGAACCTGCTGAACCTGTGTTGGGATCTGGAGCTAGATTTTAATGATGATATGCCTGCTTCTAAACTCCGCGAAGTGATTCTCGAAAGCAATAGTGACAATGAGGAAATCGAGCACTTCGGGAATATGTACTTATTGGACCAGGAGGAGGAAGTAAAAAGGGCGCAAAGAAAGGAAAGATGGCGCCAGGAGGAATTGGAAGCTGAGCGCAGGCATGAAGAACATATGGAAGTACAAAGGGCGCAAAGAAAGGAAAGATGGCGCCAGGAGGAATTGGAAGCTGAGCGCAGGCATGAAGAACATATGAAAAGGATGCAGGAATTAGACGAAGAGATAGATAGGATTCGGCGTAGAGGGGTGGCATTGCAGCAGAGTGGTCAATCCGTAGATGTAGCGCACGAGCGGTGCAAGGTAGCGGCGGTGCCGTTTAAGGTTGAAGAGAAGGCTACAGGTCAGAAAGTTGTAGATGTAGCGCACGAACGGTGCGATGTAACGGCGGTGCCGTTTACAACTGAAGCGGAGGCTACATGTCTGATATCTGTAGATATAGCGGCGGTGCCGTTTGAGGCCGAAGAAAAGGCTAGTGCCTGTAAGGGAATGGAACAGGTTTTAACCCATTCTGAGAGAAAAGAGCTCGCGGTCGCAGCAGGGTGTGAGGGTTCCGTGGTGGTGGAAACGGAGTTAAGATTAACAGAGTGTTCCATCGAACCTTGCAGCCCTGTAGACTATGTTGATGAGCGTCAGAGGCGGACGAAAGGCTCCAGGTTTGGCACCAAGGAATGTGCCAAACGGAGAAAGCGTCCGAAAAACAGAAGCGCGGCAAGGCTCGCGATCAGCGCGGCGCGTTTGACGAGGACCTTCAAACGGCGTGGCGGATTTGCGAGAAAAGGCCCGTTGTCTTCTCTGACTGGCTTAAATCGCATGCGTCTGAGCGGCCGGAGAGTAAGGAACAGAAGTGCGCAATCTACGCGGCCGCGGTCTAACGATGAACTGATAGGCAATCATCAGGACTGGGCGCGCGAGATGGCGGAGGAGCATATCGGTGATGAAGAACGTCAGAGTAGGACGAAAGGCTCCCAGGTCCGCACAAAGAAGCGTGCACAGGGGAGAAAGCGTCCGAAGGGCAACAAAAAGGCAAAGCTCGAGATGAGCACAACGCGTTTGAGTAAGGGTTTCAAACGGCGTGGTAAAATCGCGAGAAAAGTGCCGTTGTCATCTCTGACGGGTCTGTATCGTATGCGTCCGAACCGCCGGAAAAGAAAAGCGCATCGTACGCGGCAGTGTTTGAAGGATAGATTGCTAGGCAATTATCCAGACAGTCCGCGCGAAAAATCAGATGAGCATGTGGGTGCTGGTGAGCATCAGAGATGGGCGAAAGGCTCCGTAGACGGCACCAAGAGACGTGCAAAACGGAGAAAGCGCCGTAAAAACAGGCAGGCAAAAATCGCGACGCGTTTGAGGAATGTATTCAAATGGCGGAGCGAAATTTCAAGAAAGTTGCCGTATCGCAAGCGTCCAAGCGGCCAGAGAACAAAGAAAAGAGAAGCGCATTGTGTGCGTAAGTGGTCGAGGGGCAAGAGACCCTTCCGTTGTTCTCGCGGTGCATTGGACGGGGTGCGGGGCAAAAGAGTCGGTGGTTTTCGAGGGGCAGGAAGCGACAGCAAGTCGGCTTCGAGGAACGTCGCGGGGTTCGGTAGCAGGGCGATTGACGCGTGTTGTAGACCCCGCTTCTCGAGAAAATCGTTCCGGGCGCGACCACCGCGAGTTCGACTCAGAGTTGTTGCGAACAGCTGTTAGCCTCTCAGAAAACGTCGACTCGGGACTGTTGAAAGGAACATTTTGTTTGTTTTTGTGATTTTGTAAATAACTCGTTTGTACTTTGTTTTCGTTAGCGCTCTATCATTTTGGTAGCCTATATGCGTTGTATAGATCTATTGGAAGGATAGTGACACGCATTAGAGCGTACAGAATTAGGCGTTTGTCATCGGCACCGGAGTTGGTTTGTATGCGTCCGAGCCGCCGGACAAAACGAAAAAAAAAAAAGCACGTTGGGTAGAAAGGCAGACCCTTTCGTCGCTCTGTCGACGGCATGTTTGATGGACTGCGGGAGTGCGAGGTACTCAGCGAGAGTAAGAACGCAGGTTGTCAGCGCAGAGCTTTGCGGGGGTCGGAGGCGAAGCGAATGGGTTTTGCCATTGTTCCAATTCCCGTTCGCCTAGAAAGACCCACAGGACGCGACGCCGCGCGTTCGTCTCAAAATTAAGTGACAGCGGTAAGCGTTTCGGAAGGCTCTCCCGCGGATTTGTATTTTTTAGTTTTGAATATCTGTTTTGACTGTTTAGGTCAGTTTTCCTTTTGGAATGTGTTCTGTACTTCTGCTACTAGATAGCGTTTACGTAGCAGGTACCATGCTGTTTATTTTTTAAGCTTTGTATGTATTGGTTTTAAAGGTAACCGTTTTGCGGCCGTATAACGACACGTTAGGGGCGTTTGTCAAGTAGGACCGACGTTAGAGACGAATTTTGAGTGAGCGCACGGACGCAAGGATATTCTTGCGAGGTTTTCAGGATTCATGCGAAACTTTTTTTGTTGTTCATTTAATGTTTTGTTCGCATGTGTCCGGTGTGTAAGAAAAGCTAGCTCGTGAGTTTATATGTATGCTTTGTGAAAGTGGCAACAGCAAGGGAACGGTTAGGTGGTATCTCATCCAGGCAGGAGCACTGTGATGTGCGTTTGCGGATGTATAATAAAGATGTTCCTGATGCAGGTACAGCACGGCAGTTATGCTTTCGTCTTCTCAAAAGGAATTGACGACTGGCTTTGGCGGCACTAAATTTCGGGAACTAAAAGATAGCGTGAAGTAAAATGCTTTATTTTATGAGTATGATACCTGGTGGGTTACGGCGGATTACTCACGCAGGCACTCGGGTATGCCACGGTGAGCGCATCACTTGACAGTTAGTTTTCTTGAAAGCAGTTTGATGGGAAGATTATTATCGGATCGGGATTAGGAGTTTTGGTGAAACCTCAGAGAAACGTCCCGATTGCTGCTTTGTGTTTGGTAATACTGCTTAAGTAAGGTTGCTTTTGGATAATTTGTCGGACTCGACGTGTCTCAGTGCGGGCAGGGTGCTCTCCCGTGCCTGTGGTGGTGTGTATGAATGCTTTTCCCAGAGGGGAGCCACAAGGAACGAGAGGGAAAGAGTCCTTGGCTGAGCGTCATCAGCAGTGGCCTGGAAGCCAGCACTACACAGCGACACTTCGGGCAACCTGTGCAGCTGGTCACCCTCAGGTCGCTTCTCCCGCCGGCGGACGAGCTGTTGTGACCGGCGCCCGAGCTGACGAGGGAGCGGCGCTCCTTTAATCTCCAAACAAGTAACCGAACGACCGGCTGCCTACTGTTAGGACCGGCGCCAGGTCTGACAATGGATCGGCGTTCCTTTTGATGTTCCTTTTTAGTCGCCAAACGGGTTGGCGGCCTGTGTCCGCCATGTATTGTTCCCCCCTGGCCGGAGGGTGCGGCGTCTTGCCGCCACGACACCGTGAGCAGTTCGGGAGACCACAAGTGCAGCTTCTTCTTTGGAAGATGACGGCGGCGGCGGCGGCCGGAAATCGTCCCGCTAATTGAACTAGTCGTTCGGCGACCATTTGAAGCTTGTTTACGGCGGCCCTTTCGATGGATGCAGTCATCAACTTCAGACCCCTCGCCCAGCGACACCCCTTGACGAGGAGGAGCCACGTTCGTGCCACATGGCCGTGCAGTGACCACGCTTCAATTTTGAACGTTCACGTGGACCGTGCGTGCTCGTCACCCTCGCGGGTAATGTGTGATCCGTGGTTGGACGGTGCCCTCTGTACGCGGTCCCCGATCTAGGGATCTGGGGAGGACAGACCCTTTATAATGAGCCCCCACGGCTCATTCGGTGTGCTTTTTTTGGAGAAGAGAACCAGGCAGAACAGAGCAGAACCGAGCAGAACCATGTAGAACCAAGCACCATGGAGCGCTATGTTAGGAGTCATGTAGAGGCCTGCCACGTTTGAGGGCTCACCGTGTAGGGAGTTCGCAATGTATATATTGTAAATAAACCCTCTTCAAGTCTCTCTTCCTCCTGCCTCGACAACTTCATCCCGGACCCCCGGTGTCTGGAAACCCCGGTCGCAACAGTACATACCTGCATGCGCACGTGCGCAAGCCCTGGCGGGTATGGCACGCGCGTGCCCACCTGCCTGCCCCCCCTCCCCCTCACGTACTATATGCTACGTTTAGAGTACGTTTTGAAGCAACAAAAATAATGATACTTTTTCTTCTAAATATAAAAATTTACGCCCAATTGCAGTGTGACAAGTCGTGACGAAATAGAAACAAACAACATTTACAACGGCAACAGTAAGACATGACCTGCACAGCACTGGGCGCGACACCGATGTCTCCACCGAGTGTTTCGGGGATGCCAGAATACAGAATAAAAAATTCCGCCATATCCACGAAGTGAATTATGATGAGTGGGCGAAGCTCCGGAGGTAAACCTGGTAAACCATGAATCCTCTGTACATTTTGCCCACTCGATTTTATTACATCGCTCCCCCTAGCGTACGTCGCCGCACTAAATCGAACGATTGCCTTCAACCAATGACACGCGCCATGTGTGACATCATTCCTATTTTATAAGATCTCGCGTCTTTCATCAACTACAAGTACCGCTTTCTAGTTTATAGCATCTTGCATCTTTTCATCATCAGCTACAAGTACCACCATCTAGTAAACACTACAAGAACTAAACGAGAGGTGGCTACATACAGGAGACGGTACCGCCATCTAGTGAACACTGCAAGAACTAAACTAGAGGTGGTTACATACAGGGGACGGTACCGCCATCTAGTGAACACTGCAAGAACTAAACTAGAGGTGGCTACATACAGGCTACAGGGGACGCACAGCCCACGCCCTAAGGAGCTTCGCCCCTAAAACAGTACTGCCACTAGATCAGTCGGACGGGTCGATATTTTAGTCAGCGACCGCGAACCGTCTAAGTGCATCCACACGGTTTCCACAGCGCGCACCGACAGCCAACGAAAAACGTCGGGCTGCGTGGTGCGGCCAGCGTGAAAATGTGTCCTCGACGCGTAAATGGGCTCCGGCCGTCTCCCCGTTCGCTTCGGTCAACCAGAGAGTCGGAGCTGCAGTTGGCGAGTAGCGAGTGCGCTCTGCGTAGCAGCCATGTGCTGCAGCGGCGTGCTCCGAGTGACACAGTTGGGCGGCCGCGGCAGGCACTGTTGGCCCCGTGAACTTAATGGCCGACTGCAGGAACTTTTTGCGTGCCTGAAACGCTCTCCTTTTTTTACTTTTTCCTTTCTCGCTTCAATAACATTCCTGGCGCCGCGTCACTCGGAGGGCACACAATGTGGTCGCCGACTGGACGGCGCGCCGCGGCGGCGCGGAGACTGCAGAGGGAAAAAAGGATGAAGAGGAGGGATGCGAGCACCACGATGGTCGGAAATGAAATTGGCGGGCTTGTGGAAACCGGGGGAAGGCGAGGCAATCGGGTGAGGGGGAAAGGGATATGGCAGCCCGCGGCGACCCATGACGCTCGGTGACGGGCGCGCGCGTTCTTTCTCTATTTGCACTTCAAAAAAAAAAAAAAACGCGGCGGTGTGAAGTGCGGGTGCACGCGTGAACTTGAGTCTCCGAAGAAGGGCCGCTTGTGAAGAAATAAGAAAAAGAGTCCGTCAGGGGATCGTATAAGAGCGCAAGGCGTAGCGAGTCACGCAGAGCGCAAATGGAGCAGCGGCATAAACCACCGCTGTTATTTCGGGGGAAAAGGCGGCGCGCGGGAAGCTTCGAAATGGGCTGCGCACAGGATGACGGCCGCAGGAAAATAGCGGTTTCGGCTTCGGAGACAGCCGCGGGGATATGCGCCGCGGAAAATCAATTTAGGGACGCTGCCTTCCGGAAACCACTCAGGCGATCGAATGGTATTGGTATGTGCGAGCTGCGTTCATTCACCGGAGATAAAAAGAAATATATGAAAAGACCAGATAAACCAATGAAGAAAGGCATATAGCCAAGTCGCGGAATCGACGAGAACATGCGGCGCGTACGATTCGTAAGGGACGTGCGAGCCGTCACTAGCATCCGTCCTCGGCTTTTAATGTTGTTCGCTGAGAAGAATGACGATGAAGGAACGTTTGCTTCTGTCTTTACCCCCAGGACGTGAACTCGTATTCGATTTCTTCAAACCAAGAGACGCATCAGGTGCGAACAGGCGCAGCAACAGCTGCAAAAGATCAGAAGCAGCACCACGGCCATTTCCAATTTGCACGTTCGAGGCGAGCGGTGTTCCACTGACGACCCAGTTTGGTTGGTTGAAGGCAGGCGAATCCGAAGCGTGCCGGCAAAGCGGCAGTTTTCCAAGCACGCGTTCTTCGTTGCAAAACGCTTAGGTGACCGTGGGGCGGTAAGACGTGGCAGTGTATATATAGTTGTGCGATTGCAAACGCTGGATGAATAAGTATTTCTCGCTCCCATATAGCTGCCCATTTGCAAACAGGGCGCATGATGCACGATGTTTAGTCTGCGTGGTCGTTTAAACCACGGAAGAAACGAGAAAAAAAAAGATACCAAGAAGAATAAGTTTTGTTTTAGAGTATAACTGTGTAATCGCATACGCAACTGTATAAGCCCTCCTATTTCCAGAAACATGATTGATTGATTGATATGTGGAGTTTAACGTCCCAAAACCACCATATGATTATGAGAGACGCCGTAGTGGAAGGCTCCGGAAATTTTAGACCACCTGGGGTTCTTTAACGTGCACCCAAATCTGAGCACACGGGGCCTACAAACATTTCCGCCTCCATCGGAAATGCAGCCGCCGCAGCCGGGATTCGATCCCGCAACCTGCGGGTCAGCAGCCGAGTACCTTAGCCACTATACCACCGCGGCGGGGGCCTATTTCCAGAAACAGCACAACCAGTTAGCACTGGGCAACATTTTTTTCCTGCTATAATAAAACAGTCGCGATGCAGTGGTAAAATAAGTAAATAGATTATAATATAATTAAAAACCGGCAGAGTATATATATATATATATATATATATATACTGGTGCAAAACTGGTATCTATATTGCTACTGCACTGTCATAATTTTTCACACGAGATAGCTAAACTAATCAGCCACTGGGTCAACCACTAGCACCTCAGTTTATCGATGATAGCTTTGTCTGAATGCAGTGAGCCTACGGGCGTAACAAGAATCACTGTTGTGAAAACGAGTTCACACTAGTTCCACTAGAAAAGGTGCCGCAGAGAGCGCCAAAAAACAAGAATGAAAGCGCGGCTCGCCACAGGTCCGCGCAAGCAAGCTTGTTTACGGGGTGTCGCTGTTTCGAGCCAGGGCCGGCTACACTTCCGAAGACGCAGCGACACAGCTTTGGCACGCCGTCTGGGAACAGCGCCAGAAGAAAGCGTCACCACGTGCGAGCGGATATACGACGGGGCTGCTGAACTCCGGCGTCGTTTCGGAGGCGCAGGTTGTTTTGTGTCGACGGGCGAGTCGAAACAAACAAGCTCGACGGCTGCGTGATACCGAAATGTCGCTGGCGGACTAACAAACATCTACATTCAGGAATGAGAAACGCAGTACAGGCCGTCGGAAAAGTTAGGCGGGGTGATGGAATTGAAAAATTTGCAGAAACTGAATGGAACGACCATGCTCAGAACAGAATAAATTGTCCAGAGATTGTTGAGAGAATCCCTCGTCCTGCAGTATCAGAATAGAACAGGCTGCTATTAACGAATAGGATTAGGATTTTATGGAGGTTGTTTTGATTATATATTTCATGAAAAGCACAACACTGATTAGACCCATAGACATAGGTTAGTAGGGGGGTCTAACGGAGAAAGTATACAAGCAGAATACAATTTATATAAAGAATCTGGGCATCAAAAAAAAGCTTGTATTTCAAGAAAACGAGCAAAAATATAAGAAGATATCATTGGGATTTCAGGTGTCGTAATGCTTGATAGACTTACAGAAATGTATAGAGAACACATTGTTGCACTTTGTTCATAAATAATCAAATAGCAAGTACCGACGAAACATCAAACTATCTGTAAGGCTTAGTACATGGTCAATACTATTGTTTAAATGTTGCAAATATTTTTTGAGTGCGCTCGAGAAAGCCCTAGAATCTATAATCTGAAGTGGTATGTTACTCCACACTTTAGCTCCTACGAACTGTAGTAAGCGTAGATTCTTGCGTTTACCTACAGGAATAATAATACGAAACACGGCAATTAAAAAAATGTAAATGAAAATTAGTGATAGTACATGCCTCCCATTGTCAGTAAACTAAGCCATTTAGATAATTCGACGGCACATAGCATCGTCCGGCTCGCACATCACGTTCATCTGTCCGATTCACGGTTGTCGCAGTAATAGTGTAAATGATTTTCCACGACTTTTCCATTCAAGAATTATTACAATTCACGCTTCACTGAAAACATCCAAAGGTACGCGCGTGTTTCAAATCCAAGGTTCACAATTCAATAACAATTCAACACAGTTTTCTCGCGGAAGGCCAGGCACGGCAAGGTAGTAGCGCCCTGTAACGATATGGCCCTGCTATCTACGCCGCCAAGCATGAATTATTGACAAATCGGATTTGGCGATCCCCAAAAGCAAAGTAAACGCCGTGGTGCCCCAGAGAACTGGTTGCGTTTGCTTTCGACCGCAGCTGGAGCTCCGTGCATATACAGCGCTGATCTTGTTTTCCGTGGAGACAAGCGGGTGCGCCGCGCAGTGAAGATCGGCGTCAGCGCTTTTTTTTTGCGCTTGAAAAAGAATAAAGAGAAGCGGCTCGTTGTGCGAGTTTCTTTATCCCTGAAGGGCTTGGGATGCGGTGGACGGCTTGGCGACTCGAGAACGGCGATAGGCACCATTGCCAATGCGCAGAACGCATGGCAGGATCGATAGCTCTCCCAAGCTTCGTTGAGTACTTTGCTTTTGAAGCTTCCGGTTAGCAGTGGTTTAAGCCGATGGTGAGAATACTGCGAAGATACAGATGTGCCCACTGTTAAAGGGAATATCTGAGTTCACAGCATGTTTAGATTTCGCTGTGGCGGCTGCACTTCCGATGGAGGCGGAAATGTTGTAGGCCCGTGTGCTCAGACTTGGGTGCCCGTTAAAGGACCCCAAGTGGTCAAAATTTCCGGAGGCATCCACTACGGCGTCTCTCATAACCATATGGTGGTTTCGGGACGTTAAACCCACAAACCATCAATTAGATTTCGCTATCTTACGGAAGCATAGTAGCTTCGATATAAATAAGTCTACTAATGTTTCAAAGTTCATACTCCTTCTGACACATTGGTGACGTGCAAGCAGATTGTTTTCATAGCCACTTGATTTTAGAGGAACAGCAATAGTGATGGTGCACATTGGAGTGTTCCCTTTACCAGTGGACGGTACTGTATGTGCATTGGGGAGCGCTTAGTTGCAGTATTATCCTGCTCAAATAGATGAATTCGTTTGATACTTGCGCAGGAGGTACATTCATGAACTATGGTAAGTCAAATGGTGGGGTTTATACAAGCTTGATAGACTACAGATGGTTTAGTTGAGAACTAAATTTTGATAGCAATAATCTGGTATTTTCCCAATTGACCTAAACGTTATCTTTCATGTCCTAGCAAGTGCGCGCTTTACGGGAGCTGAATACATGGCATCGTGTTGGACTGCAATATAGTCGGACATGAATTTGGAAGTCCTCGGCATTTCATGTTCAAAGGTGGATCCGTGCAAGCCTGCATCAATGGCCGGGCACTCCACATTGACGCGATGAGCTGGTCGGCTGGTGATACCGCCTTTGGAGAACGTTGCTGAGTGCACGAGAGGGACTATTTCTTCTCTTGAGGAGGCTATCGACCTCCGCACATCAGTCGCGCGGCCTCTTCGGACTTTTAAAGTTGTATCCGACTATAGACCACAACCACTGCCCTAACGCGGCGGACAGGAACCTTGGTGGATAACATCAGAAACAGAAATAAAATACCGCCAAGCAGCATCCATATAGTTGGCAAAAAAAAAAGAAAACACGAATCCATTGGCGACATCATACGTCTACTTCAAAAGAAGTCTACACTCTTGGTAAGTGGTCACCAATAACCTGACCTGAGTTTATTTATTTTGAAAAGCTGGACTCCTACGTGCAGAAAAAACTTCAAATTGCCACATATGCGTGTAGGGTGGTGCTGAAATTGCCTGAGCATCCGCTAGCCGCGTGCCATAAATCTTTAAGACAAACCTACGCCTGCGCTCGTGGAAACGTCATACACGACTATACCCGCAGGCAAGCTCGTACGCGAACATACGTGCAGATCCGAAAAATGAATGGCTATACTTCCGCACTCACATTCCTAAAGCAAGCGCTGCCGGAAGCCGCGGCCGATTGAAACTCCCCCGCGGTCATTCCGGATCCAGAACGGCTTGCTTTTCTTACAGCGCGCCCTCGGGCATGCATATACATGCAAGGCCATTTCCAGAAAAAAGCGCTTCTCCTTCATCTCTAGCCGGACGGCCGGCCCGCTCTTGCTCAAACTATGGCTCGTTTGTAACTTTTGCGCAGCGCCATGCACATGCCTATTTCACGTTTTTGAACAGGTCTATTTTGTGCCGAGAGCCAAAAGAAGGAAAGACGCACGCATGTATGCTGCCACACGTCCACGTGAAAAGAAGACGCTCGCGGCCCCTTGAAAAGCACTCCGCAGAAGAACGTCCCATCTAGCTGAGCTACGGTGCGTACATCTTTGATGCAGCCACAATCGATGGCGCGGACTCGAAGGAGAAGGGAGAAAAAAAAAGAGCTCAGGGAGGCATCTCTTTTCCGCGGCTGATTTCATCTGCGACGCTGTCGGCAGCCGCGTGCATAAGTCGCGTGCGCATATTCATTTCTGGGGTCGTTCCTGCCTCCCCGGCCCCTCAATTTGTCTCGCTCGGTCTGAATGCGTCGAACGCAGGACAAGAGCGGCCGCTGCGCAATGCGCTGCTACACAGTGAAGTCCCACCGGGGCGGCGGCGCTCTTTCAATGTCAAGATTGCGCGGCAGAGTCTGAGCGAGGGCGTCTGTGGGCGCCATAATAATTCAGTGCCTGATGTCGAGCGCGATTTTGGAGCTCCGTGAGAAGTCGTTTCGCGCTGGCTAGCAAGAAAAAGGCGAAAAAGAAGGGGGGGGGTGGGAGCGTGGTCACAAAATGATACTTGCGATGGCCCTCGTAGAAGATTGCCTGCCACTTCGCTATGCAGGTCACTTGCTTATACCATGAGGAGGTCCCAGCTTTGTGGACAGCGCACACGAGTAAAATAACTCTTTCGCACCGACTTCATGTAGCATTCAGAGTGTACTTTATTATTTATTTTTAAAACTTGGTTTCTAGAATGCGCCGTGGATAAATGCCACGCGTAAGTCAGTTCATTCATTTTGATAATTTACTTCGCTAGCACGATACTACAGGCCATCTACGTCAACCTTGACTAAACTTTACAAACTTTAGCTCGACATCACATCTAGTTAAGTATGCAGAGAGAATTGATTTCGGAATACCGCTGGGCCAGAGTGCAGGCAACTTATGGGACAACTATCATCGAAGCGTATAAGCGCGAGACTTGGACCTGTGTCAGGAAGATCGGTATGGTATTGCATTTGCCAACGCTTTTCAAGAATCAACGGGAGATTGCCTGCTCTCTGCGGCTGTCTTATGAAACCCACGCAAGCAGCGCTGATGTTCGACATTGAAACGGAAACGAACGTGAAGAGGCTCTCCGCAAAGCACAGCGGCAACTTCTCATGCTCGAGTATCGCTGCACGCAAGACGCAGGCACGCGAAACAGTTGAGACCATCGCACTACATGTACATTGCTTTGCCGCTTTCGTATACACTACTGCAACCGTGCCCTTTCAAGAACTGATGCCTTCCTCGACAACAACGGCGAACTGCATGCATTTTCGCAGCCGTTACACAAAGAAACGAAAGGTTACATGATGGCATATAGTACAAATATGAAGCCCTGCACCAAACGAGCGTCGAACAATCGATGCGGGGCTACTCCATTTCAGTCAGGTGGGGTTCGTTTGTTACGAGGCGACAGAGTCATATTATGCGCACGTACTGTATACACCCAAGCGTGCAGCGGACTGCATGGCGCCACCTACAGGGACGCGTTGCGGGGTCGCTTGGTTTCTGGCAGCGCGATAAGGAAAGGACCGAAATAGCAGCTGCAGTTTTTAGGACGCGCGCATCTACGGGTCAATGTCGTGCCCCAGCTATTCCGGCTCGTCCGAAGACGCTGTTCGCGCGTGACGACTCGCAGCGTTAGCCCCGGCACGGCGAGTGTCTGGGCGGCAGCTGGTGATTTACCGCAGTGCCGACGCGCTTCGCGCAGGTAGTATACAGCGCTAAGTACTCGACGCAGTGACCGGTGGAAGGGGAGACTATAGTCTCACTTGGACATCGTGTTCATTGGATTTGTCATTGCGCAATGTTGTATATTAATACGTTGATAATGGGTGAATGTACCACTTCAAATGACGATGCGTGCATCAGATACAGGAATGATTATTGCTGCGCTTTCTTCAATACAGGGTGGTCCGATAAGTACTTAGCCTTACAAGGAAAGCACGACGCTGTCGCGTGCGACATATAATGGCATTGAGTACGCTCTCTTAGAGGGACACACGCAAAGGTCCAGTCGAGTCGGGTTCGCGGCTTTGTTTTGGATGCTTGAAGAAGCAGGTGATTTTAGTCTGTCCGTTAACAAAGGAAAAAGAGCATAATCATTTGGTGATTTGGTTTGATTCTTGTTTTTGGAAGAGAAATCGTGCAGCGAAATCAAAGAGTGACTGGATGCCGTTTACGGTGAGTCTTATAATTCAATGGCAACCGTCCAGATTTGGTTCAACGAGTTTAAACGTGCTCGCACGTCGGTTTTTGGATGAGCCTCGCCCAGGGGCCGCGCAAATGGCTACCACGGCCGATAACATGGCAAAAATCCTTGACCTCATATTAGCAGACCACAGACTGGAGGTTCGCGAGATAGCTGAAACAGTAGGCATCTCACAAGACCACGTGAGTCATATCCTGCATGAAATTTCGGGCACGAGAAAGCTGTCGGCGTAACGGGTGTTGCGTTCGCTCAGTCCGCACAACAAGCGCGTCCGTGAGGCCACTTCAGAGAAGTGTTTGAAGCTGTTTAAGCGTAATCCGAAAAAAAAAAGTTCCTGTGTGGTTTTGATACCTTCGACAAAATATGAGTCCACTGGTACACACTACAGACCAAACAACAGTCTAAACAGTGGACTGCACCCGAAGAACCTGCTCCGAAGAAGGTGAAGACTGTCGCACCAGCCGGAAAGGTGATGGCCAACATTTTCTGGGATTTTCAAGGTGCGATGTTCGTCGGCTACCTTGAGAAGGGCAGAAAGGTGACAGGAGCCTACTACGCCAAATAATAAAGCCAATTAAACGCCGAATTGCAAAAAAACAAATAAACACCACATTAGGTGAAGAAAACGGTGCTATTCCAGAACGACAACGCGCCAGCTCACACCCGCGCCGTCGCCAGGGCCAAGTTGGTCGAACTGGGCTACGAAGTGGTGCCATCTAGCGTATACATTCTGAAGATTTGGCACCAAGTGACCTTTTCAAGTTGGGAAACAAGAAGAGCGATTTCTTCTCGTTTTCCAACTTGAAAAAAGTCAACAGAGTGATTTGTGAAGCCTACTTTGTAGCTCAGAAGAAAACGCATTTTCCCGACATGATTCAAGAAGTTAGATGATCGCCGGGTCAAGAGTATAAAGTTGAAAGGGGACTATGTTGAAAAATGAATTGACACCATTAAACTTTTTCGTTTTTATTTTGAAGGCTAAGTACTTATCAAACCATGCTTGTACGTTGAGTATCCGAGTAGCACTGAATAATAACGGTCATTATTGGCGCATTTTCGGACAGCTACAGCTCGTCCACGTATTTCTTTGAAAAATGGACACGTTTCGCGTTCTCCACCAGCCAGTCTTAATATGGTCCTGCCCCCAGATTTTAAGCTCCTTGCATTGTCCTAAAATGAATGCAAATGAATTTCCAATAGAACTTCTCATTTCAAAATAAGACCATACAACAAAAATTGGCACCCCGTTTCGTATTTCTCTTACACCGCCTAACCCTGGCTGCTTGCATTCAAAACGTGGCTTACATTTTGCTGCATGGCGGCGTTTTATTATATTTATTTTCCACCAGTCAAAGTGAACAGCGTTGACAGAGCGATACTTAACTTCCATTAGGAGAAATCGTTGATGTATGACGCCTCGCTCGGCGCGTGGCAACCCATTTCGGGAACAAATAAAGAAATGAAACTCCTTTTGTTTCTCGCAATTTTCACTGGTGCCTCAGCACTCATCAAGACCCATATAAAGCAAACGGACGATAAAAATGACATGCATAACATAATTTGGGGTGCAGGGCCCCTTTAAGCAGTCTGTAAGTGCAACTCTGTAGAAGCGTTGATGAAGAATGGACCAAAAGCTTTAAAAAAATTCGTTGAAATCTATATATATATATATATATATATATATATATATATATATATATATATATATATATATATATATATCTGCACCAATGTAGCTGGAAGTGTGCGATTCGCCAGGTGGCGTGGTAAGTTTCTAAAGAAAGCCTTTCATTTCTGGCTATTATCCCGTCAGACAGAGAAATTCTGAATGTAGACCTTGAAAACATAGCTCTGAACAAACTGTGCAATTAATGGTATTTCTAAAACACTTCTGTATAGCGTTCCGGTCAAATACTATCCTCTTACGAGTTAATCTTTTTTTTTAAGTTTTCAGCGGAGTGTGGATGTATAGCGACGAGGAAGCACAGTGCTGACGCCTATAACATTAATATTATAAAGAAAAAGTGACAGCATTGCTATTGTACTCAGCTCCCAATCCTCCACACAAATTCTCGTTATACAAAGAGAGGGTGAAAAATTGCACAGGCGTGAATACGCGTTAACGATGTGCCTGACGTTTGTTACGCGCTAAATATTCTCGACGGAGCGCTGAGAAAACGACCACCTGCGCCGCTCCGCGTAGAACTCAGAGGCAGATGGTTCGCCAGTTCACCGTGGTGCTAAAAGCGCAGAAAAGAGGAACGTCATAGAAATACGCACACATTCGCGGTCATGTGAACTGGACATATAGAACGAAGAAAAAAAGCAAGCATACGGGAAGTTAGTTTTCAACAATTAAAAGTGGACGAAAAAACAAAAACAAACTTGCTACCGGTAAGAGTCGTACAGCCACAATAAGCGTGCGACGTTAGCGCTACCGGCTGACAGCAGCAATTTATCCGCGCGATAATCCGGCCGACCTAGAGACGAATATGGCGCTCGAAATTTTGTAAACGGGTCACACACTGACCGAAGCCGAATTAAACTTTGCAACGTTGTATACATTCATGTTTCTTGATAGATAGATAGATTTGTGGGGTTTAACGTCCCAAAACCACCATATGATTATGAGAGACGCCGTAGTGGAGGGCTCCGGAAATTTCGTCCACCTGGGGTTCTTTAACGTGCACCCAAATCTGAGTACATGTGCCTACAACAATTCATGTTTCTTAGACAACAAATGGGTTCAGTGAACCGCCTGTGACCCTCCCAAACCACCACACAGTACACTCCCCTCCTCCTTTCCCCTGCATCGTCAGCTGGTTGCACTCGCCATGTGTGTGTTTTCGCAGCAACTTGCACTGCCAACAACGTGTGTACCCCGGGCTGGGGCAACAGCTGAGCACAACGCGGCAAATTGATTTCCGCGCTGTGCCGCATTCCGGTGCCACGCTTCTGGGGCTTTGACCCGACGCGCAACCTCTGAAGCACATAAAGCGCAGCGGTGGCAAAGCGTCGCACACACGGGGTGGCGCTGAACGCGAAAGGGCGTTTACCGACGCGTACGTCGCGCTAATGTTCTCGCGACGACGGGGCTTAATTCGGACTTTCAACGCCGCAGGCCGCTTCGTTGCTCGTCCACCGCAGCCTTCTCGAGTGGTGCAATTAATGGCTGCATACGAGACAGCAGGGAAGGCCAGCACGCACACCCCAGGCGATCGGAATATTAAAACAGGACGCGCCGAGTCCAATTATCGCGAAGACGGCCTTGTTTTCTATTCGCTAGAATAAAGTACACCAGACGATTGAAGCATATTCGGGCTGCATATGCAATGCAGCCATTCCTTACGCACGATTCCTTACCACTGCTATCATCCGTCAATCACAGCTGGCTGATTTCGTTGGTAACGCGGGTGGAATGCCTATTTGACCACTGATTAACGTGAAAAAGAATGACATGGGAATGTAATCGTCGCGCTGTGCTTGTCCTGTAGTGTAGACCCCAAAAGCTTAAAAAGCCCTGTACCTTCACGCAAGCGCTCATAGGCCCCTAAGCTACGGGCTTTAAGGTATATAAAATATTGATAATAATGATTATTTAGGTTTTACGAGCCATAACCACGATATGACTATGAGAGATACCATAGTGAAGGGCTTCAGAAATTTTTAAGTGCACCTATAGCGAAGCACACGAGTGTTCTTTGCATTGTATCTTCATCGAAATCGAGACCTTCAGGTGAGCAGCCGAGCACCGTAACAGCTAGCACCACGGTGGGCGGCGGCCTTTTAGGGTTAGATATGCATGTTAGCTATATGTCACCCCCGTCAGCTTATTTATAGCTTTCGTGATCATTACTGAAGTGTAATTTTCCTTGAGAAGTGCAAGTTGGGGGCTAGTTGATAAGACATACTTGAAAGAATACAACTGCGCTAAGGACGCCCCGCCGCGGTGGTATAGTGGCTAGGGTACTCGGCTGCTGACCCTCAGGTCGCGGGATAGAATCCCGGCTGCGGCGGCTGCATTTTCGATGGAGGCGAAAATGCTGCAGGCCCGTGTGCTCAGATTTGGGTGCACGCTAAAAAACCCTGCAGGTGATCGAATTTCCGCAGCCCTGCACCAGGGGTGTCTCTAAATCTAATACTCATATGGTGTTTTGGGACGTTAAACCCCACGTATCAATGAATCAACTGTACTAAGGACGAGGCATCTGAAACGAATTGGACAGGATGATTGCAGACTGGCAACTGGTTTGTAGAAACCGACACCACCATCATGAAACAAACTAAGCGCGTGCGCAATTACAGTACTGACCATGTGACAAGTTTCACCCCCCCCCCTCCCCCCGTAAGAATCTTATCTAATAAAAAGTAAATCACCCTCTTTCTGGGAAAGGTACACAAATGGCTGACGCACTTATCAGGCCCGCGTCTCGCTATTTAAGAGGCCTCCAATATTTTTTGTGCTCTTTGGCTTTTAGCTCGCCCTATCACTTTGGTGCTACTGAAGATGGGCTTGCATCCATGTGCGCATGCACCACAATGAACTGGTAGGTGTTTCCCACTTCCGTCTTTTAATGAATCAGCATGCTCCACGAAACGCTTCTTAATACACCTTACGGTCTGCCCCACATAAACTGCTAGAACTGCTGCAGACCTCTACGACTGTGAGTTTCTAGGAGAGCTTTTACAAAAACGAAGCATATGCGTAGGGTCTTGCGTGGGGCCAGTGCTCGCGGAGATATATCTAGCCGATAAAGATGGTTCGTTGTCTCGGATGCTTACCGACAATTACATTGTTCGTGTCTGTAGATGACTTTTTAATACTCGTAAAACCTGACTCTAACGATGACCACGAAGAGATAGCGAAGCGTATTCTTCAGTATTTTGAATCCACAGCAACCAAGTTGAATTTTACTTTTGAATTGCTCAACAATGCATCTTTGCAGTTCTTATATTTAAAGCTATTTTTCAAAGACAGCAAGCACTTGTGCTGGTTGTACTCGCTACCGCAAGAACAACACACATCTGCCTTTTGATTCCTCTCACTCGAAGTTTGTGAACAGGGACATCGTGGTGTCATGCTTTAAGTGATATTTAACCAAGTCACGTCATCGCAAAGCCAAATATATTTTCTCTTCACAAGTGAGTCGTCTCCGAAATACATGTTTCCCACAGACGCTGCTTCAGGCTGAAGCAGAATCACTATTGAGGGTCATATGCCACCATACCACGGCCTCTGACGGAAATTCTAAAGAAAATTAAGAAAAAGATTTAGAGAAGAGTGCAGGCGGAAGTTTGAAGTGATGCCATACATACACAAGGTGTCACATGGTATTAAAATGGAGGCGGAAAGATACGGGGTAGATATGGTTTCTTCAGCGCCTTGCAAGCTGTCGCGTTCGTGTGCCATGTCCAACGCGAGCGGAGTTAGCAATGGAAGATGTGATATTAAGCACAAACGTGCGTACGTACCCTGTACTACTGAATTAGTCTACAAATTCCCCCTGACCTGTGGAATGGTTGATGTGGAGCCGACCGCAAGGTGTATAAACAAGCGCTTGATGAAGAATGCTAATTCATTAGGAGACGGAAGTGGGAAGCACCTACCAGTTCACTGTGGCGCACGCACGCTGGGATGCAAGCCAATCTTCAGTAGCACCCAGGTGATAGGGCGAGCCAAAAGCCAAAGCGCAAGAGAATTACTGGATGCCTTTTGGATAGTTAAACACGGGCCTGATAAGTGCGTCAGCGACACATTCATGTATCTTTCTTGAAAAGAGCTAATTTCCTTTTTGGTAGATATGATTCCTGGGTGGGGGAAAGGGGTGCATTGTCACGTGGTGGTGTCTGTCAGTGCACATGCACTTAGTTTGTTTCATAAGGGTGGTGTATGTTTCAATAAACTATAGTTGTCAGTCTGTGATCGTCCTGTACACTTCGTTCCTGGTAATCGTCTTTAGCGCAGTCATATTCTTTGAAGCAATTTTTCTTGTTTACTAATATGCCCCGCCGCGGTGGTCTAGTGGCCAAGGTACTCGGCTGCTGACCCGCAGGTCGCGGGATCGAATCCTGGCGGCGGCGGCTGCATTTCCGATGGAGGCGGAAATGCTGTAGGCCCGTGTGCTCAGATTTGGGTGCACGTTAAAGAACTCCAGGTGGTCGAAATTTCCGGAGCCCTCCACTACGGCGTCTCTCATAATCATATGGTGGTTTGGGGACGTTAAACCCCACAAATAAATCAATCATTCCCGCTCAATTACAGGAGAAGTGAAGACCCCCCCCCCCCGCCTCTTTTATTTGTTGTTTTTATTTCACGTGTATGACTGTTCGCATAGCCCCCAACAGTAAACATTAATTGATAACTGGGGGTGAACGTCCCGAAACCACCATATGATTATGAGAGACGCCGCAGTGGAGAGCTCCGGAAATTTAAACCACCTGGGGTTCTTTAACATGCACACAAATCTGAGCACACGGGCCTACAGCATTTCCACCTCCTTCGGAAATCCAGCCGGGATTCGATCCCGCGACCTGCGGGTCAGCAGCCGAGTACCTTAGCTTCTAGACTACCACGACGGGGCCACAACATTAAACAGAGCTGCACAGTATTTTGTAATAGTAAACTCAAGGCTTAGCTGGAGTGTGAGGGGCTCGCATTAGAAGCATTGACAATTTGTAATACGCGTGTAACATTTACGCAACGCTTGTGCGTATAACTCAAACGTGGTCGGTCGTTTTCTGGAGCCCATACTTTCCTTACAAAAAGCACGCGGGTCCATCAGGGGACCGCAGGCAGTTTGTTTCTCGTCCTAACTACAGGCGTTAAACTTGGACGGCCATCCGAAGGCTTGGTTGAAATGCACAAGATGAACCACGCTGACAAAAAAGAAACAACATAAAGAAAGGTGGAGCTTGATTCTGAACCATCAGTAGCGGTCTGATGATGTCTGTGTTCCATTTTACTCGATGATGAAGCTTCCATTACAGCGACGCTGGCTCGGTATAGCGAAGAATGAGGGCATACCCAGTAAACGCGGCGGCCACTGCGAGGATCACACAGTCTTTAGCAGAGCGAATGTCCAGCTGAGTAATCAGGGCGCGTTAAAGTCTCATTTCTGTCCCGCCCGTTTGGGCAGAAGCCCTGTGGTTCGACCTAGGACAAGAAAACGAGCGCGATCGAAAGGTTTCTTTGGACGGGGTCGTGGATGGGGCACCGAGAAAAAGCGTGGGCTGGGCGGTTAAAGAGCGAGAACACAAGCGAGACCTCGATCAGTTCGATCAGCTACAGATCACTAACAAAGGACGAAGCCTGGCAACCATCAGCGGTGCTCGGTGCGGACTCAATCAACAAGACTCAGATATCACGGAGGGTGCCATCGGTTTAGGGAAGAACAAGACGGGAAAGGGGCGTTCTTTGTTCGCGTTACGGGGCAGCAAACAGCAAAGCGGTCAGGTTAACTGGCTTTTATATATATATATATATATATATATATATATATATATATATATATATATATATATATATATATATATATATATATATATATATCGGACGTAGCAAGTTAACCTGACAGCTTTGCTGTTTGCTGCCCCGTAACGCGAACACCAAAGAACACCCCCTTTCCCGTCTTGTTCTTCTCCTCACTCTTGTAGAGAAAGGCGAAGAGCGAGCAAGTGTACGTGACGTCGACGTGTTTTTTTATTTTATGCCTGATGGTAGACAACATGCTGCCATTAATAATTGCTTTATAAAAGATCCTTCGCAACACAACGACTTATTGTTGTTTAATCCGACAGAGCTCATGTGATCAAGAAGTTCGGCATATAAAGATAGGAGCCTTGCATTAAGCATCCGTTACGATAATGGTATTGGACTATTCAAATTGTTCGGAGTAGCTCACAACATAAACAAGGGCTGACTAGCATTCAAATTACTTGAACGATAGTCGCGACATCTGCTTTCGTTTTAGCACGCACTAACTATTTCCATGTCACTATAAGGTCTAAATGAAACTCTGCCGGTCCATATAAAATAGACGCGCTGACAGATGATTGCTTTGTAATGACCTCGGCACAACTGAGAACACACGTGGGCCGTATTTCACAGTGAACTATTTGGTTTCTTTGTTCTTTTCGAACAGAATGACAACGGCGACCAGAAATGTGCAAGTCAACGGCAAAGGGCGAAAAGAAAGCGCCTTAAAAAGAGATCTCCTTCTTATGCATCACTTCTGATCACGTACGTATGAATCATAACTTCTTAAAAATATATTTGTAACGAACACCGTAACAAGGAACTTGCTTTTCATTTTTGGGAAAAAGTCATGCGCTCGTGAAGTCGCAACCATGCTTAACCTGACTGAACGTAGAACTAGCGGACGGTTGCAGTGGACCAGTGGTTATGGTGCTCAGCTGCTAGCTGGAAGGTCATAAGTTCAACCCCGGCCGCGGGGGTTGCATTTCAGAGGAGATAGATGCTCACGTACACTGCGATTTCCATGGACGTTAAAGAACAACAGATGGTCTAAGTTTTTCGAGCCCTTCACTACGGCACCCGTCACCGAAGCCACAAAATATTAAATTATTAATTCCTACAATCGCGTATTGCAAGAACGTGTTCTCTTACACAGTATAAAGCGATGAAAAATGTCATAGGCGATCAAAGCATGCCCTGCGCAAGAAGGCATGAATTCGCACCACTGAAAGCTTATCAATTGTTTTATGCAATCGCAATGTACATGCTCTTTGGAGAGAGTGTTTTCTTTTAGCCCATTATCATTACGTCACGGTTCCAGGTCTGTACGCTCTCCATAATTTAATACATATATGGACCTGCAGAATGCTACACACGCTCACTGTCGATATATAGACTGGCATACAGAACACTGGCGGATGCAAAGAGGTGCCATTTCAAAGCAAATTAAGCTTGTATCGCTTTAGTTCACCTCTTTTTTAGGTCAATCCAATTTTCGCCCCCGAATCTCGAACGATAAACAGCCGTTGCGGCAATAAACGCAGCAGGGGCTGTGTGCGGCACGATCAAAATGACGCAGACCATCAAATCAGGCCCGAAGACGAACGGTCGTGCGTGCATTCCACGTGTGGTTTCTCGACAGAGAAAAGCTATGGCTCGTAAAAAAGGTATAGTAACACGCACTTAAAAAATATGGCGCAACTAAGAGAGTTAAAAAAATTTCCTCCCGGTCAGTCACTGTCAAAAGGGGAGCTGTACTCACTCGAGCTTGTAATTTTGACCACTTATTTGATTTATCGAGATACGCGCATACACAGAACTGTGCCCAACAAATGAGGCTACAACAAATTTTGTTCATTTTCATTATTCGGACACCTCGAATAAATTTTTTCTTTGAAGCCCAAGAACAGTCGACCAAACTTTTAGCTATCGTGAAAGAGTGGCAGTTCTTTCTGCGTATCTTTGCCATACTATACTGAATTAAGTTTCAAGAAAGGTGAGGATAAGTGTACGCCTATGGAGCACATGTTCACGAAGCTATTTTTTGCAACTTCGTTCTATAAATGTGGCGCTGGCAGACAAAAATGTAGCCGCTGCGCACAATCGCTAAAGTTTTGGCCGAATTTAGGCACGTGCTACATCGTGCGCCCACCACGACAGTATTGTCTTTTACCTTGCTTGTCAAAATAGCGCTGCGATTTAGGAAAACAATGAAAATAGGCGCGGAGCAGTGGCCTACAAAATGGTAAATAGCGAAGGCTGCCATCAAAAAACGAGAAAAGAACTTGAGAGGAGAGGAAAAAAAAATATAGTACGAAAAACGAAGGGCTCTAATTTTCGTCTGACGTGCTGTTTAGATGAACCACCCCGCCGCGGTGGCCTAGTGGCTAGGGTACTCGGCTGCTGATCCGCAGGTCGCGGGATCAAATCCCGGCTGCGTCGGCTGCATTTTCAATAGAGGCGAAAATACTGTAGGCCCGTGTGCTCAGATTTGGGTGCACGTTAAATAATCCCAGGTGGTAGAAATTTCCGGAGCCCTCCACTACGGCGTCTCTCATAATCATATGGTGCTTTTGGGACGTTAAACCCCACAAATCAATCAATCAATCAATCAATCAAATCAATGTTTTTCGAAATGAACGCATGCTCCAGCTGTTTCTTACGTCAAGGGCTCCTTCTTTTGTCCGGCTCTTTACTCCCGAAAAAATATTGTTGTATGCGCAGCGAATATTGTATGTTCCGTCACCACTTGCGTCGACCCTTTGTGGTGTTCACAAATCGCGCCTCACGCTTTTACTGTATACGTCATTTTTTTAAGATCCATTACACGCTAAGCGGCTACCATTTGGTCCTGCAGCGTCGGCCAGTAGTCACCGGAAAGGGGAAAGTAGAGAAAGAAAAACGAAGCGAGAAACGAGCGATTGAAGCCGGACCGTGCGGTACAAGCAAACAGCATTTCACTTTCGCTTCGACCGTGCGTTATCGCGGCATTATTCGTAGTTTTTTTTTGTTCCATTTTACGGCGGTCATTTAAGCTGACGGCAGAAACACGCACCACGTGCAATCAGAATACGTGGCGTGGTGGAAGAATACAGCGCAGCTCATATCCATAAAGTCCTTATTCCGCGCACTGTCCGACGCACGTGTCGCTTGTGGACGGGAAAAGCCACTAACGGCGAAACGGGAGGCAGTTCTCGTTACTTTACGGACAAAGCTCCCCGAAGTGCACAAGGGGGTCCTGGCTGCTCGATAGTATTGACCCGCCGCCAGTGAAACGGGCAGGCTCGGCTTTGCAACGCTCGTAATTAACGACCCACGCGGCGGCGGAAGCAAACAGATCGCGTCACGGGTGCCCAAGGACGCCCCACCTGCTGACGCTTTGACAGGTGGCGATAGAGCTTCCATTCCTGAGCACGCCCGCTCCTTGTCTACATGCAGCCCCCGCCAGCCGGAATGGAACGCAACGCACGCGTGGCCTATATATCCATATCGTTGAGCGGACTCTGGCCATACACGTGGGTTTTGTGCGCTGCTGCGCAACTGCACCAACACCAATGCTGCAGCGTGGATCCAGCTGCGCTTTATGTCACCCTTGTACATTCATTTCCTTACCCTTCGTTTTTTTTACGTAGATATCAAAATCACGACCGTACTGTTTGTTGAGGCGGCCGGTAAGTGACGAGAACAGAGAAGAAGTAAGCCAAAGTTGCGACGGTTCTTTTTTTTATTTCTTTCGCCACAATGGAGTTCCATTTGCAGTGCAAATACGGACGCGCGTACATGCCTTCTGTACCTGTACACGACGCGGCATAATGCGACACGGACCGTTTTCACATCCGAAGAGAGCACACACAGATCGGTTTCGCGTACGTACATCCAGCAGTCCTTGGGGACTGTTCTGAGTATTAGCGTTCCGCAACCCGTGACCTTAAGAAGACACGGCGTGGCGTGATTTGCCAGCTCGTGCCTTAATGTTGAGAACCTGTTCAACGGCGTCTGGATAAATGTGTTTGCAGTAACAAGGCCATACGCTACAGAGGTCTAGAGCTAGACAGTATGTCGGATGAAGCAGGCATGGGTTCGTGTTTGGGAGGTTCCATGGCGACAGCTTTAGCGAGAAGAACCGCATGCATCGCGAGGCTATATAAAAGTGAGGGTTAGAAAAACTATGCAAGCTCGATCATCTGTAGCAGCGCCCGAATATCGAAGCTTTGGGTGCATGTTAATGAATACCTAGCGGCAACAAACCAATAAATAAATACATATGTCTATTGCTACAATCGAACTGCTTAACAGAGCAAAACAGATTTTTGAAGGACACAACAATTCCAAGCGGATAATCCGAAACTACAAGTCAAAGTCTTACTTACACAGCTAATACGAGCGACAGGCAGGCAAATCACGATTTTAATTACGTGAGCGCTGCAGTACGAAAACTGCCTATGAGACTCATTGAACACGCGAGCGAAAAAATTGTTAGAGTGTGTTTTTCCTTGGGTACTCAGACAGGCAACACATTACGCAAAGAAAAAAAAATGAAGTTGTAACGTCTGATCGTATACAGCAGCTGCTGTCTTCAGACCGCAGCCAACCAGAACGCACTGCGTGTTATAGTACCACAGTAAGCGCTAATGGCGACTCTCTTTCAAACAACACGTATGATTATGTGTTAATAGATATGTGGGGTTTAACGTCACAAACCCACCATATGATTATGAGAGACGCCATAGTGGAGGGCGCCGGAAATTTCGACCACCTGGGGTTTTTTAACGTGCGCCCAAATCTGAGCCCACGGGCCTACAACATTTTCGCCTCCATCGAAAATACAGCCGCTGCAGCCAGGGTTCGATCCCACGACCTGCGGGTCAGCAGCCGAGTACCTTATCCGGTAGACCACCGTGGCGGGGCGTATGATTATGTGGTGAAGATAACCGTCACTAACCGTGCCGAAGTCGAAAACAGATGACTTGCTTCGCCACATGCCTCTACTCAAAGTAGCGAAGATCATGTTTCGGGGGTGAATTTGCATTTCTGACAACAATTTTACCCTCGAAATTCTCCGCGTTGTTCAAATTTCCTCTAGAATAATTCGCATATCGAATGCTGCTCGTTGATTTGAACAAGGTATCAAATACAAGGGTATCTTCGTATCTTCAAGTTAAGGTATAATTCTCTCCCGATGCCCATAGTTCAGTTTTTTTTCTTTAACACCAAAGTGTTTTATGATTGAGTCCACCAAGGCTACAGTGACGCATTTTCGTCACAGATATGACTTTGATAAAATGGACGCCAACGAATGAGTAAGAGAAAAAATTATCAGAAAAAGTTCTGGCACCAGGTATCGAAAGTAGGACCTTTCGGCCCGCGACGATAAAATCATGATTACAGGCGTCAGTCGTCGCGATGAAGATGTGCCACTTTGCGTCAGCATGGCTTCATCTCCGTCAAACGGTGCTATAGCTGCTAAACACCAATAAAAATTGTACAAATATATCACTACTGAATAAGCACTTCTTCTACGAAAGCACGTTTCACTTTCATGTTATACTGAATCATCTGACGGAGGTGTCAGCCCTGGTATACATTTCTTTCTGGATGACTGCATGCAATAATCCTTGGCCAATGCGAACGACGTTCATGCGCATGGGGGTCTATCCGCATGCGTTAGGGTTCGCTTATGTGAGCTTGAAGGTGCATGCATCGAAAGGGCCGATTCTGTCTCGAGCGTTAGTGTGGCCAGAGGAGGAGTTGGTGTGTCTTTGCAAAACGATATGTCGAACACACTTCAAAAGTCTGTTCACGGCGCCGCAACTTGGATTTCTTTCAGTTAAATTAGGTGCCATACAGCTCAAACTCCGTACAGCGCTGGAAAACAAGCAGAGTACGCGCGCGGGAACATAATAATAATAATAATAATAATAATAATAATAATAATAATAATAATAATAATAATAATAATAATAATAATAATAATAATAATAATAATAATACCTGGAGTTTTACGTCCCAAAACCACGATGTGATCGTGAGAGACGTCGTAATGGAGGACTCAGGAAATTTTGACTATGCATGTTCTTTAACGCGCGCTGACAACGCCCAGCACATGGGTTCTCAACCCTTCCGTCTTTACCAGAGTGCAACCGCCGCTACCGGCATCGAACCCACCACCTTTCGGTCAGCAGCGAAGCACCGCAGCCACTGATTCACGGATGCGGACAAAGCGTAAACTTAGCGGGAGAGCCTGACAGGTTTACACACTTGGGAAGATGCGTCCTGCGGAGCAGAGCTGCCTCCCACGTTATCAGCACAACGACGTGCGTCCGTACGACGTGTGAGCGTTAGTGTGCTTCCACATGACCAGGTGAGTAATAATCATGATTGCCGAAGGGAATTAACTTATTTTTCGCGTTACGAAACAGCTTACACAACGTTAATAACGCGGCTAGCTTCTGATCAATATGGTGTTCATCCCTGGCTTGAGCAGAGCTGCTATGTCGGCGAATCGGCGGCGCTTATGCAGTGCGCGAGAGATTGAGGTGGCGGCTTCCTCGTTAGTCGGCGCCCAGCAACACGCAGATTTTCCTCGCAAGTTTTGCGCTGTGCGCGGAAGCAGCCTCCACCAAGAGATTGTTTACGTTCTCCAACGGGCAAACAAATAAAAAAAAAGGAACGACGCGTTCGCGCCGCTCAAATTCAATAAACTTGTTGCTTTTGTTTACGTGCTCTTGCTTAAGCAAACGCGAAGATTTAAAAAAAAATGAAAAAGAGTTAGCCGCTGCAGCTGATATCATACTTCTATGAAGTTAGCTCGCTCGCGTTAGTGTCGCATGAAGTTTGCGCGAAAATTTCGAACTCGCCGGTGCTGCTCTCGCGAGTTTGCAGAAGTTTGTCACAACAGAACAGCGTACGCCGGTGAAAGCCCAAATAATGAAGCCCCGTAGAGACAGAGAAAAAAACAAAAACAAAAGAAGAGCTGTTTAGTAACAGACGCAGGATTAACTTGACGACGGCGACGACTGGGGTTCTTGTGCACGTCCATGCAAACACGTCCTAATTAAAAAGAAATAAACGAATAAGCGACTTTCTTGCCGATGGATCTAAGTGGACGTGTGTTGCACCCCCTGGAGTCTATGGTAGCTTTCGTGTTCTCTTATCTGATTAGTTGTTTAACAATTACCCTAATGACACTCGCGTAAGAGCCCGTGCACGTTAAAATCATTGAAGCCAGAATTTGCTAAGCAGCTCTTTTGTCAATGCTAAGCAATTCATTAAGGCAGCTCATTTGCCAAACGCATGGAGATAGCTGCTGGTAAATAGTTACAACGGACAATTTGTTTTTGAAAAAAATTATCTTGGGGTTTATTTCACAAAACTACGCATTTGGTTATGAGGCACACCGTAGTGAACGGCCATGGATCAATTAGACAGTGAGTACCAACGCAAGAGCAATGTGTGCTTTTTTATATTTTCATTGAAGTAGGGTCTGCAAGGTGGGAATCAAACCCACGACTCCGTGCTCAGCCACACAAACGCAGTAGCCACTAGAGTATACCAGGACGTTCGCGGACGTAATAATGAAGGCGGCTAACCAATAGCGCAATTATCACAGAAAAAATAATTAATTTGGCCACGGTTTCACTCTTTTATTTTTTCGGTGCAATAAGTTTGCCTTGAGAATTTTCTACGCGTTCACATGAGTACCCACAAAACTTGAAAAAAAAAATACAAAAAAATCGTTGTGGTCTTAGGCTTTTATAGCGTATACGCACGCTGTGATCGAACATGTTCAGCGCATAGCACGGCTGTTTCTTCGATTTAGCCGGACGTCTATCACGTTTCGGTCGCCTATTTCCTCCTGCCAACGGCAGCTCCATTGCATCTCGCGCACAGAGCGGTCTAGCTTCGACGTGCTATAAGCGATAAGCAATCAGCGAAAGCCTAGTTATCAGGAACCGCAGCACAGGCTATTGATTAGCCACGCTCTGCCAATCCAAACAGCCGTGACGAATGACGGCACGTCATGTTTATGAAGAATGATGCCTGTTAAACGGGCGGAAATTGCACTGGCGGAATCAGTTCGCTTGCAGCGTGTTGTAGTTGCCACAAAGCTCATCATTAAGCTACTATTAGGCAACTCCGAGTGATGGGCTAACTCAGCAGAAGACAAATGACATTCCTCAGTTCACTTTCCTGCTGATAGCAGGAGCTGCAGTGCGGCCAATTCTTCGGATCACGCATTCAAACTTCCGCACGCTGTCCGAATGTATAGTGCGTTGTAGGTACACGTTGTTTCATACTTAGGGAAAATCTGGGAGCATCTGGAACCGCAATGAGACGATAGGGCAGCAATCGCGCGCCGGCAGCAGTTCACGCGTGCGCAGACGCTTCAGGGGTTTAAAGTTGAACCGCGTCGTCTGCTACGGCAGGGCGCGTGCCACGTTGTCGGCCAGCGCACGGATATCATTGTTAATGCGGGAACTGGGCCGATACTCTGCACAGATCATTTTCAGAAAAATCTGCGCCGCAAGATGGGTTACGAAGAAAGAAGGGACGACAAACTCACGCATGCTTTCTTCGTGTCCCGCCTTGCTGCGCAGTTGTTTTTCGGACGTTCCCGTACCAACTTGCCCAACTTTCAAAACTTCTCTGCACTAAAACTTGTGCAATGCCAACCTCTCAGCTCTTATTCGAGATGACGGGGCACTAGAAACAGTATTTGATAGCATACCTTGTTTGCTCTATCGAAACATCGTGACACTGTGTGCGTTCACGACTGTTTCTTCTTTGTGTGCGTGCCGCAGTAAGCTTCGAAGAGGAAGACACGATAATGAGCATGCACTGTGCATGGTCTCTATTTGACTTTAAGTGAATCAAAGTACTCAGTGGTAACTGCTGAGTAGCGGTGTGGGTTTAACAAAACAAAACAAGTGGCAACGAATTCAGGAATGATTCAGAATAGAACAACCACATGACGATATTTTATCCCGACAGGAAGGACTCACTCCCGGCTCCGAAATGCACTCGTGACGCTTCCAAGTTCATCTCCCCAGTGGTAGCGATGACAGCGCTCATCGCTACCGCTGTAGCGACGAGCGGCGCCATCGCTGACACCATGTAGTGAATACATGGTGTCAGCGATGTGTTCCACCACAGCATGTCCCATTTGTTGACAAAGGGGGTGTGGCATCACGAGATCCAGATTGAGCTGAACAAACCAGGAGCTCATCTGCCGTACGTTTTACCATGTTTTTCTTGTCTAAAAAAAGCCGTACTGTGTTGTTTGCCTGGTTTGCCATGTTTTTGTATACCAGAAAAAGAGCGACTTAAGATTATTGAACTCTGTTGTAAAAATTACACTACGTTTGAGGAGCCGGCTAGCGAGTCTTGTTGTAATGAAATGTCGTCGTATAGAGTCACGTTCAGGCTTTCATCTCACTTAAAACATTCCTGAATTTGTTCCCGTTTGTTTTATCGTGTTAAGGAACCACAGCAGTACTACTCTTACCCTTGAGTGTTTTTTTTATTCAAAGTCAAATCGAGAAAACGCACATTGCGTGCTCATTGTCGTGTCTTCCTCGTCAAAGTGTACTGCGGTGCACTCGCAGGGAAGAAATAATCACGAACGCACGCAGCACCATGTCGTTTCGAGAGAGCAAACAAGCTATGCTGTCAAATTGTCCCTGTAGCAGCCCATTATCACAAATAAAGGCTGAGAGGTTGGAGTTGCACAACGTTTAGTGCAGATTATCGGCCCAGTTCTTGCACTAACAATGATATCCGCGTGCTGGCCAGCGAAGCAGTAAGCAAAAGCCGTCGTGGCAGACGACGGGGTTGTACGCACGCGCAAGCGGCTGACGGCGCGTGGTTGCAGCGCTGGCCGCATCGCCATGTCACGCGCTTCCAGATGTTCCTGTAAGTGTGAAACAGCCTGGACGTACGGGCCATAGCTCCCGGCTACTTATTTAGAGAAGCGGGGCGTACTTCATTGAGCCATTCAGTAAAATACCCGACAATTTTCGACATTGTCCAACCAATCGACGATTCTTTGGACAGTAATGTGCAATAATTCATAACCATTTGTGCCCCACTGAGCTCGAACAGCAGGATGCAAACTCGCATTGGAATGCAGCAAAAATACATATGCAGCTGAAGAAGGGTATTCGGAGAAGTGGGACAGCCAAGTCGACATATGCGTATGCTGTGGACTGCAACGCTATAATATTTGACCTTTAGGTGGTTTAGGGGGCCTTTAACAATTAAAAGCTAACGGCATGTTTTCAATCAGGCTTATAACGTATAACTTTGAATTTGTTCGACTAGAGAAAAAAAAGCACCAAAACCACACGCTCGATTATAAGGAACCCTTGAAAAATGGGAACACGCTCTCACGCGTTCCCGGTAAAGATCAACTGCTTTGTGCTTCGTACGAAGGTTTAGAACGATGTCAAACGGTTCCTACTTCTCCCCGGATTCGTTTTGCCACTTTGAAGTATAAAAAAAGACCCGTCTAGCAACTCGTTCGGTTCATTCTAAGACTGCCATGGGGAGACTACGGAAACCAGACTCCAAAAGAACAGTGCTCGACGAAAGGAACCGATTCTCCCTGCTAAAAATGGTCACTGAACCAATCAGTCGACCACAGCGACCAAAAAGCGATTATCGTTATCATTACTCTAAATAAATAATAAAACACCCCCCCCCCCCTTTCCTGTGCGTGGTGTTTGACAGAGCTTCGATGAACACTCCCGTTCACAGGGAAGGATCGCGGTCATTTTTCTTTCAACTGATGTAGCGCCAAAACAACTTTGTTAATGCAAGCCATGCTCACTGAAAGCATCGTTGTAGTCAATCAGACAGAGCGTGTAACGTCGCAGTGAAGCGGGATTCGGATCAAATTTCTGAACGGTGATGAGCTACCATTCGCAGCTTGAGGTGGCGAGGTAATCGCGCTCCAAAAAATGCGATACAGATCATGTTCAACTGCTAGCGAAGATGCCCAGTGTGGTAACAGTGTTATATAGACAATGCCAAATATTGGGTGAATAAACGTTCTTTTCGTAACAACGTAAAGGGTGCTTACCAGCGCAAACGAAAGGGCAGGAGGGGACAGGAGAAGAGACGAGACAGAGCGCTGAACTGCCAACTGTCTCGTCTCTTCTGCTGTCCCCTCCTGCCCTGTCGTTTGCGCTGGTAAGCACCCTTTATGATGTTATACCAACACGCCCAATCCCACTGTCTCTTGATTTTCGTAACAACAAAAAACAAAAAAGAAACAAAAGAACGTGTATAGTAAGAAAGCTGTCAATTTGCGAAAACAAACAAAGCAACAAACATATAAACTAACCAACAAACTAACAATCATACAAACGCACAAAATATTCAATCAAACTTTACCGTCAGTATCCTGTAACTGCTGGGCAGTCTAAGTTCAAAGGCAGGATGCATTCTCGTTTTGGCACGGTTGCTAAGCGCCGAAAGTTACGGTTGACCAAGGTCAGACATTGTCTCATAACCTTTGAGCTTCGCTTCCGGCCCTGGTGACAGTTAAAGAGCACGCCGCCACGATTACTTCCTTACCAAGCGACTCAGAATCGCGTGATGGACGTCAAGCAGGAAGAGCGTATATGCGTAATAGAGAATCCTCCTCTCGATTCGGGCGTCTGTCGCTCAATGCGCAATCAAGCCGGACGGGAAGCGAGGCACACGACGCCGCAACGCTGACGAAAAGTGACCGGCTTCTCACCTTCGTCATTTCGTCGTTCATTCCTTCCTGTTGCCTCCCATCAGCGCCCAGAAACCTCCGAGACGTGATGCGCTTGGGGACGCGCACCGGAACGGTCCTGAGCCTCGGGCGCTGCTGCGTCTGCAGCCGCGGTCAATTCGTTCTCGTGTGGCGCCAAAATAGCCGCGCGGAAACATGCTTGGATCATTATGAGTCGGTGCGGGGACGGCTGCCATCGAGCGGCTACCAATGCACCCACTACCACGTGTGTACGGAGGGAACATGTCAATAAATTCACGAATCAATTGTTCGGCGAGGGAAAAGGGTGCACGGGAGGAAAAAACAAGTACAAATATCGACAGCTTTTCAACGCTCGCAGAGTCTTCAGAGCGGAGCAGGCGTATCGACTGGCTCTTATCGGCGCACTGTTTTTTCTCCAACAGGGTACATTTTTATAAGGATATTCGATGAGTAGCTTTGATGACATGAATGACAGTGACCTCCAAATTAATTTTCCCACATGTTCGCGGGGCACAGAAAATACGTGACCCGGAGGAGGCGATCGCGAAGGCAGGTAAAGAACGGGAGTGACACAGTGGCCTCTCCGCAAGGTCAAGTACAACAGAATGCGGGATCTTGATCTAGGTCAGCCTATTCTGCACGTCAGTGTGTGTCAGTCGAGGAGTCCGCACAATCTGTATTTGCACTCTTACGTGACTGTTGTAATCATAACACTGGTTGCAGGTGCCGTTCACAGCGTGACCGCGGAAGAAAACTTGATATATACGCCGTGTATAGCATGAAAATCTTGGCGTGTATTTTTTTGTGGAAACATGGGGTCCACGAGAAAAAGCTACCATCTAACACCTGCTGGTCGAACTTGCTGCCCGAACGAGAGCTTGTGGTGGAGTAGGCTTGCAGAAAAATAAAGGGTTGAAGTCGGAAACGTTTAGCTTGCAAAAGTTTGTGATTGGGGCCAGCCTAAGCCAGTAATACAACTACTATCATTATTGATGTGCACTTGTTTGACGAAGTGCAAGTTTGGCCTGTATACGCAAAAATCACGGCTAGAGTTTCTGTTGCGGTTGGAAGATAATCGAACAGCGTAAATTACGGGATGCAGTGAAGCATTATTCTATGCATGCATTAAGCAACTTCCTTCACCAATTTCCTTCAGTCTCTGTTCTATATTTCTTACAGTATACATCTCCACTAAAAACACATATATCTCGATATTATGTATCCCTGCTACTGTACAGTGAAAGCAACAACATTCACCGGAATAATTACAGGATTATTAAAACGACACTCCGGCCAAAAAAATGTATACCTGAGCATTAGCCCTCGGCAAAACGTAGGGCAAACATTTCCGACAGTTGGATTTCTTTTTCCTTCAGCGGAAGTGGAGAAATGCTATTTCAGTTTCTAGTAAAGTTTGAGCCATTAGCGACTGGCGTCAGCAGTCTCGCCATGGACTGAACGAAGAAGGCATTTACGACGAAAAGAAAAAAAAAGCCCCAAACAATAGCTGCCCTTTCGAGGCACCGGTGGACGGGCGCGCGAGCACAATTTGTCTTCAAATTCACCTATACAGTCAATTTAAGTTGAATCCATGCATTCGTCTGCATTATTTCAACGTTCAGCGGCGCCTGGACAAAACAAAAAAAGAAAGAAAAGAAACACACCAAAACCTTAGAACGCCCAGCGGAAGAAACAGAGCACATGCAGGAACGGAAGCGCGCTTTTTACAGAAGGAAGCTGTTTTTCGCAAAAAAGGACCACCGGAGGGAAAGCTTTTGAGGCCGAATAATAGGGGCAGTGCAAAGTGTACTCGGCCAACGGATGGCACAGGCCGATGGCGATGGCACAGAGCGTCATTTGTTTATTCACGCATCTCCATCCGGCGACGCACCTTCGTTCAGCTGAGAGAGGTGCTGGCGCCGTGCCAGGAGATTGTGCTTCGCGAGTGGGGACGACGCGCGAATTCAAGAGAACAGGGGTGAAAGGGGGGACCGAGGGACAAAGGCTGCCGCGGGAGGGGTTTCGGTGTGTAGGGCGGAAGAAAATAAACAAAACGGGAGAAAACAGAGCAAACATTGGCGCGCGGCGGAAGGTGGCTCAAATCCGCCTTCACGAGCAGGTTCATCATGCACTTTCGACCCGGCGGCCAAGATAAGGGGCCCGCTCTGAGCGCGCCCATCGAAGCACCTCTAAAGCCTGCTCGGCGGTGGTCTATAAGTAGCCCCGAAAACAAGACGCGTGGATTATGTATACGCTGCTGGATAATAACACAATGCGAAGCGTGAGAGAGCGAGCGAATCGAAGGCAGAGATAGCGAGTCGTCGGAGAACGCTTACCCGTCCTAGTCGCTGAATTAAACATCGATTTACACAAGGCGCGTCTCGATAGTCCCGAACAAGTGGTCGCTCGATAAACTAGTGCGCGATAATTCTGCACTTACTCATTAGACCCAGACAGAAGCATGCGCTTGAGAGCACTGAGGACAGACGTTCAATTTTTATTTTTTATTTCTTTTGCAGGATAATGTTCGCGTTCGGAAATGGCCACTTAATAATTGTCTTACGATGGTATTGTGAAAAAAAGATCGATCCTCCTAGAACACTTTCTGGGCCTGGCATATGGTTCCAGAATGTTGGGCTACATTTAGCAAAAACGCAGCGGTTATGCGGCTCCCCTGTTCGATGATGGTGAGTTAGACAGAATAGCAAAAATTAGAGCATTGAAAACAAAGCATCCACACTTCCTCAGAAGTAGCATGTGCTTGTCATTAGGCGAAGCAACTCCCGCGTTAGGCTGGTGGTGTGGTATTGTGCACTCAGGCGGGCTCTTAAGCAAGTCTTTAGGACCCTTAAATACAACGAAATTTTAAAATGGCTTCTTATATTAGGATTTGTTTAGACGCTGCTTGAATGTACAGATATGCCCAGCAGGAAGATAGGTTTTAGGCAAAACGCATAAACGACTTTGAGCAACGTTACTCACGCCTTCGAGAACATTTTAAAGCTAGAAGTATTTTTGCTGAAAATAGAGATTTTCACACAGGCGTTGGTAAATTTTCTCTACATATTCTTTGGGTGCACTTAATAAATGAGGCAATATCTCGCTCGGACGTGTCGGGACAAGTCTACCGTGAGCACGGTAGGAGTTAACACATCACTATTACATGAAATTTTAAGCTGGCATCCTGGTAAAGCATAAAAGCTGAACTAGGGTCACGGAATGAGATTTAATCTTGCAGAAACCACACATATAAGATATGCATCGCCAACGTCATATCAACTATAACAGGGCAGGTTACAAAAAATACAGGCCACGCAGACAGATTGTGAGTGAGGAACAAACCATCTTGAATGCTTTGTAATTAGAAACGCGCGAACTGCATAAATAACAGAAGTAGATAACATGCCCTGAACTACATGAAATGCACTCGTCATTCCACACTCAACAAAAACAAGCGCTTCAACTTGGTCGGAACTTAGGCTTTTCTGTTAGGCAGTAAAGTATTGAGAAAAAGCCCTCGACAAAGCCGCGCGGTGAAACAGTTTTGTTGCGGCGAACAAAGAAATCGCTGTCGCGCACGCCTTACGTTTTTTCCCCCACATGTTTCGATGGTAAATAAAAACCTTAAAAAAATCCATGTTTGATTTGCGAAACTCACATCGATTGCAAGGTGCGCGTCAGTTTACCAGATTGTGGCAAATGGCGCGCCGTGAAACGATCGAAAGTGTTGCTGAGGGACTGTTTTGAAACTAGCGCATACACGCCACGGACTCATCAAAACAACGTAGAGCTTTCTGCTAGTGACACTCCATGTTACGAAAATATTGGTAAATGTGTCACAACGGTAATACACAAAACACACAAGGGAGATTTTTTTTCTGAATGGAGTGTGCGTCCTATTTCGTCCGTGTTAGAATGCGAAGCGAAACTGTCCAACAAATTCAAGTGCACGCATCAGCTCATTTTTTGCCGCTTTAGGAAGAACAGAAGAACAGTTGATACAGTTTTGATACTCGACTAGAGCAGTTGAACGGTGTTTATCATCGTGAGCCCGCAGATGGGTAGACTGGGGATTTCGAAAGGTAAATTATTTAAGCCCTGAAAGCTATTAGAGAAATGGACACATGTTGTTTACTGACAACTACAACAGTCACGGCTACACGAACGAGCAGACTGAGTGAACACATGCTATATTGGGGAGACACGTCAATACGTCTGATCTTGGCATCAGGCACCAGCGCCGGTGAGCGAGACGCCTGGGAGGCTGGTAAGTAGGCGGAGGGAAACTCTTTAAAAACGAGCGCGCGCACCCGAACAGGTAAGGAGGGGGAAGCGGTGGCAACGCGCGCGGCGGGAGGCTAGCGCGAGAGCGGTCACCCGAGAGACCCCTTCTCGATATCAACAACGACACGTGAATGCAAGGAGCGCGAGGCCGAAGCCGGCAACAGCGCCGGCGAAGGCCTCGCAACGGAGGCGCCTCCGAGAAATGAAGAAGGAAAAAGGTAAAAAAAAAATCAGACCGAGTTTTCTATTTACCGCATTCGGGTCCTGCGGCACCGGAGCGGTAGAGGGCTTCTTTTTCGGCTCGGCGGACGAAGTCATGCTGCCGCTTCAACATGTCCGCGCCGTCTCCCTGGACGGTGCTCCGCGGGCGGACGGCCAAAGAGTGCGCGCATGCGCACGCCTTCCACCAGGCGCCACCACAAGTGGTGGCGCCACCCCGCGGGACCGGGTGGCGGTGCTCATCGCCTCCTCATCCCGGGCCTCCGCTGGCGCACCTGGCCGTCCAGCCGCTCCACTCGAGATGCCGACTTTGCCAACCGTCACTTTAGGGGCGTCCACTGGCCGCATCATGAACGGCTTCGGTGGGAGAAGTTTCCAGCTTCACTCGATTTGTCACAATTTGGGGCGCGGTAATGCGGCGGCTGCCATTTACCCCTCTTTCATTTTATCTGTACCCGGCGAAATAAAATGGAATCGATGGATGAAGAATGCGCGCCTTAGGCCCAGAGGACGTGCTCCACGAAATGAAAGCAATAAGAGTGACCCCTGGAGCAGAGATGTCGCGTCATATTCTTTATATTTTTCTTAGCCATCATGGTGTTGCAGTGGTTACGGTGATCGTAACCACTGCCTGAAAGTTGCGGGTTCAAACTCGGCGGCTGAGGTCGCATATCGAGGCAAGCTAAATGCTAGAAGTCCGCGTACTTACATTTATGTAAACATGAAAGAACACCAAATAGTCGAAATTTCTGGAGCCCTCTACCATGGAGTGCCTCATGATCATATAGTGCAATTTGTAAAGTAAGACCCCAGCAATTATTTATTCTTGTTGATTAAGTCGCAGAAAAAAAAAGCCTGTTATCACACCATAGATGCATTCGACGTAACAACGATATTTCACGAGAAACGTAGTCCAGTGTGCCCGTGAACTGCTCGATGTTCGCTGTACGGTGTGAAGATTGAAAATCCATTTTAGCGCAAAATTTTGTTCAGGAATATGAACCGTGAGGTTGTTTTAACGCCACTCACCGCACAAACGTGTTTACTTTCGGCCCCTATCAAAGTGCGGTCTCCGCAACCGGGAATGTAATGCGGTCAAAGGGAGCATAGCCTCATCACCGCGCAAACGGTGGAGGCGGGTAATGACCACGGCTGCGCCTTGCTTTTCATCGGGCCTCTTAGGAAACATCATCGATCGGAGGTTAAAGGTTAGCACAGGGATTAAGCCGGAAATGCCGTTGCTGTATCCCGTTTCCAAAACTTCAGCGCAACTACGGTGCCTAAGCGAGCTGCTCGTAGTGCCCGGAGGCCCCAAGCTACCATTTGATAGCTCATTTATAGATACGTGCTAGCTCCGGCTCATAGGTACTAGCTTGACAGCTGCAGTATTCCTATTTATCAAACGCGCATACTGTGTTAATATTTTATCGATCATGGTTACCAAGCACTGTGATGAAGAAAAACATCTCTCGGGTTTGACAGTGGCAGTGTTTAATGCATGTAATATAAACGTCATTCTGGCTCAATATAGCAGAATTTCGCTTAATAACACAAAAGTACCTAGGCTTGATTATTTCGGGAAAAGGCTACAATCACTTCTTTAAAAAGGTTATATCAGTACGCTAAAATCCACTTGCGAATGTACGACAGTTATAACTTGTTTCGTAGTAGAGCGTTTTAAAAAGTGTGAGATTTTAAACGTAAGGTACCATCAACCACTGTTCTTCTGGCTCAAAATTTCCGCTTAATCAGGATACTGCATCTCGCAGGATCGAATCCCGGCTGCGGCGGCTGCATTTCCGATGGAGGCGGAAATGTTGTAGGCCCGTGTGCTCAGATTTGGTTGCACGTGAAAGAACCCCAGGTGGTCGAAATTTCGGGAGCCCTCCACTACGGCGTCTCTCATAATCATATGGTGGTTTTGGGACGTTAAACCCAACATATCAATCAATCAAGGATATTGCATCTCGGTATCTACATTCTTGTTGCCAAAGGCGACAGTTGTGAACTGGGACATGCAACAAGTTCAGTCGTCTCTGCCTTTTAGTATACGTAAACTGCTGTGAAATATCTAATCTCACTGATTGTGATGAAATTCCCGAAACGACGCACGTTATAATGCCCCACTTTCGAATCGGTGCTGAGATGGTTGAACTACAGTGAGCTTCTGTTTCTGACGTGCATTTCAATGGGGCAACAGACGTTCGATCATCCCGCTTATGTGATGGGTTCTCACAAACGACGCCAAATTCGTGCAGAGCTCCACACAAGGTTGTCTCTAGGTCCTCACGTGCGGTAAAGATGGTGCCCTGAGGCTGACATTACAGCGTCATCTTCACGGGGCTCTTCTTTGTTTCTCGCTTTGCATTTCACCTCAAAGCTGTGGCAGCGCACACGATATAAACGGTGTTTCGTGATCGCTGATCGTCAAGCCTCTTTTCGGAAGAAGAGCTATGCTCGGCGAGACAATGTGGAACTAGAGTGTTTACAAAAGCACGCATGCAACGGCCGCGGTTTGTTTTGGACTTTGTGCCTTGTCTTGCGAGGTTCTCAAAACAGACCGGCTCCGTTGTTTATTCTAGCTGCCAAGCCGGCCCGGAGACTCTGGAGCTGAACGCGAGGGCACCACTTTCGATTTCCCGGCACGGTAGCTGCACTACTACAGGGCCGGAATGCAGAAACACGAACGTGTTGAAATTTCAGTCCCCGCCGTTCATACGACATATTCCTCGTAGTAGCACATGTGAAGTAGAGTTGGAAGTGGGAGGGGGGAGCTATTTGAGGCGCCCGATTATTTCATTTTAGTCTTTCTGGACGGAACTATAGACAGCGGAGAGAAGAACAGAGAAAATAGCTTGTGATTGAAATTGAAATTGTTATTCAGACCGAGATAAAAGGCGAAAAAAGATTGTTGACGGTGTGAGCCAAATACGCAACGCCCATATTAAAAGCAACGAATAATATATCACATGTGCTTCGCTTGGCTTCATGTTTTGTTGGGTTCACCTCGTAGCATACGCATGGTTCCTCGGGACATGAAGCCCAATAAAACAAAAGCAGTACCATGCCCAATAATAATAATAATAATAATAATAATAATAATAATAATAATAATAATAATAATAATAATAATAATAATAATAATAATAATAATAATAATAATAATAATAATAATAATAATAATAATGCACTGTTGTTTTGCAAACATGGTCCCTGGCGTTACGACGCCATCCTCGCAATGTTATCCTACACGGCCCGAATACACAAAGGTGTATCTTAGAGAGGTTTATGATTAGGTTCCGCGACGCATCGAGATGGGCCTACTAACAGGCACCGGATATTCCCAAGTCCTGCTTGCTCACCTGGCACCAATTCCATGTCGCTTCGATCGTAACTCAATTTGCCGTTGGTCGATATACTCTCAAAAATAACGTCCAACGTCATGAGTGGCAGCCCCTGAGCTAAGGAGTGATTATGCAGTGGAATAACTTTCTTAAAAGCGAGGCACTCTTTGCCTACTACACATTGGTTCGCGTTCGGTGTCGTTTATAGGACGGATATGTTTGTGCACCTATATATAGAGCACGGAGCTTATGTATGAACATGCGCCCGAAGGAAGCAATCAGTTGCGCTAGTGTCACTTGATACAGATGTTATCTCACTAATTCGAAGACGCTTCGCTTTTTTAGGCTTCTCTAATTAGCTGTGTCTGCATATTTTTTTCTGAATACGAGCCCATTAACAGTATTAATTTGTGCAGCATATTTGCTACAATGAATTTTTCAACGGCCGAGGTGTTCAGTTGTGAAATTCATGCATTAATTACTATTGCTACTCTTCTTCGTTCTTCGACACTAGTCGCCATCTGTAGCGACAGAGTGACTTTGTTATCCCCTGAATCGACCTGCTGAAAATGAAAAATCTGAAGAATCACAAGAAATGAAACTAGAATCGAGAAGATATGATTGAATTACACCAGCCCAGAAAAGCTCTCTCTCTCTCTCTCTCTCTCACACACACACACACACACACACACACACACACACACACACACACACACACACACACACACACACACACACACAAACACACACACAGAGAGAGAGAGAGAGAGAGAGAGAGAGAGAGTTTTACATTAAGTGTGTTCGCAAGAGCAGATGGTGGCAAATCGCAATCTGAAACACATTGTTAGTGCAAGCGACCCTACAATGGCAAACAGCACCTGCGAAAAAAAAAGATTTACCAGTACGCCTGCATGCTAACAAGACTGACCCGTTACACTGCGAGCATCATACGGGCCTGATCGGCTGGCCAAGGCACGATGTGTCCCTGCCTGACGGAAGCGCGACTTTCCGTCGCGGCGCTCCCGCTGTGCAAGAGGACCGACCGAGAGAAAGGAGGGAGACTATAAGGCCCACGCGGGGGCTCCGATATGATTGCTGGTGGCCGATCGCGGTGCCGAGGGGTCGAACCGGATCAGGAACCGAGTCGGCGGTCCCACGAGGAAATTGGTTTGCGGATGAGTGTGCAGCGCGTATCACGCATTTATCTCGAATCCCGGACTCGCGTATGCCTCTTTTCCCGAAGCACGCCATGCAGACCGGCCGAACTCTTATTCGGTTAGCGGAGGCAAGCACAGGTGGCTAAACGCGTTAGAGACTCGATTACCTGACTGCTAGAGGACTCGACTTGATTAATAGGAAAACGGAAAGGATGGCGCCGCTAAGAAAAGCGCCGGCGCAGCGAACGAAGTGTCTTTGAAGATTGAGAGCACAGTTTTGAGAAAGAGCGAGAAATAATTTACGAAAGAGGTTGTTTTCCCCAACCCAGCGCGCTTGCTTAGCTTCTTTATTTATCTCTTTGAGAGACTCAGGTGACGCAAAACGTCGTCGTTGTGACTCCTAATTGATTTCACCAGAAGGTGAAACAACATAATTAGAAAATTCATGTGGGATATTTATTAGAACCACCCCTCACTCAGGTACTCGGTAGAATAATTGCGAATAATGAATGACACTTAATGTCAATTGACAAGTCATTGATACCGTGCCGGGGGAACTGCTCACATTACTGCGGCAGCTGCCATGGGTGGAAAAACTGAACAATTACGTTCGGATTTCGAAATTTAGTTTGCATCATGTCGATTAACAGTCTACGCGTTGTGAAGACACTACAGGTACAGTGTAGGGCAAACAACAAGGCTTACAACTACACTAACCTACTCATAAGCACAATACCACTCTGTGAGGTTCATACATCCCTGGGAAGATCTGCGCCAAAGCGCATTTCGAGGAACCACATGCACCTCCCACATGCACCTTCGAGAATATAGTATCATACCTCAGAGAATTATTTACACACAGAGAGTACAGCACTCACGAATCAAAAGGCGACATTACTTTTTTTTGTCGTATAAGGAGTGCTATAAGGAATTGTGCGTAATAGTCGCGTCACGTCACTGTAAAAGTGGTCGCGAAAGGTAACTTGGCTGCGATGTAAGTGTTCGAGTTAAAGTTATACAGATATGACACGAACTGTAGACATTGAAAAGCAATATGGGTGCCTTACTTAGTCCTAAATTTTAATGTTTGAATTCATGAATACTATTGCTCAAACAGGCATATTTACGGCAATACATTATTTGCATGTTCTAGAAATAAACCATCAAGTTCAACTCCAAATTAGCGACAACACCGCTGGACTTATCTCTTTCTACAGTCGCTCTTAGTTAAATGCTGAAATCGCATCAAAAACCGAAAAATGAATCGTCTAAAAACACCATACGCCTCAACACCTTTAATTAATGTTGTTTCAATATAAATGGCCGAGAATACGGAATATCCCCCCCCCCCTATTTCTACCATGTAATCACAGTTTCGGTTCTATAAACGAAAGTTTTCTTACATGTGCAAAAGGCCTCACGAAATTAGTGTGTGAGAGCGTCATTGTCTCGCATGCACCGGCTCTGCGCACAGTCCGGTCGTTCTGTTAACTCTGTTCTAGGAGATGTTGAATTTTTTTTTCGCCTAAAACAATGATCAAGCTGTACGTGTGGCGTCCGCATATGCGAAAGCAAGTGCTCATCTTGCACGCACCTGTTGCGCAGAGACACGTCCACCTGTTCAGCTAAAGCGGCCTCCTTGAGGCGAGAATACGGTCGCCAGCGAAACAGGTGGAAGCTGGAAGACGTAGCCGGATAAGGAACGTCTTTTGAGTCTGTCGCGTCATTGTGGAGATCACGTTGTGATCCCAAATCATTCTTAAAGCACCGAAACACAACCCAACCGTCATTCCAAGAACAGCCTTCGCCGCTCCACCATTAGTAATGCGATTGGCAATATTTCCCGCAACTTTCTTCGCTGAGATCGTTTTTCCCACGAGGCCCAACAATTTCTTAACAAGCACTTTGATGCATTCCTGTGATCGCGCGGCACACACGCTGATACGCACGAGCACATTCAAAAGTGATCCATCGTTTTTAAGAATAACTCACGTACGTGTCCACGTTTTTTGTTCCTTGCATTTGTACGGGTCCAGGAATTACTGCACACTAAAATATCATCAGCAGGCACATTGTCACGACAAATGAAACACCGGTAACGTCACATGTCAGCATGTGCATTCACTGGAGGCGACACCTGACGTCCGTTTACAATTACTTGCGCACTGCAGTGCATGTGGTTCGAAATATTCCCAAAGGTTAAGGTGAAATGTTATATTAATGTAACGTTAACAGAGTTTTATCTGTGTTTATGGTCGAACCTTGCTACTGAGTAAGCGTCATAAAACATCTGCAATGTTATGCATATTTTGGTGCCCCTTTGTTTATTAACTGCGTGATATCTGTCCACACTATGCGCACGACAGAATCAGGACGTCTCTTCTTTCGCCATTGAATATGTTCTCGATGTTATGGTGCAATATTTAGTGTACTGTGAGTGATGCCCGTTCTCTTTTTTTTTCTCTGATCACACCGTAAAAAATTGTGTGTATATTCTGAAGTCCGAACAAATTGCAGATCCCGGAGCACTAAATTTGTTAAACAATAAGGCGGTGGCGAAAACCGTAATAGAATACAGACGTAGAAAGAGAAAGTCGTTCCGAAGCGCGTTGAAGTTTGTGCTTAGATGTGCTATTGCAGATACTTTTCAATTCGTTCCACCGTATTGTGGCTAGCGTACATTTTTCGGGCCTTCTCATTTTCAAGGCATCACAAGAAAGCTAGTAAGTTCAGCTGCCGAAGCAGATAACTAGATAAAACAAATCCAGAGTGAATTATCATTTACTGAGCACTCCCACTCGACTTGCACGCTGGCTGCGGCCTCAGTATACAATCTCAGGCGTTACGACCCCCCTATTGAAATATCGGCCGTGCACCTAAGTGTGGCTGCTTAGGAATCAATACGTTGAAGTTCTCACACTACAGGTACACAATGGGTTACAATACATTAGCATTCAGGCTGTTTGTGCGTTACCTATCGTTGCTATCTGATTACAAGCATCAAACGTTACGCTTCTGCTTTATACTCCTGTGAAATTTGGCCTAGTTTGTTGCTGTATTGGGCTATTTCTGAAAACAATGCCGCGCACGTGTGTGTGTGTGTGTGTGTGTGTGTGTGTGTGTTTAAGAAATTTCAGTACCCCGCCGAAAACAGAAGAGAGTTTCTCCTACCGAGCCACACTAGCGAGACTTGCCGGAACAGTGCGCTAAGCCGTTGCGAAAGGCGCCGCCGAGATGGAAGCGGCGTGCGCGGTCGGTGAGGTGAGTTCCGACTGTCCGCAGATGCGGGTCTGCGCCCGCTGCTTTGTTTATCTCCGTGGTTGTTCTGACTCCCGTCGGCTAAGCGAGAAAGGAGGGCCCACACCGAGCTGCTGCTGCCAGACTGTACACATGCTGCTGTTGCCGCTTGCGAAAGGAAACGAGCGAGCGACCGCGGCTCTTTGGGGAACGATCCCGCATCGGCCTCCGCGCAGCACTGTGAGCAACGACTTTTGCAGGAAATCAAGATTCTCGGGAAGATCGAGGGCTGACTGGTCCTAAATATTATTCCTAAATGAGACACTCGATGTAGCGTTTTTTTACTCGTAATAACAATATCTCTGCACTCTCATCTGCTCGCATTGTAGATGAGAGAAAAAATATATCGGACGTATCGAGTTATCTACAAATTGACTTACACCTAAAGCAGCGAAGTAGCCGCCCATGTGTGATTATGGTGCCCGGCTACTGACCCGAAGGTCGCGGGATCGAATCCCAGCCGTGGCGGGTGCGTTTTCTATGGAGGCGAAATGCACGAGGTTCGTGTACTTAGATTTGGAGGCGCATTAAACAGTATAAGGTGGTCCGGAGCTCTCCACTGCTGTGTCCCTGATAATCATATCGTGTTTTTTTAAGGCAAGATCCAAACAAATATTACTGCGATGAAGCTAAGAGCAGCCTAGAAAAGACATAGCGAGAACACTCAGTTCATTTCATTTGCGCATTCCGCCTCGCTACCTGCGCAGTTTCTGCAGATAAGCCGATGAAGGCGAGCAAACGCGACCCGCCGTTGATGACGTGTGGCGGTCACAGTATATCAACGAACGGCCGAAGACGGGTGTATATATTGTTACGAGACAATGCCCCACTTAAACAGTGAGATAGGCGCCGAGGAAGACGAGGTGACTTGGGTGTGCGCGCGCTCTCTCTTGTCCACCAAAATGTTGCGTGAAGGCACAAGGGAAACTAGGCGTTTTTAAAATATATTTACACAGCGCCAACGCGCAAGCCAAGATGGCGAACAAGAGAGAGCGCGCGCACACCCAAGTCACCTCGTCTTCCTCGGCGCCTATCTCACTGTTTAAGTGGGGCATTGTCTCGTAACAATATATAACCTCACTGAATTACGCCTTGATGGGCTTCGTGCTTTAAGCGCAGTGCCACACGCCATGCCACTAATTACAAAACGATAGCTTTGCAAGATTAGCTGAAGTTTTATCATCGTAGGATGCGTTTTACGATAATTCTTGCTTCGATGTCTCATACGGCCTTACATTGTCACACGAGCAGCACGAAAGGCTTGCGGGTGTGCTTTGAGAATAAAATTGCTCTGTGTAATAGCCGCTCTGAAACTTTGGCGCTGAAGGCACTCTTTGAGGATCTGGTAAAGCACCCGCAATATACGTACAACCACATCTGTGTATAGCACGAGAGCAGCCGGGCCTTGCTATGCGGTGCGACACCTTTCGGCCGTTGCGAATTGTGACGTCGCGTGCACAGGAGCATGCGCGGCCTTGCAAACAGGCAGGCCTTCTCTGCACGGTTGACAACGCTGCAAGGTATAGCTTGTTTAACCGAAGATCCGTGCCCGCTGAGGGCACTTTCGTCATATTTATTTCATAAGACGATGCTACGTCTCGAATGATAACACACACCTGCATAAACGACGCACTCTTTGTAGCCGTCTTGATTTTCCTTACGCAGCTGTTGGAATTATCATATATCCATATGATCGCATGCCTCAAAACAGCCAAGAAGCGTGCATTGTTGATGCACGCTTTGGCTGTTTACGAGTCGAAAAGCACTTAGTTTTATTAAGTAGATGTGACGAAAGCGCCCTGAGGGAGCACGGATTTTTCGCCTTAAACGAGCACATCTTTCCACCGTTGTCACCCGTGCAGAGCATACCTGCACGTCTGTTAAAGCTGCGCATGCTCCCTGTGCACGCGGCGTCAAAACGCGCAACGACCGCAAGGTGTCGCGCAACAGAGCAAAGCCTGGCCGCTCGCGCGCTATACGCAGATGTGGCTGTGGCTGTAGATGTACTGAGAACTGAACAGGTAGAAAGCTGGCGCACCTATCTTTGTTAAAGCTTAGAACAATTAGTTAAATATTTCAGGACACTACCGTTAAGCTAAATTAGAAGAGGCCGTAATTAGCTACCCTGAAAGACATCGAAGCGTTCTCTAGATGCAACCCGCTAGATGAGTCGTGGTTTGGAAAAGCGAAGACTTGCTTCAGCGCTCTCGATCAATTGTAATTTGCCATCGACTCTTCCTACGGAGAGCACGACCAATGCTTCGCGATAACGAGGTAGCAAAGAACGCCAATTTCTCAAATGCGGCAAACAAAACATTTTTATGCGTTCTTTGACTGCATAAATTAGTTGGTAGTTTTATGGGACTAACGAGAACCAAGAATATTCTAGAAAATAGATGCGGCATGGCCTGGCGCAACGGCAGATTTTTCTCGCGAAAACCTCGTCGATTGCTTCATTTCACCCTCACTACCATCCTCTCTTTAGCTTCCTGAAGAGATGAGAAAAAAAAACTAAAAATAATGTAGCAGAGATCCACGGAAATATAAAAAGAGACATTTGATATAAAAGCCAACCACGATATATCATCGCGGTCAGAAATCTCACACCTATAGCTTTATCACGACGGAAGGAAGCGAAATTCGACATGATTTTTCTTTTTGTGAACGACCGTGCACCTCTATATGGTGTAGCTCAAAGAACGTACGAGGTCGCTCGCTAAATAACCATGCGCGCTCTGCGCGAATGCGCTCGCGGGGAAAACGCAAATGAGCTGCTAATGAACACACGATCAGAAGTGAGTGTCGAAAAAAAAGGTATACAAAAAAGGAAGGCGAGAGTATCAGGAGATGCACAGCTAGCTTCGGTTTATGAGGCGGGTTAGTACGCGCTCAATATGCCAGGAAAAAAATGCGAGCGATGATGCTTCGACGAGAAGAAGGGAGCGAAGGCTGAGAGAGAGCCGAGGAAGGCGCACATTGTGGGGACGCAGTGTTCGCTAATGGGATTGCCACTTAGCAGGTCTGGAGGCTGCGGGAAACACGCCCAGAGGCGCCTGCTGTGTCTCCTGCCCGGCCTCGATAACAGTGCTGCGAAAGGAAGGACGACTTTTCGTGCCCACGGGGGTTACGCGCGCCACCTAACGATCTGCAGCTGATCGTGGCCAGATCGGCCGGGCCAAGGAGCGGTGCGAAACGTGGTGCCACGGCCACCGAGCTCAGCCTGTCTGGCACAGATAGCAGCCAGCAGGTCGGCAGAGAGCAACGATCCGCAACATGCGGGCTTGCCCTTCGTGGCTGCATCCTCAAGTATCAGCTGCATATACGGGGCAAAAGCCAGGCAACACTGTACGGTAACACTAGGCCTGTGACAGCTCGGGCATTCTACGCGCTCAACGTCGAGGCATGTGTATAATAGCTGAAGGTGAGTATATATCGCATGACCTCGGCGAAGAAAACAAGAATACTTCAAAAAAAAAAACGCTGTCATGATGTAATTGTGCGTGGGAACGAGTTCCAGCCTGCACTATATGCTGCATGTATATTAGGCGAAGTCGATCAATTAGAGGCGAAAATCAGCTACCTGTGAAGTGCACCGTGAATTCAGCGCCCGAAGCATTGGAACTAGATTTTTTTGTAATCTTATTGGCTGTCGCAATGGGTACAAATTTGCACGCTGCGTCAGTGCGTAACAACGGTTTCGTTCGACCGGGGCACGCTGCGCTCATTTCTGACGCCGGGAACATTTCAATGCTCTGCTGTCAAACTGGGCTTTAACTTTTTGGCTGTGCGTTTGCCCAGGCGTGTACACACGTGTGCCCAGGCGTGTATCTGGTACACACGTGTGGATTTGAAGCCGTAGTATTGGGTGTCCCATTTATTTATTCGTGTCCAATGGCCTGCCCAGTTGCATCGCGAGTATACGGGATATTTTTTTTCTTTTTAATGCCCAGTGATGCTCAAATTTTGAGCTGCATGTGATGTGTCCTGTGTGATGTGGAAAGTCTGTACATGCCGTATATCTTACGACACATTTCAATGGGTGCACCACTCACATGTTTGCACCAGTCACACACATTCGTCATCCAGTTTACATCACGTAATACCGAATTTGGTATATCTGAAACTAACAAAACGACCGCGAGCACATCATGAGTGTGGCATGTAGTCATGTTCTTACATGATACGCATGTCAAGATTACCATGTTCACACCAGTCATATACCTTCGTCATCTATTTACGTAACGTGACGCCAAAATTGGTAAATGCGGAGCTAGCGAAACGGCCACAAGTGCACTATAAGTGTAGCATGTTGTCATGTTTCACGTGACACGCACATCACGATTATCATGTTTGAAAGCGTCATTTGCCTTCGTCGTCCGTTCGCGTCATGTAATAACAAATTTGGTATATGTGAAGCTAGGGAAACGACCACGACCGCACCATGAGCGTGGCGTGCAGTGGTGATTTCCATGACATGCATACTATGATTTCCACGTTAGGGTTTGTCACTCATGTTCGCCACGCAGTCATGTCATACCATACCAGTTTTGCAATATGTGATGTAAGGTCACATTAAGATGGGAAACATAGCAGCCAGGACGACAAAAACTTCGCCTGGAATTCCTACACAGTTAATTACACTAAACAGTAATCAGCTAAACGAGCTGTCTCTTATTAACAACGTAACACTCAACGTACAGCCAAATCACACATAACGTAATAGATTATCTCTTAACGTCCGCTAGTTTTTCAAATTTCTTCTTTTTAAAAAGAATCCGAGAATGTAATAAATTGCCAGAAGCGATATTTTTATACTTGTTTCTGATAATTGATTGTATTTAGTTCTTTCTCTTATGATCAGTGACACGTGTGAGACAAGTTTGTGTCATCCGTACGCTGTGCTAATTGTTAGTAAACGGTCACTCTGGTTGTGAACTGCATTACAGCAAATATATGCCGATTGGCGACATATGTATGTTATCTTGTCATGAATCGACCCCTTGTGCATTGTTACTATTGTATTGTAGCTAATAATAATAATAATAATAATAATAATATATTAATAATAATAATAATAATAATAATAATAATAATAATAATAATAATAATAATAATAATAATAATAATAATAATAATAATAATAATAATAATAATATTAATAACCGAAATTTTACATCCCAAAATCATATGATCATGAGAGATGCCGTAGTATAAAGCGTCGGAAATTTTGACCATTTGATGTTCTTTAACGAGCACTGACATTGCACTGCACACGGCCGAGCACTGTATCAAGTGTAAACCGTGGCGGACAATTCTGGTTAAGCAGCATCTTTGACTTTTGTTATCTTTGCATTTCACCCATTTCCTCTGCGTGATTTCAACACGGTGTAGCAAGTATCTCTGTAATTAAATAACACAATAATGCTTTCGCATAGGCTAATGTGTGTAACAAAATGCTCGATTCACCCTATACGTGAACACCTTGATTAGATGGTCAAATGCTAATTGAAAATTCAGCGGTAAATTTTATTAACGAAATGTGACATTCAGATTTTAGTGCCCTAAAGGTTGTCTCGCCTATGAAAACAATATATGAGGCTGCTGCTTCGGAAGTGTTACACAACAGTACAGTTAACGCCTCCTGTTCTTCCTTCGCCTCATTAGATTTTTTTACCAATAATATGAACACAGAAAAAACAACTTAGTGAACCTAGCTGTAGAAATGTATGGCTGCAAGCATAAAAAAACAACATAAAGCAAGATGTGCATCTAGTGTCGGGGTTTTTTATTCTTATGGATGTAAATTTTCTCATATAGCAAAAACTAAGACGCTTCACTCCTGTGACCTACCCCAGCATAGCTCGAAGACAGGCATATACATAAAAGTATATGCACACACCAAAGCAGTTTCAATAGAGGCCGCATAAAGGAAATACCTGTCGTGAGCCGCTTGGAGAATCCATTCCGCTTTTTCGAAATGCACGCGTAGGCCCAAGAGCTGCTCTTGCTTTTCAACGGTCTGCACGCTGTATCTGTGTCGAGTGCTTATCGTGGGGAAAGGACCAGTTTAAGTAGTCAGGGGCCAAGGCACGCTGCGGGAAGGGATAACACGCGGAGTTTGAAAATATTTCCGCCGAGTATGGAAAACAAAAGTTCAAAGTGCCACTGACGCGTTGACAGTAAAAACCTGTCGCCGTATGTGAGTCCTCGATCTCACCGATGAGTGAGTAAGTGAATTAATTTTATTTCAAATCCGGCGCATAAAAGACCCGGGCTTGGGGCCGCCTATATATAGCCGCTTGAAGCTGTTCTCCAGCACTGCCTCCACTGCAGGGCTCGCTGGATGGCCCAAAGTTGGTCGGCCGCGCTTTGCAGTGCAGCCGACCACCGCGCCCGCAGATCTTCCGAAGAGACCGCAATATGACCTTGGTACATTGGACATCCCCACAACATGTGTTGAAGGGTGGCTCTAGCAGACTTGCATAGCTTGCATGCATCGCTCGCGTATATTCATGACAAGATAGGAAGTCTTTGATTGCACGGGATTTGGGTGGCCTTCTGTCTGTATTTGCCTCCAAGCAACGGACTCTGCTGAGTTTAGCTTGAAGTGGTGGATAAGTTCACCTCAGTATTTCAACGTATTTGGTTATATCACTAAAACTGGTTGATCGATTTTTTCTCTACAGATTTCTTCCTCCACGTTACCCTGACCGAAAGAAGTCCCTCCTTGCTCAGCTCGGCTAGTAAGACCTCGAGCCTCACAGTGTCATTGGGGTTGACTGTGGCAATGCCTGGCAACCAGAGCAGTTGCCTGTCGTTCTTCTCCGCAGTGGAGAATATTGCTTCGTCAACACTCATGATGTGCGTCACCTCCGGAGAAATCCTGCCCTTAGCATAATTTTGAATCACCCCCTGTGAATCGTTAACAATATATCGAGCATTCATGGACACCAATGCTAGTGCAACGGCTACTTACTTTGCTGTCTCGGAAAATTTGGTATTAATTGAAAAGCTGGTAACTAGCTTTCGATTGTGATCTACGACTACCGCTACGTAGCTATTCCTGTTGGGTTATTCAGCCGTGTCCACGAAGGTGGCTCTGTCATGTGACCCGTAGCTCTAAAATTTTTTTTTCTGTTCTACTCATGCGTCTACCCTTGTTGTAACATAGATTAATGTTCTTGAGTATACTTGATTTGTGGGGTTTAACGTCCCAAAACCACTATATGATTATGAGAGACGCCGTAGTGGAGGGCTCCGGAAATTTTGACCACCTGGGGTTCTTTAACGTGCGCCCATTCTTGAGTATATTAGGCACTAGAAGTTTTTTCCCGAATTTCTCTCGTGATGGTCCTCTTTCCTCCATTTTTATTGTAGTAATGCATTCCTAGCTTGCGTAGTATATTCTGTCAGTAGATTTTTTTTTACTCGCTCCGCCTGATACATTTGTTGTGTGTCTATTAGTTCCTCCAGTGTGTTATGGATACCTAGGTTTAAAAAAAAAAGGTCCATGCTTGTATTGATGAAAATTCCTAGTGCTAGTTTCTACACATTTTTATGAGGCTGTTAATTTCGGTATTCTTGTCAAACCAATTATAGAAGTCTGCTTTATACGTGATCTGACTGATTAAACAAGGTTGTATCAACCGTATGATACTTTCTTTCTTCATGCCATGGTGCTTGTTAGAAATTTGTTTGATTAATCGTATGGTGCTTGTTGCCTTCGCTTCTAAATTCTTAACGATTTCAACGTTTGTACCTTTGTTCTCGATTACAAGGCTCAGTACCTTGAGTTACTAAATGGTATTTCGGCCGTTCCTTGTGTGCCCCTTAATTTTTTCATTAGCCTCGTTTCTGTCATTTCTGCCGTTTTATTTCTCATGCTAACGTAAAAGCTAGTTTTTATGTTACGTTGCTTAGTGATTTCCCTTGTTAATATTGATGTATAATTGCAGGACGTCTAGTTGCGTATCCTATTTCCATTGCACATTGTCTGACAAGTTAGCGTGTTGATATGTGCAGCTCCGCATTGTGCGCATTCAGGAACCATAGTGCTGGGATACGCGCTTTCGCAAGTGGGGTAAATAAGCTTTTGTAACGTGTACCAGGGTCAGTCTCGATCAACAGTTATTCGCTACATTATTTGATCATTCGAACTGAAGCTCTTCTACTGTGACTTTGCCACAGATATTCAACTGCAATTATAGCCTTCATACAGTAGCACTCTATAAAATTATTACCCAGAATTTCAATAACTAAACCACAATTGTTAAAAAAAAGGACACAATAGAAGCCTGAACAGAAAATACAAGTACAGCAGCAAGAACATGTTTCTTGGTTAAGTTTGTAGAATGTACACAGAGAAAGTAACACGGGCAGAAGATGGCCACACCAGTGGCGGAGAAGCTAGCCTGAATATACACGTCCTCTTAGCGCGCAATTAGCTTTCCGAGTGCTAGCGACGGCAACTAGACGCACCTGCACTGAAGCCACCCCTTGGTTGCCCATTAAAGGGCATTCTTCTAAGGCACTCTTCTCGACCTAATGGAAAGGACCAGGGCCTTGGCAATGAACGCCGGCAGGCGAGTTCGGCCGCCAATTGCCCGGCCCACTTTCACCTCTGCTCGGCAGCACGGTACACCACGGCTAATCAAGAAGCAGCAAGAGAAAGCAGAAAAGCAAGCGTAGCTACACAACTGCCTTCTACCCAAACCTGTTCATAATTTCGCTCAGGCTCGCTAGAAGGAAAAGCAGCTAACTTCGTCTCATGCAGCTGTTTCACGCTAAGCAGCACATCTGCTGAAGCATAACCGGCGTGCGTGCTCCCACGATACCAGACATGCACAGGGAATCCTTGAGAACGCTCTTACACTAAGACAACAAGAACAAAATGTGGATTATTGCTGCAAGAGGAGTTTCGTACATACGGTACTCAGTTCCAAGTGACGGCAGTGATTTCGAAAGGATAAATGCCAACTGTTTCGAAAGAAGACGTTACACGTGTTGTTAATGACATCAAATCGAGCTTTGCCATCATGTCCGTTAGTGACTCTCATCAGACTTTTGGGCGTCACAGAAAATAATTAGGTGATTTTAAATACAATTACTTCGTTTTACATCTAATTGATAATAGTCGGAAAGTGCAGTCCCAGAAAGGTAACTGATAAATTGCAGAAATTTAATCAATTACATTTGCGTTACTCCCCTTCAAAGTTTTATTGAAGTAACCTGATAGCACAAGTCTACTCAAACTACAATGAACTACAGCGGTTTGCATGGTAGAGAGAAGGTTGAAATCTTGCGTGATAGCTAGTAGGCTTACTGTGCACATGTCTTCTGTGATACAGTTTTGGTGAAAGCCAGCAGACAATGACATGCTGGCTTCATTGTGTGCTGGCTTTCATCATGGTCTATGTCAATCAATCAATCAATCAATCAATCAATCAATCAATCAATCAATCAATCTGTTGTAATCGGCTTGCTATGTTATCTACCACCGCCTGAGCCAGGCGCGTGACGTGCCAACAACTGAGCGTCATGTCTTTCCCCGCTCTTTCTTCCTTCCCAACTCCCTCTCCCTTCCTATGCTTTAAATACTGTGTTCACGACGAATAAATGTTTTCAGTCCCCAGCGCTGGTCTCGCCTGTCATTCACGCACTGTGTGTGCGCCGGCTATGCAACATAATCAATCAATCAATCAATCAATCAATCAATCAATCAATCAATCAATCAATCAATCAAACAAACAATAGATGGAAACGAGCTCTCACGATTCCCTTCTTTCATTCTGCAATATTGTGTTATAGGTTGCTAACTTTCAACAAGAGTTGTTTCTCAATGTTGCCGTCATTGACACCTCCAGGTTTCCTCCTTGAGAGGTCAGATGCTATGCTTGAACGCTCTCTCACTGCATGCACTGTGGGGAAAAGGCGGCATTATAACGTAGGAAAACCTAGTGCACCAGCTGATAGTGGCGCAGTGCTTCGATGTATCCCGGCTGCGGCGGCTGCATTTCCGATGGAGGCGGAAATGTTGTAGGCCCGTGTGCTCAGATTTGGGTGCACGTTAAAGAACCCCAGGTGGTCTAAATTTCCGGAGCCCTCCACTACGGCGTCTCTCATAATAATATAGTGGTTTTGGGACGTTAAACCCCACATACCAATCAATCAGTGCTTCGATGCTATAGTGTGCAGGTCCTCTATGAAGTGTCGTGCGTCGCTAATGCTATCTCTCGGGTAAGGCACAGCAGGTAAAGCCAAGGAAAAGCTAAGAAAAACGTATCCAGACAGGCGCCTTCCCGTCTGACAGGAAGGAGGGGAGGGGGTACCTACAGAGAACTAACATGTTTTTCGGAAGCGAACTACCTCAGAAAGCTGCTTGCGCCCCGCCGCGGTGGTCTAGTGGCTAAGGTACTCGGCTGCTGACCCGAAGGTCGCGGGTTCGATTCCCGGATGCGGCGGCTGCATTTCCGATGGAGGCGGAAATGTTGTAGGCCCGTGTACTCAGATTTGGGTGCACGTTAAAGAACCCCAGGTGGTCAAAATTTCGAGAGCCCTCCACTACGGCGTCTCTCATAATCAAATGGTGGTTTTGGGACGTTAAACCCCACAAATCAATCATCAATCAGAAGGCTGCATGCAACTTGTCTAAAAAATACACAACTGATTGCCAGTAATCACAAGAAAATGCAATTGAATTGCCCAGAATTTTATTTCGAAAAAAGTTAACGATTATATTATGAAAATGACAAAAAGTGCAATTGATTACCAGTAATCGATTACTTATAAGGCATTATGTAGAACTCTGGTCTAAATGACGCACTGAAGCAGAGTTTTTTTTTTCACAAACATGAATGTAAATGCACTAGAGGGTGCTGTACGCTGCAGTCACCGCCACGGCGCTGTACTACATCGCAATGTGTGCAGCTATCGTTAGGTGGGCCGCCAACGGTGTTGCTTTGTGCCGTTGTATCTGAAGCTATTTTAAGGCGAAAACCTTAGATGGCTCATCAAACGCGAAAATTGACTGGCGTCCCGTGTCGACGCCTCCCGTCGGTTTCTGCACGAGTGACACCGTGATGACAGATCGTCAATATGTGACGTCACCATGATGACACATCACGTGACGTCACACGATTACGTCATCACAAGACATTGTAGGTTGGTCAATGGTGAACAGATCACGGAGGCCGCGCAAAACCAGGTGAGGTGCCTCCGATCTTGAAGGCAATAGAAACCCATGTTAGGTGCAGAAAGATTTCGGGGTGTAGGGGGTAGAAAGAATTACATCGACTGAGAAAAAAATAAATTGTCTTTTGCTTCCAGTCGCCTCAGGTAAACGCATGAAAGACCATGGAAGTTTTGTTATTCATGCATCAAGAAGACACGTGAAAACATAAAATTAATACGTTCTATTCATGTTTTCTTGTTGAAGTAATTAGAAAAGATGGCTGAAAAGTTGTAATGAAGAGCGTTCATTAAAAGGAGAAAGATAAGCACCTTAAAGGCAGGATTTTAATCCTCCTCTGAATTCGCAATAACAAACGAGCAACTGCAGAGCGCGCTGTGCATCGAATGACTTATGTCGTTCTTTAGTTTTTCCTCCAGAGTCCGGTCTTATTTGAGGACTCTTATTTACGGACAGGTTCACTAAAACAATGATGACAACTTATTGTGATGAACAAGAGTGGTCGGCAATTCCACAACAGTTAGTAGTGCAAAAAACTAATTAGGATTCTAATTACCCAATACATGTTCATTCGAAACAACGTTTTGTCATTATTTACTCAGCTTCTCCGACACCTCTATATGAATTGATTTCGTAAACTTGACTAAGCCGGATCCTTTTTTTGTTAAGAGAAAAGTTTGATTGCAGAATGACGAAAAAGAAAGTGGGGCCTAATTTAGGAACTCTTTATTTCTTAAATGCTGTTTTTTATAAGCAGCCAGCAGCGTAGCCAGAAATTTTTTCGGGGTCGGGTGGGAAAGAAGGGATGAGCTATATATTATGTAAGTTCATGCGTGCGCTTGTATGTATGCTTGTATATCTACGCATGCAAAATTGGAAAAATTCAGTCGCGCTTGGACCCTACCTTTTAACCATCTACTGGCTACGCAAGTTTTGGCCTGCTCCAATTTCTAATGCAAGAAGCTGCTTTTTTTTTCTTAATACAAGGCATAAATTCTTATTAACAGCCGTATTAACAAAATATATACTTAGGTTTAAATGGCCTGTGAAACCGAAGTGAAGCCTTTCCGTGAAAGCTGCTGGTCATTGACAAAGAGCAGTTGTTGATATGTTTTGAGAACTCATCCCTAGTAGAGTGCATAGTAGACTACAGATGAAACGGAAGTGCACGCACACCTGTTAGGTGATACTTATTTCCATAATAAAAAAAGTCTATCTATCTATCTTTCTTTCTTCTTTCTTTCTTCTTCTTTCTTTCTTTCTTCTTTCTTCTTTCTTTCTTTCTTTCTCTTTCTTTCTTTCTTTCTTTCTTTCTTTCTTTCTTTATTCACGTATTTATGTCTTAATGCTATCCATATAAGACCATTCTGCTTAGCATTATTTTCTTCGGTCCCAAAAGAAACCAAAAGACATTTAAAAACTTTGGAACCATACATCGGGTACAGAGAATTAATATAATAAGGTAGACGACCAAGAGCCGCGCAACCATTCAGCTAGAAATTAGCGATGTATCCAAAACCATTTATGCTTACAGTGACACAGTGCCTAATGATCTTAAAGAGAATACCCACTTTATATATTATAAGCCTATTTATATAACTAGTTCCCTCCAAAAGCGTTGCTAATGGATCTCGATCGTGGTCCTGTTGTCGCCACGGCATAAATTTTCTGTCGCAGCTCATCCCTTGGATTGGTTGCGCCAGAAAAACAAAAACAAAAATTGAGTACAGTGCTCCGGTGTCCTTTGTCTGGCTTTCTTTTGGTGTAGCGTACTGCATTTTATAGCTGTACAGTGTAGTACAATGCAACGTATATAGTGAAATGCAGATTACTACTGTACAGTGTACTGCAGTAACGTGAAAGGTGGCTAGAGAAGTACAATGAAGTCATAGTGTGCATGCGCACTGCAACGCTGTACAGCAAGGCACTCGTAAGGCTCTCACGTCATCGTCAAAATGAGACTTAACAAATCGACTGGATTGCAAGATAAAACGAACGGAGCCCTTTAGCACAGCACGGCATGGGACCGATAGGTGGAGACCAAAACCGGCCACGAAATATTCTGCCACGTCAAAGTCTGGACTCTGTGCCACAACCCGGAAGTATTGTTCGCAGAGTTACGCGTGAGGCTTCTACGCGTGAGGCTTCTACGTCAGATATGAAGCACTAACATGACTGAATCTCTTGTGGCTGGCATTCATCTGGATCCTTCATGGTTCTGCCAAAAATAACCTAAATAATCTGTGCTACTAAACGGGGCCATACGCTTGGAAGACATGGATGACACACTTTTAACATATGGCATTTGTGGAATGCACTGATCAAAAACCTCGGAAGAACCAGGCATGTAAGTGTATTGCTGCATGAAAAATATGCGTGCGTATAACCCCACCGAGAAAATAATATAGCAATCGGGCACGTGCATCATAGCATCTGTCACAATGTCTCGAGAAAGCAGCATCTAAATATCAGGACGGTTCTAATGATGCATTGAAGACTTGTGCCTAAACGGTAAAAATAATTGATGTTATGATTAAGTACGCCTTTTTATTGAATACCCGTATAGTTCCGTGGTGTCTCGCACGCTGACGTAAATCAATCATTTGTGTTCAAGAAGGATACGCCGAGACAAATAATATTAACCGACAACACATTCATCACTTTTGTAAGGACGATTGTACGTTGACTAATTTCAGTGTCGTTGTTGCACTTTCCCGAGCGAGGATTGACTCATGAAGTCAGATGTTAGTATCTTTAAACACGATTATAAAATAATACCACTGCACATTGAAAAAGGCAATTGTATAATGAAGCCTACAAGTGTAATGTTGAATTGAACTGTTTTTATTCAAGTGCGAAAAAAATTGCACTTCGGAAAGAGAGGACTAAAGGCATTGACGCCTGACGAGGTCCTCCCACCTAAAACAACGACAGTTTGCACACAAGCACTGAAACTTACTGCCATTTCTCCGATGTAGGTATACAAATAATAAAAAAGAAGAAAACACACAGATAATTGAGTATGACCCAGCGCGAGGGTATGGTACCGCACACAACTTGAGACTTTCTATGCAGAGGCTACCCACACTACCCGTCTTTGCATATATCCCTCCTACTCTTTTCGGGGCATTATGACTGGGTTAGTGGGTTCGGACAAATGACGTTCACTGATGGAAATTTTCCAGACAGACAACTACTGCAATTACGGTGGAAACATCCACTTTGAAATTCGCTTCGGTGCATTAAATTTCGATGAGATAAAAAGCGGGGGATAAAAGAAATAAAAAAAACAAATTATTGACTAGAGTCGACGCATTCTGATTTCCCTTTATCCCGGCGGTTCCCAAGGCCGCGACTGATATCGACGGCCATTTCACTCACCACTGAGCTCAGCGGACTGAAAATGCACCGAACGCATTCACGCACATGTCGCAGTATTCAAATATCCACGGAGAGGGGGAACCCTCTCGGTGCGTAGAGTTTAGCGCTGGCAGAGAGTCACCCGGCGTTACCCGGCGGCCGCCTCCTCCATATCGTCTCCCGCTGAAATAACTTTCTCCCGGAGCGGCACAAGATGGGGAAGCAGAGATGGCGCGTGTCATCAGGAAAAGACAAATGGTCGCATGGCGTGATCAAGGACCGCTCCCGGTCGCGCCGCAGTTTTCCCGGAGAGGGAGGGCGAATTCCCGGCACCGAAGCCGTGGCTTGAGGAGGGTAGACCTGGGTCTGATCGCCGGTCTACGGGCTGCCTCCCGTTCGACTCCACGTTTTGTGTGCCGAAGCGCACGCTGCCATCGGAGCGGAACCGTCTCTCGGACGTCGCCCAGGTGAGTCTGTGCCTTCCGTGAATCGCCGCACGACGAGGCCCACCTTGTTTCATTCTCCGTTTAGCAGACTTATTTTCTCTGGTCGGTTCTTCTTTGTCGTGAGAAAACAGGCTGGTGAGCGGAAGCAGCCTGCCAGTGGCTGATCGCGAGATGCACTGCAGTGGATAGCAGCGGCACGCCATCGGTTGGTTGGAAGCCCGATGTTTTGTTTTGGTCAACAAAGAAAAAAAATATAAGGGGGAGTGAAAACAGAATACACGGTGGAGAGTTCCTCACTCTCGGGGCTGCGAATGCAGAAACCATGTACCGTTCAACACATCAGAAATGGAGAGGAAAGACAAAAGCGAAAATGCCTCGACGAATCCTATTTTTAGTTCAGCGTGCAGCAGACCAATCGATCTGAATGCCATTCGTGACAATAGGCCCTCGCGGAAAGAGGTAAAAATCGGCGGATAAATTGAGTTACCCGGAGTGGCGGTGAAGGCATATGGGCGGGAGCTGCTGAAGGTGCCCACGTCCGCTTATTAGTGTACTCGCGCAATACAGTCATTCCCCCTTTTTTTTTCAGAGTATGTACTTGAAGATCTTTTCCAGCTCCTTGAGAGGAATACCACCGTTTCAACTCAGGATGCCTCCTTAGACTCGCTATTTGGTTGGGTCAAACGAGACCAACACTTGCAGTTGGAGCAGGTCTGTTTCGAGGATTGTAATCGAAAGCCTCTGATTCTGTAGCGCGACACTGTCAGAATACCAGCTAGGAAAGAACCTTGAGTGTGAACTGTGCTGTCTGCGAGTCAATTCATTAGATATGTATAAGCCAAAGTGTTTTAAAGTTGTACGTAAGGCACGAAGAACAAAATAGAACAAATCGTACGTTGCACTGTGGGAGGAAATGGGATAATCAAAGTGAACAGTGGCAGTGCTCGAGACAGGCTGGCCGAAGTTTCGATAGGAGGACCTATCTTTGTCAAAGGTGCCGTGTCTACCTCGACGTGTTAGTTTTAAGGGGGTTAGTGCGCTAACTATAACCCCCTTAAAGCTATCACGCCAAGGATGACACGGCGCCTTTGACAAATAGGTCCTCCTATCGAAACGTTGGCAAATCTGTCTTAGGTACTTCCACTGTTCCCCCTGATTATCCCACAACGTGTTTCTATCTGTGGGTACGCATCTTGATGTGAGAGGAAATGTTACTCATGATGCCATTAAAAAGTTACAAATGTATGTAAAATTCAAACATAAATGGAAAGTACGTGTGATAGTCGTGCGTGTCTGCGGTTCCTTTTTTTTATACGGTACCTAATTTTTGACATGGTGGTTGTTTTTGCCTAGAATGAGTGTTTCAGCATTTAAGCACGCTGGGTCTTTCTATTTGAATAGACGACTTTTCGAAGTGATATGAAAAGCTGCCAAATACAAGTAGAAACAAAAGTGCATACAAGGCACACACGTATAAACATCCCGTCTATGCTGTGAACGGTTCAACCGAGCAATGGCGTCTTGACGAATGCTATTCGCATTAGCAAAAGGGGCACCGGGGCAACGCGATGCTACAAAAACGCGCGCATTTCTGTACATGCTACGGGTGTTCGACCAGTTCTGGCTGTAATTACTGTCAAGCACTAATGCAAGGGCACACCGCTTGTCGTTTGGAATGTCGTCTAATCTTCGCAGCAGCCCAAGTAGCCGCTGGATTCGTGAGCGCCTTCACAGACGCAACTCCTTGCGCTCCCAACTATGTTTGGGTGTCTTTGGCACTCGACTGAAAGCTTCGAACAACGGCGCTGTCAACTTTCAGCAAATTAATGAATGCACATGGGCACCGTTATTTCGCATAAATATTGAGCAGCACTGCCCTTGAATCGCATTCGTGAAAAATGTGTATATATCAGCAAGAAACGAACCGAACGCAGTCCTGTAGTGCACTGCATCAGACGCCAATGGAAGAGCGATATAACTGCAGAAGCGTCCAGTAGCAATTTTATGTTTAAAATATGCGGCCAAGAAAGCATCAGGAAGAATAAGCGATGCAAGCTGAGGCCTAATTAGAGCCGATAACAAGTGCTTAAGAACGGAAATACAAATTGAAATAATTTGCTAATCTGGTCACGCTTGTCGACGTAAAAGGATTGTGTATTTCTTATAGGCATATAAGATATATGAAAGAAGAGCGCTAATCAGTCTCCCTATCGCGCCAATAGGTGCGTGATATGATGCGGAAGCCACAGAGAAGCTTTAGTGATGTATAATGTTGTGGGGCCAAATGCAATACGCTTCTCATTCGTAAACCCTCTCACCTAGCCTGGTCTTCAGTGACCAAAGTATCTTCTAAATGAAAAAATAAAAAGCGCTACCTGTCCTCGGCACCGCCTCCACTTACGCTTATCCAGCATGTGGACTAATTCAAACTTGCCCTTGATAATTTCACCATATTTAAGGAATTTTTTGTGAATACAAGTGCTGTTGGGGGGTTAAGAAAATTATTCTTGTTGCTTCGATAGCATCCGTACACCAAGTTCGCAAAATTGGATTAACAAAGGTTCTGCGTAGAAGCGTTCCTTATGCGTATGCTAAAGAGTGTATATATTCACGCAATACCTTCGGGAATATTGTTGATGTTTTGATGCAGTCAAGATGTGGCTGAGAAAATAAAGTCGATTAGGAATATACGCGTGAGCATTGATTTTGACAATGTGTAACCCATGTTAAAAAGGATAAAATTTATAAAGGATAGATATTTTTATTTATTTTTATTTAGGAGCACGTGACCGGCCGTTCGAGATGCGCAGCGGCAGAGAAAATTTGATACGATTCAGTACATAACGTCTTAGAAACATTACTGAGATTCATAAATGTAGCCCAACAAATTCATATTACCGAACGATAAAAATGTCAGAAAGAAATTGGCAGATCCCACGTACAGTGCGAATCAACAATATGCGAAGCACGAATGAGGAAGGTTGATAGGTCACTTAAAACTCATCACAACGTTACGAGGCAGACGTAAATTATGCCGTACATGACTTCCATGTCAGGATTATCATGTTTGGACGTCTCATTTACCTTCGTCTTTCATTCACGTCACGTGATACCAAATTTGGTATATATGGAGCTAGCGAAACGGCCGCGAGCACGCGCTATGAGTATAGCATGTAGTCATGTTTTACATGACACGCATGTAATGATTATCACATTTGGACGGGTTATTTACCTTTGTCGTCTATTCACGTCACGTGATACCAAATTTGGTACATGTGGAGCTAGTGAAACGACCGAGAGCGCACTATGAGCGTAGCATGTAGTCTTCTTTTACATGACACACATATCGTGATTATCGTGTTTTCACGTGTCATATACCTTCGTCGTCCATTCAGGTCATGCAATACCAAATTTGATATATGCAGAGCTAGCAAAAACGCCGGGAGCACGCCATGAGCGTAGCATGTAGTCATGTTTTACATGACACGCATGTCATGATTATCATATTTGGAGGTTTCATTTACCTTCGTCGTTCATTCACGCCACGTAATACCAAATTTGATGTATGTGCAGCTAGTGAAACACCCGCGAGCGCATCATGAGCGTGCTATGTTGTCATGTTCTTACATGACACGCATGTCATGATTATCATAGTAGCACCAGTCATATACCTTCGTTATACATTGGCGTCACGTAGCACCGAGTTTGGTATATGTGAAGCTAGCGAAACGACCACGAGTGCACTATGAGCATAGCTTTTAGTCATGTTTCACATGACACGCATGCCATGATTGTCATGTTTGGACGTGGCATTTACGTTCGTCGTTCGTGCGCGTCACGTATTATCAAATTGGGCATATGCGAAGCTAGCGAAACGAACGCGAGCGCACCACGAGCGTGGCGTTTATAGTCATTACATGATATGCATGCCATGATTTCCTCGTTAGGATCTGTCACTTATGTCTGCCATGCAGTCGTGTCAAACCATACCAGTTTTGCAATGTGTCAAGTGAAATAAACCACCGCAAGAGCAGCAACACCATGAAATGTAAATAATGACATTCATGACAAACATGTAATGATATTCATGTTATGACATATGCTAGTCATGCTGTCATGTTATCCCATACCAATTTTGGTATCGATACCATTATCGAAACGACCAGGAGAGATGAAAGTCGTAAGCAGATAGATAGATACATAGATAGATAGATAGATAGATAGATAGATAGATAGATAGATAGATAGATAGATAGGTAGGTACGCTCAAAGTCGCGGAAGTTCGCTAAGAAATGCTTTGCATTTAAAACAACGGCAAAAATGAAATAAACAGAAATAAATTTTCTACGACGAGTGTTGCTGAGGCCCCTTCGAAAAACGAATGATTGTCGCGTTTTGAAATATTTCAAGGTCGATGGATTTCGTTTGTGGTAGCACAGTGCGGTTGGAGATAAAATCGCACAAAACCGAAAAAGCGTACCAAGTGGGCTCAAAACCCGCATCTCCGCAGCGAAGATTTTTCGACTGCGGGCCCCAACGCTGAGGCGTTCTCGTTTGTCAAGTGATCAATCGGCACATTGTCTGCAACTTCTTGCGTTCCCAATGAAGGGGCGCGCTCAATTAGATCACACACAAGATCAAAATCTGTGCTGGCATTGTTCCCTTAGCGCGGGAGATGGAAAATCTTTCTTTAACATAAACAGTATTTTTTGTGTGCGGGCTGCCCGTTTGAGTCGCGTTGCCTGACTTTTATTGAAAAACCGCTCAAGCAAGCTTCTATTTTCACGCTAAAAGGGTGCACTTATGATGCTGGTGTACATCAGTGTACTAGTTCATTTGATGTCACAATACTTCCGAAAATGTGCAATAAAGCAGGCAAGAGTAGGCCACTCATGCTGGGGGGGGGGTGTAATTTTAAATGAAAAGAAGAGAAAAGTGAGCCCCGCAACTGTCCCTCAGGGGGAGGACACCTCAAAAGTAGCTCACAAGGGGTGGGGAAAAAGGAGGGATCAATAAGGTATGATTAAAAGGTAAAAAAGATAGAGAGAGAGAGGAAGAAGGGAGCGAGGCGCAGGGACAGCGAACGACGGAAGTGAGAAGATATGAAAGATGGAGACGGTCGCAGGAGTCCGAGGACGGGGCACCACTGGCAAGAGCTCTTGTCGGCAACAGGAGATGACGTAGGGCTAATCCAGTAGGCCAGAGTTGCACTGACGTCGGAGATCGCGAGGGCACAACCGGTCGGCACGGAATCCAGCGAGCGAGTACCCAGGCCCTCCTCATCCCCGAGGCACCATTTGTACCCATTTTCCTGCGTTATCTGCGTCCTTAACATCCCCAAGGAGCACATCGAAAGCTGTCGACTTTGGGCGCACCATGAGCATAAACGTCGTAACATGTTGTGACACAAAAGGTAGTATTATAATGCGAGTCAGCTCCATATCGTTCAGCAGATGATGCAGCGCGTCTCTGTGTCCTAGAGAGCGTGGGTAAGGAACTTCCGGTCGCCGTCACATACTGAAGAGTCACGTGACCTGAGAAGAAACGTCCCTTATGACGTCACTGAAGAGACAGCACGGCGCTGTCGAATCTGATTCAGGCAGTAGTGATGCTGGCAAAGCTGAAAACCTCAAAGCGGCACGGCCTAGGTCATTGACAACCCGGTGACAAGGGCCAACAACTAGCCGCCTCAAAGTAGCGATACTTTGCAACACCAGGTAAAACAGTTTCCTTTCATTCAGTTTGGTAGCAATATCACGTCTTAAATGGCGTTTCTATTCAAGTCACGAGACTCCCCTGCGTGTGCAGATGACCGAAAGTGCTGCTATAGCTGCGCTATTCAGGTATATGGAAACACGCACGGATGCACGCTCCTTCAGCACTGTGAACTCAGCGTGACTTGATGCTTATGCGTAGTGCAGCAAAAAAGCAAAAGAAAGTTGCGGTATATATGACGGCGTGCGATCGAATTCTCCGATCAGGTCACTAGCAGAGCATCATCACCAGATTGGATGCGTTACCCTGCTATTTGTTTGCTTCAACTGCATCGCTGTCACGAATGGCGATGTGATGCGTGGGAATACGTGTAAGGCGAAACGAACAATATTGTCTACATACTCAATATTCTAGTGGGCAACAAAATATTATTCTAGTTTAGAATGCAGCAAACTACATATGGTAGTGCAAAGGGGCAGCTCCAATGTCGCGCATCAGCGCATTCAGTGCTAAGAGCCTGTTGTCTGTGTTGAGCTGTACTGGACTATATGAGAATTGCATTTTATGAAGAAGAAGAATTTTGGCGATGAAACATAAACAAAGAAGTAAAAGCATCAACTACCATTTGTCGTTCAAGGTGCTCTAAAGAATATATGAGGAGGAATAAATTGTGGAATGAATTTGTGTTGCAGGGTGGAGGGAGCTGTTAGGCGTTTTTCATCCGAGCCGCTTGAGACGCCCAGCTATCTGGTAACAATAGTAATACGGGGGCTTCACGAATACGCATGCGCCATGTGAACTTGCCACCAGAGGCCCACACTGAGTGCGACGTGCCTGCTGGAAGTGCTGCGTTGAGAGGGTGGCACAGCGTGTGGGCTGGAGCGAGGTCTGCCCGGAACAATTCCATCGTGCGTGGCTAGGCCCCCGACTGCTCGTGGTGAGCCTCGCCGGGCCCCTCTGCGCAGGAAGCGATAAGCGTGGCTGGCGTTAGGGTTCGCTTCTTCGTCTCCCGAGAGAGACCGCGAGAGCCATGAAACGCCACAGGCGACGGAGTTTGTCTTGAGGTAAAACGCTGCTAAGTAAACTTTACACAGCGCAGTGTTTTGGGCCAGCTTGTAACGCGCTGCTTGCCCCACCCGCGGTGGTCTAGTGGCTAAGGTACCCGGCTGCTTACCTGCAGGTTGCGTGATCGAATACTGGCTGCGGCAGCAGCATTTTCGATGTAGGCGAAAATGATGTAGACCCGTGGGCTCAGATTTCGGCGCACGTTAAAGAACCTCAGGTGGTCGATATTTCTAGAGTCCTCCAATACAGCATCTCTCATAATCTTATGGTAGTTTTGGGACGTTAAACCCCACATATCATTCATTGTAACGCATGCTTCTTAAAAGTGGTTGAAAGCACTACGCGTCTCTATTTCGTTTCCCTCATTTGTCAAGCTATCCCTAACAAATGAAGCGAAAACAAAGGAGCATGCCCGATACAAAAAAAAGGTAACTAAACGTATTGTCATGGAATGGTTTTGCCGCATGAGGATCGCAATCTATGAATTTCGTCAATTAGGCTATGAATGCGCACCAGCAGCCATACGGGTAGTCATTAATTTTATAAACGACATCGGTAGCGTTCGGCAGCCAAGACTCGTATTGATCGAATGCGTCCAGCCATCGCTTTTTGTGCTTTTGTGCTTCTTCCCCCTTAGAGCCTAGACGCAATTAGAAGTCATTTATTTGAGCGCGCAGATCAACAAGGCGTCAGGTGACGTTCTGGGCCTGGAGGTGGCCGACACGCTCGTCCAACGAACACTATCGAGAGGAACCGGGATCTACGACCGTCTATCATCGTCGGCGATGAGAGTGACAAATGGACAAATGGAGATCCTCTCTTGATGAGCATGGCGTTTATCTCATCATTCCTGCGGGTCAAAGCAAAAGTGATTCTCTCACTCACTCACTCACTCACACACACACACACACACACACACACACACACACACACACACACACACACACGCACACGCACACGCGCGCACACACACACACACACACGCACACGCACACACATATATATATATATATATATATATATATACATATACATACGCATCCGCTTGTGTGTTCAGTGGTAAAGAAGCGAGTACACGTACGAGAAGGCGATTCTTGTATGAATTTTCGGCGGCACGGCCTTCGTCATAAAGTGGAACGAAGGCCTTTCATATGGCCGCCAAACGCAAATTTAAAAAGGGACCACTTTCTCGTACGTGAACCCACTTCTTTTCTTATATGGGTCATTCCATATCAAGTGTACCCGGTCAATTTTCGACCATCTCAGATCATGCGGGAAAAAAATGGTAGAGGTATACTACATGTGAATGTGAGAACTAGTTATTGAGGCGTTATAATTCACAGAAAAAATTGTGTTGCCTAGAGGGCGCTTTAAGCCTTGAACCGATCGAAACCATCACATAGGTAAACTTGCTTTGGGAGCAGATAGGAATACCCCATGGGTGGACATCGTTCGAGTGCAGGGAAAAGCAGCAAGATAGAATTTGAGGGGCAATCGAGAAAAATGGGAAAGGAGCGTTGAGCTAGGAAAGTTTTCAGCTACTTGTATATGAAGAATGTTGATGCTAAATGGAAGAAGCGAACCCGAAAATTGTCAAGCAAGTATTTAGACAACAGAAGAATACCAAGTCAAAAAGAAACACTGGTTCAGAACAAGGTGACGGAAAGAAAGAGGGGCATGTGGAAGATTGGAATGCTTACGAAATCATCACTGCAGACCTACCGAACTTTCAAGCAGTAAATTGCAAAAGAAAAGATCAACGATAATTTTCGAGGCAGTTCTCTGCTGTTCGAGGCCAGAACGGGAGTATTGCGGACCAGGACGTACCGAGCCAAATACGAAGACACAGACACGGTATGTAGAGCGTGTGAAGAGGAGGATGAAACGGCTGAACATTTCATAATGTTCTGTAAAGGGCTCCACCCTATAGTCCAAGATATTGGCGCGGAATTTTTCAAAGCATCGAGGTTTAGAGACAGTGAAGGCAAAATAGACTTTAAACGGGTAAAAATAAACAGGAGGAGGCTAACTGATGGGTGCTTACAATCAAGGCACGAGTGAAATTCAATCCTTCAGCACATAGTGATATACTGAACTTTATGACTAGGTGGCGGGAGCCGCCGCCCAATCTAAAGGGCACAGCCGGAATATATATATATATATATATATATATATATATATATATATATATATATATATATATATATATATATATATATATATATATATACTGTCCTCTTTAGTTTTTATTTACTGGTGCGCAAACAAGTATTGTCTGAAGCATCAAATTTACAGTGACAAGCTTTTCGAACAGTGGAGAAAATATATATATATATATAGCAGCCGGTGAAAACAACGTGCGAATGAATGGTGCGGAAAACAAAAAACAAAAAAAAAAGAAAAATTAAACAACAAGCAAGCTTGGCTTGCAGCGCGCCTCTGGTGGACTGGTTCGGTTCGCATTTCAAGCCGACTGTGCAATCGGGGCTGGCGCCGCTGCGACGCGGCTCAAGCCAAGGAAGCGCCTACCTAATTCGGGAAAGCAGCCCGCGCGCTACCTTTCGGAAAATGTTCGTCCAGAGTCTCGCGAGGACTTGATGCGGGGCCGCATGCGGGAAATGGTTTGTTACATGCGCGTCTCTCGCTCACTGCTCGACTAGTCTCCTTGCACCTCGAGTCTCGCTAGCTGCTCCACGCTTCAGCGCATACACTCGGAAGGCTAGGCGCGCCACCTGCACTGCAGTCGGAAGGCATCACCTCGAGAGATGCCCGGCGAGGTGCGTGCAAGAGTTGCTGCGCATGAAAATGCAATCGTGCACTTTAGCGCAGCGCGTTCAGCTCGTCAAGAGTTTCTGGAAGAATGAAGAAAGAAAGCCGGTTCCCTCTGCTACACGTACGGCAGGTATCATGCGGAAACGAGAGACTGCTCGCGCCGTCAACCCATCACCTGGGACCGGTTGGTTGCACGTTAGATACGCACAGCTGAGCAGGAAAGAGGACAGAAATCAGGCGGCAGGTTCTCTCTGCCTCCGTCTGCCTGAAGCGTGCAGATAGCGAAAAGTGTAAATCTTAAGGCCGAAAGCATGCGCTTAGGAGGTGCGTCCTTTTTGACGCAGCAAAGACAAAAGGTGGTATAATATGAATAACGGTAAACATAGTAAAATGTCGACATCAACGTCTTCATGTACCAGTGCAAGAGAAAAACAAGCATTTTTCAACAATGTGACTACCTGTAATTTCCAAGGAGGTAACGAATATATTTTTTTACGTATGGTCTAGAAGCGTCTACAGAAAGGAAAACTAATTTAGTGTGACTGATTGGGTCAGCAGTTAACACGTAATATCGGGTCTCCAGCATGAAAGTTTTGTTTTATCGTCACCAAAGTTCGACTTTGGTGCTGTAAACTTGAGAAATAATGGTGCATTAAAATGCGTGTGGTGAGCGGCATGGCGCCAACAAGCTCCAGGAGACGTGCCAAGACGATTACTTATTTTCTCGATGTGTAATAGCATTTATAGCTTCGAGTAATGCGTTTTTTTTTTTGCAGAGGAAGTACCCTGTACATGAGCAAGGTATCTTTTGGGAAATCAGCCAGATATGTAGACATAGCGCGTGCCTAAGATAACTTAGCGGAGCCGCCCCGCGTGTGTGTTTAGAAATAACGGTGAGTGTGACGCACCTTTGCATAATCATCGGCAATTCCCTCTGAAGACGCACATGCTCATCGCTCAAACCTATACTATCGTTTTCTGATCGGAGCTCCAGCCAGGCATACAGTATGAAGTTTGGTTGCGTGTATCTCTTATACTTTTCCCCCTCTGGAGGTCAATAGTCAAGGCGTAAACAGATAATTTAGTTTCAGCAGGTAAGCATGTACCCTATCACATGAATGAGCTGGTACAAAGAAAAGCCGCAGCCTGTTAGGCACGAAGCACCAGTGTAAGTTTAACGCAAAAATAACTAAATAAATGAATTCAGGGCTGTCATGTGTCCGAAACATGACGTGATTATGACTTAAAGAAGGGGCAATGTGGACTTGTTGCATTCTTCTTGATGGTGACACAGGCTAAAGACAGACAGAAATAAAAAGGAACACTCTCTCCCACCCCCAACGGCACAGTACAGCGCTAAAAACTGTCCATAGAACACAGGGGAGCATAAATGCGCTTAAGCGAAATGTACAGAATGCTAGACAGATGTAATAGGAAGTAAAACGAATAAATGTACAAAATAAAATAAAGATCGGCCAACGCAGACGGTTCCCCACATAGTCTATGAAGGTTATCGTGTTGCCGGTGCACACGCCTAAGGGAGATCATTTAGTGGATGGAGGACGACAGGCGGCAGACACTGGAAATGACTCAGACGCATTCTTGACACCTCCTTGTGAGCGATGACCAACACAGTGTAACAGAGCGAGTGTGGGCTTGGGGCGCAGTAGGCGTAGTATATCGATCAAATAATTCTTGAGACATGTGCGCACTTCGCACGTGTGCGCTAACGTGTGCATGTGCATGTGTGCCCTCCTCCGCTGTCTGTAGAGAGGTGCTGTTTCTTTCTTTTTTTCCTCTTTGTTCTTGCAGCGAGCCGACAATTCTGAGGAATAGAAACATGATTGTTTCTTATCCGAACTTCTGTTCTAATTTATTTTTTGTATTTTTCCCTGTTGTTTCATTACTTCCTTTATTTATTTCTGAGAATGTAAGCGTCACCACTCTATATAGACGGTTTCGCCAGAGCTTGCCGGTCTCTGGAAACCTTGTGCGTTCACCGGGAAACCAACCCTAGAAACTGCCGTTTAGCTTGCTTTTGCGAGATTTTAGCGCTTGTTGCTGGCCGCGGCTGCTTGTGTTCCGATGTTTTATGCGGTTAAAATTATTTCAATGAAGCGCTGGCAAGCCGAGCACAGATTTGTCAAGCCAGGATGCAGTCTACATGCATGAACTAAGTTTATATGCTAGTCAAAACGTTCTGTTTTCTGACCGATGACGATAGAAATAGTACCTGCATTTCAGCGATCACGCGAGAAAACTGGATTCCCACCAAGAGCGCGTAAGTTTGTTCTGCCCATTTCATCAAAAGCAATGTAAGGCTCAGCGCAGACGTATGGGACAGAGGTGACACTCAGGCGTTAGACTATATAGTCGAAGACACCCGTTACCGGGAACACATCACTCACTGTCGTCTTCCACCCGTGGCAGATAAGTGTTCTGACGCCTGAAATGGGCCGCAAAACGGGAAAACTAACACTGAAGATTCATCGCAAAGGTGTTTATTTTATAGTCTGAGCTATATCAATGATGCGTTCTGTTCGAAACAAGGGAGACACAAAGTAGCCGTACTTAACATTAATGGCCGCACAGTGTACGCCACGGTGTCCATGTTTCGTTGTCGTTGCATTTGCTTTTTCGAAAGCGATGTTGGCGAGTCGGCTGTCATCCGTGCGAGCAAATGACTAATCGTTTGTCTTTCTGCCGCTAATGAACATCACCGCATTCAAGCTCATTTATCTTTTGGGTGTGAAGATGAACTGCCGGCTTAGGTAGGCTCAACTTGAAAATTTGGTTCATGAATAGCTTACTCGTGAGTAAAACATAATAGTTCGCGTGACCCTGCAGCCGCAGTTTACGTCATCACATCGGTAAATTTTATAATTTCTCAGTCACACGGACACTTCGGATTGCGAGTAATTCCGATCGCCGCTGATCTCATTAAAAAGTGCCCGGTGTGACACAGGCGCCGAAATAGGCGTTTTATTCTCAGGTTGTGTGCTTAGACGAAAATACAAACGCGTTCGGGGTTCAACAGGAGGAAGGTTTTCAGTTCTAGTCGAAAAGCTGAATTGAACAACTTCACTTTTCTCCTGCACATCGATGGTGTGAGTGCGCTTCGAAGACGTGGACAGGGAAAAGACCGGTGTGCGTGGTTGATTCCCGGTCCGCGTCTTCAAAGCGCATCCACATCGTCGACATGCAGAACCAACTGGCCCAATTAAGTTCGCTGACGAACTTGTCCTGCAATTTATGCATTTTCCGTTTGTATAAGCACGGCCACTATCAGAGGTAAAACTCAGCAGGGGGGCGCGCTCATCGGAACGCCCCGACGGATATCTTGCGCGGTGCCCGTCGGCCACGCGAGCCGCGTTAACTGCAGCACGCCTGTGCCTGCCGTGTGCTACGTCAAGCCCCTTCATAGGCGCTTGACGTTGCTCCAAACACATCCTAAGAAATGCGCCAGAAATAATAGAGCAGCAAACTCGAACACACCACGAAAACGCCGCGGGAACCATTGAAAAAGCATTGCCGGAAGTGCCGCACCGGAAGTCTACCGGGGTAGGCCGTTCGGCGCGAGCCAGTTTGTTTACAAACACCGAAACTGTCTATGTACATATATATTGTTTTGTATGTAGGCGCGAGGATGAGGATTCCACATGACGGCCATGGCCAAGAAACCCTAGCCAACTTATCGTGCAGTGCGCGTAACACCACACACGCTGCCCTGTGCCCTGTCATGAATATTCTGCGTCCTTTATGGTTTAAAAATACAGTGTCAGACAATGCACATGGCAGTTATATAATCCGCCACTCCACATGGCTTTGCAAAACCCGATAGAAAATTGGCACAATTTTGCGAACTTGAACATTAAAACATTATGCAGCTGAATATTAGGCACAAATTGAACATGATATACATAATTGGAAATCATGCAACCAGTAGCTGGACACTTAACCTATCTAAAAATAACAAGGAATGCAATATGGCGCAATCAAAATATAATCTAATCACGAAACTACACGTGTCAACCTATCTTGCGCTCATCCCGGTCTTCAGTCGCATCCATTCGAGCCTTTTGTTCTTTCGCACGGACTTGGCTTTTGCTGCCACAGTAAATTCTGAACAGAGTGGATATAATTACCAACCGCAAAAATTTTCGTCGCTCATCTTTCTGTGACAGAAGCGCGAGCAGGTGAAATTGCATTCTCCCGCGCAAAGCCAAGGTTCTAATTAAAGCGGTGTATCGCTCAAATATTGCCAAAAAGGCGCTCTCTAGTGCGCTTCTGCACAAACTTTAGAAGAATCAGATAAAAAACTCGCATTTTATCCCACTCGAGCTAACGTCAGTGGCAAGAATTTTCAATCGAACGTGTTAATACGGACTATTCCCGTTCTGTTCTCTCCAGTAGCCACGCTTCCGGTCGGAAGTACCTTGTTCTCTGTACGAAGATCAAAGCCACGGAGTGAAATCGGTGCCTCGTCGACTAAACAATGATTAATGCTAGATTTACAGGCGCTGCCGAACCCGTGTGTTTGCGTTGCGGCGATGGCAAGCAGCATTTAATCCGCTACACGCACGGAAAAGACGACTTCATGAGCCATCGTGGATGGGCTGCAGCATGCTTAACAAAACAGAAATAAGCATCATCCCTGTATTTGAAAGTAATAAGTACGATTGGTCAGGTTTTCTTCAAACCCGCGATGAATGCTTTGCGAGGAGTTGATCAGCAATCAAGAAACTGCAATATATATATATATATATATATATATATATATATATATATATATATATATATATATATATATATATATATATATAGTTTGGCGAAAAATTTTGACATCGCTGCACAAACAAAGCGTTTTGAAAATGAAATCAGGATGGGAACGACTTCATTCATATTTAGTACATTCTTGACTACTGTTTATTAGCGTGTAATTTAAAAAATGGGTGAGGAGAAAGACGCTTTTATTTAACTCACAGCAAGCGCACGTTTGGTTGACCTTGCATTAATTTTAGAAACCTGCCCGTATAGTCTACATTCGATATATGGCTGTACCACCACTAGCGAAAGCTCGAGATTTAATAGAAGTTAATGTATATGCGACGTTTAACGTCCCAAAACCACCTGATGGTTATGACAGATACCGCATATATAATGGAGGGCTCCGCAAATTTCGACCACCTGGGTTTTTTTAACGTGCACCCAAATCTGAGCACGCGGGCCTACAGCATATTTTCCTCCATCGATAATGCAGCCGACGCAGCCGGGATTCGATCCCGCGACCTGCGGAACAGTAGCCGAGTACCTTAACCACTGGCCCAGCACGGCGGGCTGGTTTAATAAAAGCGTAGTTTCATCAATACATGAACAAGTGGTACCCATTTCACAAAACTGCTCCATTACGTGAGTGTTCGTTACCATTGACGAGATGCGCTAACAACGCATGCAGAATTCTCTGAAATTTCATCTCGGAAATAATGCCATTGGCATTAGTAGTTCTTCGGGAAGGGAAACAGAGCCCATTCTTTCACACTCTTTCAGTAGGTAGCCAATTACTGTGACATGCGGAGCGCCGTTTACCAGACGTATCCTCAGGCCATGAAAGGTGACATACCGAACCTTCCCCCAGAACAGCACCGCAGCCATCTCCTTCAATCGCTTTGAAGAGCAAGCGCTTAAGTGTCGAACAAGCTAGGCCACTGAGGCAAAAACAACGTGTGCAGCTAGCAAGCTGTCCAAAGAGAGTCAAGGTGACCTCGTTGCGCCTTTGATTTCGCGCTGAAGATACGACACGAAAGAGCATGCCTTGTTGAGCTAAAAAAATGAAATTTTGTTAGGAATGCGAAGTAAATGTAGGTAGCTAACAAGCAAGTCACAAGATGCTAGCGCGACCTCTTAACACGATGCGACCGGGAAGAATCTGTACGTCAATGACTGTACGTTTACCTTTCATGCCGGTCATGGCGGTAGTTAGAGCAGCATGGCTGACCTATGTCCGCTGACGTTTGTTCCCATTGGGCTTCAAATAAGGCATGTGCCCACTACGTAAAATCACCAAATAATTGAGATAGTAGGAACAAGCGAGACGACTGAAAAACTAAGAAAATGTCAATAGCTTATATAAAAAAGCACACGTGAGAGATGTGAGCACTGGATCCAAAATATATAACAAAATATAATACCACGTTTCATACAACTCTAGCAGAGCTGGCGCAAACAGAAATTATATTTAACTTGTATTGAATAGGCCCCTAAAGGCAAGTAAGATTGGCAAAACAACAAAATTAATGCTGTCAATATTTCGTATGGCGAAGAACTTTCAATGCGGCATTAAAAGCAACCCAGAAGAAAAAAAAAGACGAAATGAAAAGAGCTGCCCCACAACTTTGGTGCCTCAATTTCGGGACATTGCCACAGGGATGCTTTCAATGCTATTTGCGATTATATTCAGGTACCCAAACGTATCCCATTGTGATCTTGAATCAAAAATTTATTATTTAGTATCTAAAAATTAAAAAAAATCTAAATGGTGAGCTGAAGTAAACGCAGCTGAGTGGTAATCACAACACCTGAAATCTCAAAATTTCTCAAATTGACTTTTCCACTTTTTTCGTTTGCTCTTTTTTTATGTGGTTTTCCTTACATTAGTCATAATATAATACACATTCATTTTTACACATAGTTATAATGCTCACAGAAAAAATGCACTACGGTTTCTTGGCCAATCCCCCTGAGTGGGGGTGAGCCATGAGTTTAGGGAAACAAACAAAGAAACAAGTCGAAGCAAAGAGCAAAGTAAGAGCTCTTGGCTGATGTTGACGACTTGGAGCATAACAAAGCCCGAGTATTTATAACGTTCGGGTAAACATGCCTACAGAGCGGGTAGTTATGTAAATAGAAATTCAACGGTAGGTGAGGAAGTGTGACCTTACATACAAAACCACGAACTTTGGTGAGCGGCGACATCGACCTATTCAACGAGGACGTCGATGCTGAAAGTCTGACGTGGTGGCAGAACCAACCTAATACAACTATTAAGATACGGTCGCCCAAGTAAGTATGCCATTTATATGAACGTAGGCCACCGCGTCCTAGAGCCCATAGAAACGCAATGGTTTATGCAGTATACGTCTCAAAACCCACCAGGCTTCTTCAGAGAGAAAGAAGCGAACGCTGATGGTAATGAAACGGTGTCGCGACGAACAGTCACCTCGCCTGATTGAATGAATAATTTGTTAATATGCTGCAGTCTAGTAGTGCGGCCATTTTTTGTGAACTTTTGCGTTATTTAAAGTTTATCTACCACAGCGTACTTTGCCTGTAGCGGCGTAGGTGCTGTTGCTTTCAAATCAATGTAAGCGTCTCATATATTTGCTTCCACTGCTTACCAGTTACTCCATCCATCCGCACTCAATCCCTGCGCTACTAGGATCTACACGAATATTCTACGAACACTGTCGGCTGAATATCCTAGAATTCTATTACGATGCACTGAATCTCTTTCGCGACTTTGTTAGGACAGATGCCCAATTCTGTCGCGAATATTGCTTTTTTTCTTTGTCTTTTTTTTGTTCTCAGGCGGAGAGTTTGAACCTTACAAATAGAAAAAAAAGCACGAATGTTCGCGTTCTTGGACAGACTTTAGACTTCCGCTTCCGATTTTTTTCCCCACTGTTCGGATATTTCCATGATATCTCTTTTATTTTTTGATTACCCGCTTCGCATGCAATTCACCGTTTCTGTTTATCTCACAATCATTTTTGATAAATTTGGTCTCTATTCACATAAAAATTAATTTTTATACGATTTTCATGCACTTTTGAATATTCGATTTTTAAATCAGCATCAATAGAAGTTCCGTCAATCTAGAAATGAGCATGATTTCTCCACGCTAGTATAACATTGCCAACACGCTACCCCTGACGTGCCCGACATGCCTTCGAGATTTCAGTGAACTATTTGTAATAGTTCCGTCGGGAAGTTTACATTGACCTTTGAGTTGCTGGCTGGAGCGGACACTGCATGCCCGCCACGTCCCGGAGCCATTAATAATGTCGTTACTTGAAAGGTTATTCTATGGTCAAACGACAGCAACAACAGCTGTGAATGCAAAGAAGTGTCTACCGCAAATATACGTTACAAAAAGCTCAATGAACACCAATGGTAAATATTTCTTGCCATGAAAATGAATAAGAAAAGGATGATGATTACGCACATTGGCCCATTCCGCCAGTGGTGCATTGTTCATGAATTGAACAGTCAAAGAATGATGAATGAGAAAAGAGAAAATACTAGTAATTCAATAGTGGGAACACTAATGCAAGTTTTTCATAAGCATTTACTTACGAATTTGAGACTAAGGAGAAGCACCTATTACTTTGCAGTCATTCAACTTGGGGAAATAATACAGTGAATTCGAAGGCAGAAATAAATAAACAGGGAACATTGAAAAATGAGCGATAAGTAAGTGATTTACGTTAAAATGCTTGAAATAAAGCTAGAAATTTACCTGAGAATTGAAAAAAATATTTCATTGAGAGACACAGTGTAAATGTTTCGTGCCACTTCTCACAGTTTTCGTGCTGCTTCAGGAGTTTTCCTTTTCTTTTTTTAGTTTTTCATGAGCAGAAATATTATGTTCATCGATTATAAGGCGCACTGCGAAGAGATATACGAAGGGATGCTATAACATCTTACAGCCAAAACTATTTCGAGATTAGAAAACGGGTCACGTGCGAGGCCGTAGTTGTTCACCGCCGCCGCTGCACCATCGGTGTCCTAAGCAGTATCACAAGAATAAATAATTAAAAAAAAAAACCCCAAGGACCTAATAGGATTCGAACCCCGGTCTGCTGCATGCCAGCCTGGTATTCTGCTACTGATCCGCACCGGTGCTTGGAACTCCTTTTTGAACTGGCCTAAGGCAGGCTTAATTTCGGGAAAGGAGTCTCGCTAGTATGAATAATAAAGCATTTTAGAACGTCAAAGGAACAACCAGGCGTCGCACAATGTGACTTGCGTAACGATTGTGTCGTACAATGTTCCAACTCATTACAACAGCTTGTTCTTTATCACCTATTAACTGTGGCGATTACCCACTTCAGGCGTAATTCCTCATCGTCGTCAGTCACTGCATGAACAATTGCCACAAACTTTCTTGCAAGTGTTTAGCGGATACCACGCTTCTCCGAAGAATTACGAAGGATAGCATAGTGAAGGCTGCCCTAGTACCTATAAATGATAAACATTATTAGCGTAGTGGGTACCCAGCAAGTGTGCTCGTAACAGTTACCCAAAAAGTGTTAAGAAAAGGCTCTGCAAGGCCGCTCTTCCTGCTTTCACTGTGACTATGCTGCGCGTTCAAACGCAAGTCTGGCATTGTTTTGTCATGTCTGTCGCAGCTTATCTTGATTGATTGATATGTGGGGTTTAACGTCCCAAAACCACCATATGATTATGAGAGACGCCGTAGTGGAGGGCTCCCAAAATTTAGACCACCCGGGGTTCTTTAATGTGCACCCAAATCTGAGCACACGGGTCTACAACATTTCCACCTCCATCGGAAATGCAGCCGCCGCAGCCGGGATTTGATCCCGTGACCTGCGGGTCAGCAGCCGAGTACCTTAGCCACTAGACGACCACGGTGGGGCGTCGCAGCTTATCCTCACGCCGAGCACGAATGATGTTTTTGAGTTGTGCCTTAGTCGAAAGTGGGGCGTTCAGTTCGCAACAGCGATGGGTGACCACAAGTGCCAGTTAAACCTCGCACACAACTTTCCTGCGCATGAGAATTTTCAGCCCGCTCTCTCATGTGTTTGCTTTCGTGTTCACACTTTGTCCGCATACACTGAGCATGCTGAGCTACATAACAGGGCGGCTCGACAAATTCAAGGCGCAATACGTTTCGCATTGGTCTGGACGCGAATCCTTTCGATTGTTTTTTCTTTTTTCACACTCGTATTAGATAAAAATCTTATACACGTCGCAAGTACAATAGTCTTCAGTCAGCTTCTGGTTATGTATTAAAAACAAAAGCCTCATGTGCCACCAAAATTGATAGTTAATAGGCTACTCCGTAGTCCGCAATCGCCTCGGCTACGTCGACTAGTTAGTTGCGTACTATTACCCCACCACAGCAACCTCTCGCCCCCGTTCACGCTAGTTTTGTCGGTAAAAACAAACAAGGAACAACTACGTCACGCATATTAATTACAACAAATAGTGGGAGACATCGCCGTTTCATCGAACGGGCATGACTTCTATCAAGAATGGTATGCGAACATTCTCTTCTGCAGCGCCGAGTACTATCTCGAATCGAACAGCTTTGGTTCGACAAAAATGTATGGCCGGACCAACAATTTACGACCCTCTTTTTCTTTCCCCTCCTCGCAACTCTCTAGTTATCGAGCACAGACGCAAAAAGACGCATGTGGCAACGCGCGGCTGGCAGGGAAGAATTTCCAATTAGGGAGACAGAGAGCTCGCTCCATCCGCCTTAACTCGGAGCTCCCTGATTCAACGTTAATTGCAGGAGCACACTGGATTGCATAAAACATGCATAAAGTGAACAACTCTGCCCAGACGCTTTCGCGACAGGAATCATTTCTCCGCTGCTGGAATACGCTAGATAGATTGAATAAAAATATTCCGCCGCTTTTTAATGTGGAAACGAAGAAAGTAAACGGCGTTCTACAAAAGGAGCAAGCGTTCTCTCAGTCTCTATTATATCTGTAATATATTTTTTTTCAGTTTGCATCATAACGACTCACTCGTTACTTTGTTTTTTTTTCTCTGCTTAACAATTGCAATTGACGTGCTCGTTTGTTAACGGGCCGGCAGGACGCTGCATCATTTGCAGATGGCGTAAAACTTAATTTTTATTTATCTTGGATTATTAAACTGTGGGGGTTTGATGTGTGCATAAAAAAAACTTCGTCTCTGCTCGTTTAGCCGATGTGGTGAATTATTTTTCGCGCGCGCGCGCGCGCACGCAAGCACGCACGCACGCACACACACACACACACACACACACACACGCACACACACACACACACACACACATATATATATATATATATATATATATATATATATATATATATATATATATATATATATATATATATATATATGTATAATTCGCGTTACCTATAAATTATACACACGGTTTGTAGTAACGTGTGGTTAGCGATTACTAACAACGTAACCTAAATCTCCAACGTCGCTGTAAATAAACACTGAACTGTACGTAATAGAAAACAAGTGGAATCAATCTGAGGCAACGCCGAGAGACTGGCCTGCGGTAACAACTATCCATCCTGTTTTACAAAAAAGGGGATGAGCGGACACAATATGATATGCGACCATAACGACAATACAAGACGAGACCAAAACGTGAAGGCCCACGGGTACGCACATACATTAAAACATTTCGCATGCACGCTGAATATTTAGATCTTGGTATCTGCTAACGAGAGTGTAACGACAACACCTATGCAGGACGTCTGAGCTAAAGAGTCCACACATTAGAAATACGCCGTGAGGGCTCCGAGAAAGCTGCGAGCCAACTTAGCAGCACTTATTGTGCTTTTAAGCTCTACGATACATTACCTAGTATCAGATCGTATCATTAATTAACAATTATTAGATAAACAACGCATAAGACCCTGTTTGAAAAGCAAAAACGTTCGATGTTTAATGAAAGAAAGCTTAGCGATACAAGGACGCTGTGTGCGCTTACACAGAGCAACAATAATGCCTTGAAACACGCTGCCGGCCACCGACATACGCTTCCTACAAATTAAACGAGTATACTTCCTGAAGGTGTAAACCTTTTGCAAAGATGAAACAAGATTAACCAAAAAGTATGTCTTCCGCGTTTGTGGAGACATCTTGTCCGTTGAAGTTCCGAAAAAAATGAAACTTGACGGAAAATAAGACAAATAGTCCATTCGTGGAAATTTTTTTTGCGTTTTTGCGCTGACCGATTCCACCAAGGGCGATTATCATATGATAGCATATGGCGAAGCGCTGAAGACGACAAGTGAGGCCAACACTTTTCGCCACGCAGCAGCCATCGTTTTCAGGCATAGTGTCTTCAAGGGAGTTTACCTCGTTGAAAGAAAGCCCACCACAAATGAAACATGTGAATTTCTGATATTTTGAACAACGAAGACAAGTGTAGCATCTCTTTTTACCTAAATAAATATATCTTGAAAACTTGAGCATTTCTTGAATACTGATCTTACGTCTGAAGCAATGCAATGAAAGTGGGTCAATTACTAATAATGATAACATGCGATAATAGTCGCCTATTTATGCCTATTTAACTATAGACAGTGAAGAAGGTCAAGTTTGCGTTCTATTGCACAGAGCGATTTTTTAAAGGAATTGGTACAAGCTGTCTCGATCACTAAGCACGTTGTAGTACGAACAAGTGGTACGATCATCACTTGGCACTGAGCCCGAGCATCTACGAAAAATAAAGCTGCTTCTGAAATACCAGTGAAGTGATTCGCGCCATGCCCTGTTCTAATGGCTGCTGTGCTTTGCCGCCGGCAGACGAGGTCGCGGGTGCATTTCACAGTTTGAGGATGCAAATTTAGTCGAAGGCACATTTTAATGCAAATGTAAATGCAAATTTAAATGCAAATCAAATTAATAATATTTATTTCAAACCATTTATTACTCATAGCCCACACACAGCTTACCCTAGTAACGATCATAATCATGTACGTGCCATAGATTTATTTCCCGTTTTAAATGGAAACGCTTCAAAAAAAATTGACCCCGTATCTGCACGTTACACTGCAAATGTCATCGAAAGACGATAGTCTTGCGTCTGGAGAGAGTGAACAAAATGTTTGTTTCATGTTCTGCGCAAAAAAAAAAAAAATGCTGAGTGGTATTCTGGAGGCGCTGCGTTAGAGTGCTTCGAGCGTGCAGCGGAGGCGAACGAGCGCATCAAGTCACGCCACACGTGAGGCATGAATGCTATCTGGCAGTTATCCTGGAAAATGGGGCACGCGCCGTGCGCGCCCGTCTTTGAGCTGATAAGGTGTAGAACACAAGGCGACGGGTAGGTGCCACCACCGTGTCGTCTTAGCGAAACGCAGGAAACACTCGCTTTTTCGTGCAAGCGTTATAAAGGCTACGATTCTTAAAATCACCTATGTATGCCTTTTCTAGTAAAAAAATACGCATACATAATATTGACGTGTTGTTATGGTGCCTCAGATATGCGCAATAATTGCTTTTTAATCGACAATTGCACAAGCATGAACGCTGAACCTTGAGCAACATTGGTGGGCGCTGCGGATGGGGTCGGCCGTTTGGAGTATCGTTTGGTCTCTTTGGTGTCATGAAGGGTACCGTTAAGGGTGGACTAACAGACAAATGTACATACAGACAGACAGACAGAACAGACAGACAGACCAAAATTTTTTCGTCGAAGGGCCCCAAGAAAGACTATCGTCTTTAATAAATAAAATACGCATTATTTCCTACATATCTATAATTGACACGCCGTAACGTTATCTATAATTCTACACTATACGATAAAACACCATACAGGAATTACTATGAAGTATGATGAAGAAATAAAGAAATATTGATTGATATGGGGGGTTTAACGTCCCAAAACCACCATATGCTTATGAGAGACGCTGTAGTGGAGGGCTCCGGAAATTTCGACCACCTGAGGTTCTTTGACATGCACCCAAATTCGAGCACACGGGCCTAGAATATTTCCGCCTCCATAGGAAATGCAACCGCCGCAGCCGGGATTCAATCCCGCGACATGCGGGTCAGCAGCCGAGTACCTTAGCCAATAGACCACCGCGGCGGGGCAAGAAAGAAAGAAAGAAAGGAAGAAAGAAATAAAGGAAGAAAGAAAGAAGGAAAAAAAGAAAGGAAGAAAAAATAAAAAAGAAAGGAAGAAAGTAAGGAAGAAAAAAAGAAAGAAGGAAAGAAAGAAAAAAAACGATCAAACGAACAAATGAACGAACGTCAGGCATCACACGTGAAGCTTTGCTTGGCCTCGTTTTTCCGATAAGGAAGGGGCTCCAGAATTTGACACTTTCACGACACAGGAGCTCTTGGAGACTGATTGGAAAAGGGGAATTCAGTACGATCGTAATTCCTGTGCCGTTACACTAATATAGATTGTGCTCAAGGACGAACACGCCCTGGGGATGTTAAAAACATTCGGAATACTTCACTAGCTGTATAGCGGATGACCATAGAATAACACAATGAGTGAAAAACACAATACAGAAGTAATAGGCGACTTGAGAGTTACGGCTATATTAGTTTTTGTTAAATATAATAAACGCACCAGTATTCTCATGCCACCCCCCCCCCCTCCTCGTTGTTTCGACGGTTCTGCCTTCCCCTCTATTTACCGTTTCATCATCTCTTTTTCAAGAAAAAAGGGGGGAGGAGGAAAAAAGCAAATGGTTTTTCCGAATCGAATGTGGTACTTTTATTTTTTCTATGAGAAATGAAGACCTTTTTTGACGCCTAAATAGTACAAATATACCTCGGTCTCTTCCCGTAATTGAATTGGAACTCGAGCGCTACGGTCGATGAACGAATCTTGGGGCGGCCCAGCGCTGTACAAGAAGCTTCTATACCGAGGCGGTGGGTGCTGCGCTGTGGCACAGGCTTCTCAAGTTCGGTGAGCTGCTATTTCTCGGCCTCATTCGGTCCACGTGGTACTCGTCTTTCACTGAACAGCGCCCAAAGCCCCTTTTATGTTGATGTCGAGGGCCAGGGAGCTCCTTACACACACGCGCGCATGACAGAAGGACAGCCTTCAGTATAATGCCTCGTTGCGGCCTTTAGTCGCAGCTCGCTTCCTTTGAGTAGATGACGCAGGTGACGCACATACAACCCTTTCAGCCGGATAGTGTATTGAACAGACGTGCGTTTTATGGTGCGCCTATAATGATGCGCCTGCATGGAGAAACCGGATAGAGCGCATCGTGGTATAGAACCAAGGAGTAACATAATAGCTTCGCACTACGTCTATGCCATGTTTCGTGGAAGTTTAACGAGGTTTTATACTACGCTAAGTAGCCATAAGCGCGGTACGCTGTATAATTATGGCGCAATCGAACGAAAGATTGAATACTTTGTGTCGCGTCAAACTTGAAGTACCTAGCTAAACGTTTTCGAAGCAATTCATGTTTGTTCATGGAAACTACGCCTGTTTCTACATGTTTGCGCCTGTTCCTGTGTCATATTTCGCAATTTTCCAAAGTTGAGAGTGACGAAAATTTTTCGTGTCCGTGCCATTTCATGTATTCGGTATATTTTTAGGCTTTATTACGCAACTTTTAAAATTAAGTTTGACATGCGAGGAGCTGATATTGTGTAAATCCGGTAGCCAACATGACAGCATAGTTAAAAAAAAAAACAATCTTGGTCCCGCGGATGAAACACGAGAGCTCAAGGCTTCGCGCATGCTTTCGGCATTTTGTCGAAATCCAGGCGCCAAAAAATTAGTGTCGACGCATTGAATAGGTCACGGAGTTCCATACTAAACTTATTAAACAAAAGTTGACCGCACAATAGCTTATAGCGAAGGCTTCCATGGGACAAGGTTGTTTTGGGACGATAAATCCTAACAACTACTATTAGGTATACGATGGGAATCGCAGTTAGTAGATGAATTTGTCTAATCTTCATACTTGCGCAGTCTAGTATTACTTAATGCTCGTATTTTTCGAAAGACAGCATGGCAATTACTGAATACCGACACGCTTACACAACAGGAATTGCTGCTATTATAACACGTTATTTTTAAATATAAGCCATTTGAGGAACAAGGTAAGGAAATCGATGTACCACACATTATTCATGAAGGAAAAACAACAAGACAGAAGACAGGGATGTGAACAAGGCACTCGGTTTACTACCCCACGCTGGGGGAATGAGAAAAGGGAGTGTAAAGATGAGAGAGAGCAACAGAGAGTAAAGAGAAGTGAAAGAGAGAAGAAAATTGTCAGTTGACGGGCTGACGCGTATGCAGCGGTGGCACTATGCAAAATTCAAAAGCGTTCACGTAGGCCCATAATCCTCAAAATGCGCAAGAGGGCTTTGACTTCCTTGTGAGCCGACGAAAGACAAGGACAGTGCTACAGCAGCAACTGCACAGAGAGTGGCCGATCGTCTAATTGTCGCAACGCGTCAGAAAGTTTTCGTCTCTCAGAGGCAAATTGAGGGCAACGGCATAGCAGATAATCGATGTCTTCTTTGGTGCCGCAGACCTCGCATTCCGCACTGTCGGTCAATTCAATGAGGCTTGTATATGCTTTTGTGAAGGCAACCCCCAACTAAAGCCGATGTAGAAGCGAAGCTTCACGTCGATGAAGTCCGGATGGAGGTCGAAGTTCCCGTCGAGGGTTTATTTGGTGGAGTCTTGTATGTCTTATGCTTGGGGTGTTCCACTCCAGCAGACACAGTTTACGTGCTAGGTGACGAAGTTACCTTCCAACGTCTGTTATTTACAAAGAGAAATCAGAAGGATGCGATTTTGTTGATCGGGTGTGCAAGCCACGTTCTCTGCGGAATCATTTCCGATGATCCCACAACGACCAGGTAGCCACTGAAAATTGACCTCGTGGCCTGTTTCTGTGACGTGGTGATGAAGCTTCACAATCTCGTACGTGAACTGTTCGTGGCAACTTCGTCGAAGAACTAACTGCATACACTGTAAGGCCAGTTTCGAGTCAGAAAACACAGCCCATTTTCTCAGTCTCTGGGATGCTATGTACTCTAGGGCACCGCGCAGAGCCGCAAATACTGCCGCCGTAGACGTAGTGACATGTGACATCTTGATGAGATATCTAAACTACTATACGAGTTCCTGCATGTATATACAACCAGTGTTCCTGCGGGTATTGACAGAAGGTCTACAACATGAACTACGTGACCAAACGACAGCGTCGATGTAGCTCTGCAAGCATCGCCCGCTCCACGTGTTTTCGTGATTCGGTGAATAGCAGGAAAATAAGAGATAAAAGTATATGAGAATTTATATACAATGCAGCGTTCATTAGAACATGCGCAGTGGAGGCCTCAAACAAATCACCAACCTGGAATTTATGGCTTAAAGTACACTACTCATGGATTCGAACACATCCTTTTTTAGCATAACGACTGCTGTGCGAAATTGCTCGAGATAACCACGTCGTATCGCGATAAATTTGATCTCTAAAAATAATATTGGCTTCGAATGACAAGTAAAATATAAATTACACCGATATGACCCGAGGTGAAGATGAGGGAAAGGAAAGCGTGTGCGCACTAAGCCCGAAGTTGCCCCACCACAGTGGTCTAGTGGCTAAGGTACTCGGCTGCTGACCCGTAGGTCGCGGGATCGAATCCCTGGCTGAGACGGCTGCATTTCCGATGGAGGCGGAAATGCTGTAGGCCCGTGTGCTCAGATTTGGGTGCACGTTAAAGAACCCCAGGTGGTCGAAATTTCCGGAGCCCTCCACTACAGCGTCTCTCATAATCATATGGTGGCTTTGGGACGCTAAACTCTACATATCAATCTATCTATGGCGGAACATGGGACAGGCCTTTGTCCCGCTGTGGACGTAGTCAGGCTAATGATGATGATTATCTATCTATCTATCTATCTATCTATCTATCTATCTATCTATCTATCTATCTATCTATCTATCTATCTATCTATCTATCTATCTATCTATCTATCTATCTATCTATCTATCTATCTATCTATCTATCTATCTATCTATCTATCTATCTGTCTATCTATCTGTCTATCTGTCTATCTATCTGTCTATCTATCTATCTATCTGTCTGTCTGTCTGTCTGTCTGTCTGTCTGTCTGTCTGTCTGTCTGTCTGTCTGTCTGTCTGTCTGTCTGTCTGTCTGTCAGCAATAAGTTGTCCTGTTTCAATCCGAGCGTATAGTCTACATAAAAGCCACATATTTCGAAAATAATAAAAAACGGTATAGATAACATCAGGTCGTTATGCCAGTCAGTTGTTATGCCAGTCACGCGACGCACATGAAGGGGACTGCCTTGTCTCTGTTCTCGACTTATCATAGGAGTTGTAAGAATGACCCAAATACCTGTTTGTGCAATGCTTTATCTTGATTACTTTTCGCACTTCCAGGAACCCAGCATGTATCGGATAACAGGCGGGTGTTTGGATGACCTAGTGTGCGTGTGATTACAGCATATCTGCGCCGGAACAGTATGCCACAACTCGCGCGCGTTTCACCGTTAGATTGCGCCGATAGCATGCCGCAAATCCAGCGCGCTTTGCGCTCTCGCTAACGGTGATCCCGATATGCTCGGAATAAAATTGTGCTTTCTTGGCAGCTTTTCTTTCTCGCCAGATAGCAACATTTATCCAATTTCTGTCTATTTTTTTCATCTTTTTAATACTATACGTTCTAGATACTTCCGGGTCGCCAACGTTGCCAGCGTGACAGCATTCTCGTGAAGGATGTGCTTTTGGCCAGCGCAGCGCATCAAAGGTGGGGACTTTGTGCAAGAGAGATGAAAATGTTTGGTGACAAAGTAAAACCATGAAAGACCCCTCCCTTCTCCCCCACAAACACACTCACACGTGCGCACACACGCAAGCACGCACACACACACAAACAAACAACAATGCTTTTAGAGTTGTTCACACAATCGCGGCAAGTTTTGTGCGTCACCAGTCACACTTTTCTTTATTTCATCTTTCTTCTTCCTTACACCTATTCACGAGCTTAGATAGATAGATAGATAGATAGATAGATAGATAGATAGATAGATAGATAGATAGATAGATAGATAGATAGATAGATAGATATGTGGGGCTTAACGTCCCAAAACCACCATATGATTTAAGAGACGCCGTAGTGGAGGGCTCCGGAAATTTCGACCATTTGGGGTTCTTTAACGGTGCACCCAAATCTTAGCACACGGGCCTAGAGCATGTCCGCCTCCATCGGAAATGAAGCCACCGCACCTAATCACGAGCTTCTACGCAGGCTAAATGCTTTAAGCACAACATGCATTTTCTAAAGTCATTTATTCCTTGTTGCCTCCAATGAATGCATGCCCGTATATCTTTTCTTTATTCTTCTCTCATTTTTCCTTCGGAGATTCCCCACACCTCGTACAAAGCGCCCATGTGTGCAGATTTACGCTAGCTTATTGGCATAATTTTTCTTCGTTTTCCTTTTAATATTAGTGTTCATTAGATAGCGCGAATTATTTATGCTGTCCACAAAAATTAGCCAACATCGATTCATTTCATAGACATACTGTACAATGGCTGCCTGAAATGGGAGTGTGTGCAGAGTCATTTGCATGCTGTCTTGAAAAGCATCCTTGCTTTTATGTTTGAAAAACAAAAAAAAATAATACAACGCAGCATATCGCACATACTAGAAATGCAAACAGAGTTCCATTACACCAGCCAGAGTGCGATGGTCGCGGCTGATGGGATGGTGCCTTGGTCTCTTTGTTGTGCAGATGGTGGCTTCTCGTCTCTTTTGTCGTTTTCTGTGGTTTCGGAGCTGTATTCGTAAGCACAGCCTTGATCTCTCGTGCATGTCAAATGTGTTTCTGGCCCTGAGAACTTATGAGAATATGCCTCACGTCTTGAGTTTGCTTCAAGATGCTCGCTTCGCGTCGTTGTCCTTGTTCCTGTATCCCCTGTGTCTGCGCTTCTTGGACTCGCTTTTGCCGGCGTTGCTGCTGTTGCTGCGGAACGTGCTGAGATGGGAGCCTTTCTTGAACATGACGCCGGTTTTCTTGACAACTTAATGTGGTGTCCAGTCGGCAGCTGGTAGTCAGTGGGTTGTTGTCGTACTGTTCGGGCAGTGAATGTAATGCTCCAGAGTTGAGAGGAAGCTCTTTAGAGGCTTCTTCGGCACTATTCACTATGAGGGGTTCTTGCACCTGGCAGCGTGCGACGTTCGATGCGTCTGAGGCTTCCGCCTTGCTTCGACTAACCAGTGCGATGCACCAAACGGTGATGCATGAACTGGTAGGGAAGGAGCATGGCTTGACGGGGAATATTCATAGTGCGTCAGGTCGTCTACCGTGAACACGGCGTCCTTATGAGGAAAATGGTGAGCGTTAGCAGCGCTTGAAGAGCCACGTCATGGAAAACGGCGTGGTACAGACCACGTATACGAGACGAAGAATGAAGCACACCAGGTGGGTGAGGAACGTCTCGTGTCGTGTGCTGGAGCGACGACTGTGTAAATGTTGGCTTTCGCGCAGAATAGAAGCGTTTTCGAAGGTTGGGTTTTTCTCGAAATAGGCGTGGTTGCCGGTAATGAACTCAGTTCCACTTTTTCTTGCGGCAGTGGTCGATTCATGCTGGGCGCTCGAATGCTTGAAGACTGCTTGTGAAAAGGACGACTGAGTACGATTGACTCAGGTGGTGGATTATAAGCGAGTCTTCGTCGTAGCCGTAATTATATTATTTAAATCGGACGATCATTTCCAGTTTCCTTTTTTCCATGAATCGTTGTTTTCGAATATGTGGCTAAGGTAGAATTCGAAAGCCTCATCAGAGACGTAGTCGGTAAAGTTGATCACCATATCCCATTCCGACCAGGATGCAGCGGTAGCGTGGAGCTTTGCCGTGTTCGCAAATAGTTCGACATAATGAAAAGTTCGATGTAGTCGAGTTCGACTGCGTATAGATGAAATATTCTGAAGTTTCTGGATAGTTGGGGGGAGGAAGGGACACTAATACCTGTTTGGCAATATACTACAGTGCTTCCAGTGTTATACTACAAGCTCCTGATGCTTATTCTGAATAAATTTTGGGGCTTCACGAATCAAACCTATACTGTATGACTGTTGGGCATGCTGTAGTGATGGAAATGCGAATTAATTTTAATCAGCTGAGGTTCTTCAGCTTGCGCCAAAATCTTATTCTGATGCTTATTCGTATACCAGCGCAAGAGATATTGAGTTATCCGGCAGAGCAGATCACTGGCACCAACTTTACCATCAGCTCGCTCAATTTGGCGTTACAAATATTAATTCATGACCGAGGCTTTGATCTTCATTTAGCATGCCATTTCCAAAAGAACGGTTGGCTGGAGGATGCGCTTCCTACTTTTCAATTTCTTTTTACGAATGCGATGAGAGTGTCGAGTTTTGATATCCACGCAGCCCCCTCCTCCCGCTTTTATTCACCACCATTTGAGCAGTGGGTAAACTCTATAGGCCAAGCCAGGTTAAAAAATATTTTATTGTGTTGTTAAATCCGGCTTTGCGCAAAGTCTTCAGAGAATCGAGGGCATCGACGGTGAAGGGTGGGACAGGATGAACGAATAAGAGCCTGCGAAAAGGCTAAACTGCGACACGAACCCGCGCGGTTCCTCTCGCCCTCGCGGTTCTTCGTTCACTACTTACAGGACCGCCTAGTCCACCGAACAGCTTTAACAAACGATGATCTGCCATCCGGTCAATGGCGTATAAGCAACGCTCGAAAAAGCGAAATTCGGCACCAACATATACAACAATGTGGGCCCACATATAAATGACCCGCGTTGGTTGAAAACGTGAGCTTTCATTACGTACAATTGTTCTTTTGTGCAGCGGGGCCGGACGATATGCGGCCAAATACCATCAGGACTACTGGAGCTATTATCATCGAAGCACAACCGGACTCGCGCGTGCGTAAATGTACAATGCGCACACAAGAGCACGCGCTCAATAGCCAACCACTAGCACACCAGCAAGGTGCTGGTGACACATTCCCCGACGCGGTCTTCGCCCGGCAAAGCAGCCCCTTTTCCTTATACACCTTATTGGTGACTTCGCCTAGAGTATTGACTCGCATGTCCAGCAAAAAGAATTTTCGCAAAGTCGACGAAAACCAGCTTCGATCCAGAAAAGAAAATAAAAAGCCAGAAATCGGTGATGTCTGCATAGGTGCGTCGACGCGCCGCGGGGCACCTCCACTTGCCCGCCTCGCGAGATGACGCCGCGTTGCCGGATGTGGTGCAAGTCCTCCGGTCACAAGGCTCGTCGATCACGCGTCCCGCGCATTTTCGCGTCTCCATTCCCGGCGCAAAGGTAAACAGCGGCAACCGCAGCGCAGCTTCCCAGCTACGCTGACGAAGCGTCAAGACGAAACACGTCCTCACCACGCCAAACGCTGTCACTGCTCGACGCCACCCCGAAGCCGAGCCACCAGCGGTACACCCACTTTTGTCCTCACGGTGAAATAAAGAAATGAAAACAAAACAAAGGTATATAAAGGCGCGTGAAGAGATAGAAATAAACGGCTCTATCTGATTTTCTTGAAAGTAGGTGTAGGTGTATCCGAACGACCACCTATATATATTACGAACAGCACAAACGTATCTCGTGCAACGGCCAGTCCAGCACAAACGTCTCTGACAGGTCTCTGTACCGGAGGACAGTTCTTCCCGTTTCCTAGCATCGCGAAGGAGGTAGCCCGAGGCTGTTCGGTGTGAATGGCTGCGACATTTTTTTCGGAGGAGGGAAGGCAAAAATATCAAAACAGCCCTGTTCTTTTTGTGCTGCCGCAGGTTCCGGAGACCTCTGACGTGGCTTCTAAAGAAGCGACACCGTATAAGTCATGACGAAAGCACAAAAGCCAGAAATCTTGAGCATAAAACATGAATCGTCAAATGGAAGACGTACCTTGAAAGAAAGGTGTGTGGTATAGAAGGGAGAAAATGCTGATGCAGTGAAAACCTTCCGAGCCATTTTTTTTTGCTGCTGATATGAACTTGCTCTAGATTTTTGTCCTTCTTTTTCATAAAATCAGAGAGATGACACAGGAACGTGGAGAGCACAGCGCACTATAGTGAAATATTTTTGGAATAACATACTGGCATTCTTTCAAGGTATGCACTTAATATGGCCCAACAAAGTTGCTGACTAGGTATGGTGCCTTCTTCTTTCATCCAGCCCCGCATAGAAATGGAGTCCGCTACCGTTTTGGCAAAAAACCCAGCCGGTATGTTAACCATGCGTTCCTGCCTTTTTATGCTACACATGGGCGCGCACGCCTCAGTGCCACACTTGAGGACTACAGTCAGGTTCGTGTAACCGCGTCGCCATGCATCGGGAGGATGGAATTTGTGGGTGCTGCCGCACATTTGGTGTGACACTTTTCGTATGCCGCCTTTTTTTCATGCAGGCTTTTTTGTACACTCTTAAGCTAAAAAAACAGCATATAAGATGAAAATAACCATTATTTTGTACTTATACTTCATAACAACTAGCTCAGTAACACCAAGGCCACTCGAAAATCACAGAAACAGAAAGCTGTACATTTTGCGCATACACCATTACGTTTTCGTACAAGAATAATTCCATTCATTTATCAATGACGACATATAGATGACAAGGATGTATTTCGTACAATTCGTAAGCTCAATAAATGATCTATCTTTTAAATACTGCCTCAAGAACTGCGTAGTGTTCAAGAGATCGAGTAATAGGAACTGCGAAAATAAACAAAAAAGTTGGGTGGGTCTGCGCTAGAATCGATCGGGAAACCTATAACGCGTACCTTTCTCAATTCATTAGCCAGATAAAACAAGATATATTTAGTTTTCTTTTTTTGGTCGACTGTAGTCATCACATTAATATATTCTTTAACGCGATACCTTTAAAGGACTTGTCTCACCGAAATTTTTGTGTCATTGATTGTGAGAGAAAAAGCAGCGTTGTCCGTCAGTGATAATTCGAGACAGATTCTAATAAATATATAAATAAATAATAAAACTCTTCAGTGTGGGTGGAAATTGAACCCAGTCTTCCTGCATGGCAAGTACAGGTGTTCTACCACAGATCAGCACAATTGAAACAAACAAACAAACAAACAAACAAACAAACAAACACACACACACACAGTAAATGCTTGTAATGTAGTGGGAGGAGCCTCCTTACGTAACATTTCGTGGAAAAAGCGTAGGATCGCGGCAGGCACCGAAACACATTAGCCCCCAAATCGCAACGCACTCAGGCGTAGTCAATCATCATCGAAAGCAAATTGAGCAGTCGTGCAGGTTCGCGTGTTGCCTTACGCAGGCGTATAATAATGGGCCCTTCACCGATTCGCAAAAGAAGGAATTATGGTGTTGTGGGCACTGCGAGACATTACTTTAAGAATTTTAAGGTAGTTTGTCACAAGGAAGCGAACGTGTGTGCGCGTAGCATTTGCCGTTTCGCAGTTGAGTCACCCACCGAGAACTGGAGTCAGGCTAGCAACTGAGAAAGCGATGCACACGGGAGCCCGATTACGATATCGCGTTCTACTCTTGAAGGCGAAGTTCACGCGACCTTCCAGATTTTTTTCTCTACGCTGGAAATGGCGACGCTTGTCGCAGAAATTGCGACAGAAGTGATCAAGCATCTAGCGGTTCCAGAATTAGGGTTTTTGTTTTAAGTAAACGTTCGTTCTTGTTTTTATATAGATGTACCACACCTGTCGGCTCAAACGATAGACGGAGACAACGTTCCATGTTAAATCGTCGCAAAGATACCCAATTCACGAGCTAATAACGACATGGTAGGGAGAAAGGGGGTTTCTCGGTTGCGCGGGCACAATTGTCCACTTACCATGAGTTTAGCCATCGCAACAGGGCCGAGCCGAACGATGTTTTACCTTTTTCACGTGCTCTATTTTGTTATATGCCTTATCGCAGTTCTGGAAACAATCGGATCGAAGCCATGACCACAAAAACGCTTGTTCTTTGTTTCGTCGACGACGCAACGAGTGCGCAGCAATGGATCATTGTGCGCTTATACAAACTCGGGCAAAAGAAAAGAGAGAAAGATGGGTGAACAGAAAGGCAAGCGACACAGATGTGCCCGAATTCCGATTTGTTCTGCTAACGCTCTCTTGCCGCGGTACCTCGTACAGCTCGACATTCTTAGATAAAAAAAGACAAGGCAACCCAAAACGAGAAACTGGGGCAGACAAAGTGCTTGGGCAGCACGCGAGAGAATGAATGTGCGAACGACGGGGGCGTGGGCGTTGAGGGAAAAATAGCACCGATGCGTCTGGCGAAAGCGTGAGGAGTGGCTGTCGCTGGAAAGCCGAGTCCTCTTCCGATGTCGAGTAATTCCTGACGAGTGATCTAAATGGTCGCGAACGCGCCAGATTCCGGCTTACCTACCGCGCTCGCCACGTCCAATTTAATCTCGGCGACCGCGTTCGTGGACATAACGCCACCGGAGAAAGAAGCCCTCGCACGATGCGGCGGTCGAATGGCTTTCATCTGGGAAGAAAGTCGCTATCACGCGCAATCACAGCATAATAAAAGAGAGCGCGGCCCCTGTGTTCGCCTCTTTTTAGCTACAGCCGCTTTACTTCATTCCCCCCGAACTCCGTTATTCCCTTCTTGCGTATCTCACTTCTTTTTCGGCTTTTCAACTCTTGCTTCTCGCTTCAGTTTTCTCGTCGGCGCAGTAGAAAGGCATTTCAATGCAGCACGCTAACGATATACGTTCCGCTTCCTGAGTGGATGGGAAGTCTTACATTTCGAAACGCAGGTGTACACGTAGATTCACTCACATTATACGATCGCTTCGTTTTGATGCGCGTGCACTTCAAAAGAACGCCACCATTGTCAGAGATACAAGAAAGGGCGGATGAAAAAATACTAACAATGACACGCTTGTAAAGGACAGAACGTTGCTGTCTTTACCCAGTGTGCGCAAGAATGTTACACCACACACAAAAAATAATAACTTTTTTCATGAATAGCTCCCATAATAAAATTTATATGAGCGAATTTTAGTCAATCCTGATGTGGAGAATATTTACAATGCAATGGTGGCGTGCTAAAGACAAAGAACACTTAGAAACCAAACGCTTCATGAATTCATGTCTAGTTTTCGTATTTCGACACGCTATCACGCTAGAAGCTTCCCTAGGCGCAAATGCCAGCCGACTGCAACGTTGCACATTTTATCAGCAAGAACGGCGAAAATATAGCAGACGCCACTTACTAACAACGAGAACGAAACAACCAAAATTCTGCAGATCCACGTATCTTACGAATCGATGCTATGTCAAACATGCGGGTGGAAGGTGACTCTGTTGCAATTTTTTTCATTGAGCAAAACGTTACGAAGTGGCACTTAATATATGTACAAATGCACGCACAGGCATACGTTAAACAGCTGCATATGTTTTATATAAACAGTTGTTTACAGTTGTGTAACGATGCCAACAGCACCATGGACATTAGCAACACCAGAGGTGGTAACTGATATGAAGCGCTGGTGCTCGAGAGGATGGTAGCACAGGACAGTGCCCCATAATTTAACTTCAGCGGATGGCGCCCAATTAACTCCAATTGACGTAAACCTGAAAGTAAAGGCTGTATCATAGTACACATGTAATCTTCATAAAATTGGATAGTCAGCACTGCAACCAGAATTGACGTTTCACGAACATTAGGGTCTCTTCCGAAACCTGGCATTGCTCTGTGGTAGAATACTTGATTGCCGCGCAGAATTCCGGGGTTCGATTTCTACTGGAACTCTTACATTTATTCTTGGCATTTGTCTAGTCAAGGCTGCCGATGTTAGCTTTGTTTTTAACGAAGCTAACATCGCTTTAGCTTTGTTTATATATATATATATATATATATATATATATATATATATATATATATATATATATATATATATATATATATATATGTCTTGACTAGCGAGTCATATATATTCGTGAAACCGTCTTACCCTCACATACTAATTTTGAATTACCCCAAGTTAAGGGGTTCATCACGAAAGCACCCAGACACAGGCGGCCAGAAACGCTAGATGGGTATAGATACTTAAATATAGGCTCAAAGTGCCTGCAGTACGCAAAAAAATGCTTCGCATTTAAAAGATTTGTGACTGAGGCCTCAGAATAACGTACTGTTGAGCGCAATTTGAAGGTTATCGCGGAAGTATCGACCAAAAACTACAGCAGTGCCATGTCCCAGAATACTCTTTCGAATAGATAGCGGTATCACGCAAGCTTCGGCAACTCTTTTTACTGTTTCTTTAACTGTGATCACTCCCGTCTGAGACAGCTGTTCAAGCAAAGCAGGGCCAGGCATCATCTTTAACACATCTTTCTCAGAACTCTTGTAATCGTCCCAGGAGATAAAAGCTGACGAAAAGTATACTGCAACGAATGGAAGGCTCTAAATAGAGAGAAGATGCTTGTAGAGTTCGTCGGCGATTGTTGTAGCATGGAAGAGCCAACACGTGAGAGAAAAATGCGCAATCTTGGTTTTAACTGCTCCAAAGCGTGCCGCTAGCCTATGGGACAATTAGGTAGGGTGACGCTCGCGCAATAACCTTCATATCACGTGCGACTGTACGTAGCCTCTACAATTAGTTCAAGATTTTCGTTCAGCCTGGCACGAAAGTTACTGCGCTATCATCTCAGTCAAAGAAAGATGATATGAGGGTGGCCTTAATTGTAGAATGTATACGGAACCCCAACTCTTGTTCACCCCCATGAAGAGGTGCTAGTGAGATAAAAAAAAATCTGTTTAGCATCGAAGCGCTGACTGAAAGTTCCATTTTCTTTTAAGCCGTCCCTACGACGTTAATATGCGGTCTGGTGAAATTTTGTCATTTCAAAACAAGTCTCAGCTTTGCCGCAAAGGCGAAACAATGAACGCGATTGCAACAAATTGAAAAGTCACGGGCAGAATGGCCAGCTGATCGAAACATGCTCCACGTTTCTCACACACAAAAGACGCACGAAACTTACTCTCAAGTACAGATGAACGTGCATAAGCGTCTCAGTTGTTACTTGGCTGTGTCTGAAAAGCGCGATTTTTTCGCAAACACAGACTGTGCAACGATTGATTGATTGATATGTGGGGTTTAACGTCCCAAAACCACTATATGATTATGAGAGACGCCGTAGTGGAGGGCTCCGGAAATTTAGACCACCTGGGGTTCTTTAACGTGCACCCAAATCTGAGCACACGGGCCTACAACATTTCCGCCTCCATCGGAAATGCAGCCGGCGCAGCCGGGATTCGAACCCGCGCCCTGCGGGTCAGCAGCCGAGTACCTTAGCCACTAGACCACCGCGGCGGGGCACTGTGCAACGATTGCAGTGACTTTTGTGCTTCCGGTAACTAACCCTCGTATTCTAGAACGCCACTTCACTCAACACTCCACCTTCACTTGAGAAAGCCGACGGGAGCGCCATCTTTAGGCAGGGCAAGTCACTGCATATTAGTGATTATTTGCTGCTATTCTTGAGTAGCGCAGCGTCATTTTCAGCCGAGCAGCAGCGCAGAGCTCAACTCTTTCAAGTGAAGTGTGAAGGTCGAGTCGAGGAGCGTTTGTCAATACAGGGGTAAGACCAAATCGTTTTGGTAAAAGCCGAAGGCCAGCCAAGACGTACGATCCTCCCCGCCGCCAGATAATGGCGCGCGAGTGAGCGTCGACGCTCTGCTCTTCGCGGGGCCATGTGCGCGTGGGAGATGAGAGAGTGCGCCACCCCGTCGTGACGATGTTGCTACGCGTGCTCATTGCGCCATCTTGCTGGTAATGCTGAATACACGATAGCCCGCCCCCCATCCTCTAGAAGCCCGTCTGCAGCGGTAAGTGGTAGATATAGATAGCTTGCCCTTTGAACGTTGAAGAACGTGCTCCTCGGTGGCGCAGTGGTTACCGCCTCTCACTCACGATTTAGATGACCCAAGTTCGATTCTGCGTACTGCGAGTCTTTTCCTGGATTTTCTTCTTTCTTATATTTTCACATATATAGATACGTATATATATACAATGAGGGACGGCGACGCCGTCGGCGAAATTCAGCTGAAAGTGCCCATATATATGCTATCGCAATTAACAAGTCAAGTCTTCGACCAGTAACCCACATACTGACAACGCAATTAACGCTTTTACGCCAGAATTGCCCCGCCATGGTGGTATAGTCGCTAAGGTATTCTGCTGCCGACCCGCAGGTTGCGGGATTGAATCCCGGCTGCGGCGGCTGCATTTTCGATGGAGCGGAAATGTTGTAGACTCGTATGCTCAGATTTGGGTGCACGTTAAACCCCAGGTGTTCGATATTTCCGGAGCCCTCCACTACAGCGTCTCTCATATACATATCATGGTTTTGGGACGTTACACCCCACTCTGTCTTTTATTATATTAGGAGTATAATAAATGTTTTTTTGTTGCTAGGAATGTAATCTATTCTTTAGTAATAATTTTTCACGTAAAAATGCACACATTTTCGTAACATTGTTACGACCATTTGAATTTCTACATAATTTCTTGTTTTGTAGTGCACTTGTTGCGAAGTGAATGGGGGGGGGGGAGGCAGCATATACTATCATTGGGTGAATAAAGCTTTCAGCCTCTGTCTCTGCAGGCGAAACTTGAAATATACTGGAACTGAATTGAAGTCTACAAAACACAACAACTAGGCTCCAATCATAGGTGCGCACAGATAGAACGAGCACGCTATTGTGACGCCGATGATGGTGTTTGAATCAGCAAATTATGGGGGCATTCTCAAATTCAAGATAATTCGCACTGGGAACATTACCTTGACAAATTCAGTTTTTATAGACTCAGGCAGTGTGTCGCGTAAGCTTGTACGGTCTCTGACGGCGTTGCAGTGCCTGGTGGTTTCAGCAACCTCCCGCTGACCGCTTTACTGATAACAATTAGATGATGCAACACCGTCGATTGTATCTTCCTCCGACGTCACTGAGTGAGCAGTCAGGCGCAGACACATTTTCATTAATCTGCTGTTTTTATGGCCATGATGATGAAATGAATTGATGAGAGGTGGACATTCCTTAAGTTCATAAACAGCTTGCGACCAGCTAGTTTTCCACAATATAATGTCGAAGAATACAACGTTCAGTCACTGAATTTGCTTTCGTATTTCGGTTTTGCCTTATGATATAACTAAAACGAATGAGACGAATAATTCTCGAAGCATTATTCGAACCACGAACTGCGCTACAAAACGCTGCTCAGAGCCAGTAATTAAGTTTTGCGCTTCAATACTACCCATTCCACACGGGTACAGAGAATGACATTAATCTCCCAATGTCTCGCTTTTTAATGTAATTTCCGTAACGACCCAAGTGCAAACCTAATGAAATTTGCCTTAGTATGTTCGCCATGACTCACTCGACTGCGAAATGTGTGCTCTTGACGACATTGCTTGCGCAGTATAATTTGAACCATTGGCAATAGTGTCTATGAAGAAAAAGTTTTTATACATGACCTACAATAAAAAGCCTGAAGATAGGACATTTACTCGGCGAACTTGTTCGCATCGTTATTTGCATGCGCCTTCAATACGACAGGCACCACACCGCTTCTTAGATTCGAATTTGGCATAAAATGGTCGAATCTGATATGTGAACGACTGCCATGTCATAAAATACACGATACAAACTCAAGCTAACGGCACCATAACATGCTTATTTTTTTACATTTCTCTAGTCTAGAAGGCACATAAAATTTGTTAACGCATATGTATTCCATTATCATTTTCATAAATTTGCTATTTTATATAAAAACAATGTTATCTACACCACCATATTAAACGTCAACAAATCCATGCGTGAGACAACTCTCTCGAAAACGAAATGTCATATATTTATTTTATTCAGTTTTAACATACTGCAGCCCCAAAGGGCTATCGCAGGAGTGGGCTATTATAATAGATAAAAGAGCAACACACTGCACTTCATTCAAGAAATTAAGTCCCCAACTACTGAATGTCCTTTTTTGTGTCCGTGTGGCAATGATCTATGAGTCTCATTAAAAAAAGAAAAGAAGCGCCAACAACTATCGAGTGCTAGTACAAAAACAAATAGCGAGAGGTTTGCCTCTAATTGCAATGAAATTTCGTCTACTAGCTTAGGCTTTAATAATAATAATACCTGGGGTTTTACGTCGTAAAACAAGGATATGATTACGAAAGACGCCGCAGTGGAAGGTTCGGAAAATTTTGGCTATATGATCCTTAACGTGCAATAACATCGCTCAGCACACGACCTCTACCGTTTTGCCTCCACCTATGGATGCCATCGCCGCAGCCGGGACCGAACCCTCGACCTTCGGGCCAGCAGCCGAGCACCATTATAACTACTGCTGCAGACAGCTTGAGTTGTAATGCTCATTTTTTGATAGCACACATGGCTAGTAGCTAGGGCTGTCATATTTTGTGGCAGCAAATGTTTTCAAAAACTTCGTCATGACGCAGTTGGTGTTTGTTACACGACATGACTTTTGTTGCGCAACAGTAGAGAAAAAAAGAAAGAATTCATAGAAATAAATCAGTGAAAGTCGAACCGGGGGCCACATTTGAAAAAATTTAATTGAAAAGTACGTCATGGCTACAGGCATGCTGTTTAAAGAGCAGAAAAAACAGTAAATGAAGAGCGAAAAATTTGCAACCTTCCAAACAGATTATATAATGAAAGTGAGGTTTCAATATATGACCAAGACAGACTTGACTATTTATTTGAGCGGGATATGCATAATAGGATAGCAGGAAATCTAACGAGGGCAAAGGGGTCGAGCCCAATGATAGCAAATGAGCGCAAGTACTCATAGAAGTATGCCACAGCCTCCGGGAAGCCAGTAAACAGGTGTGGAGTAACCGTATAGCTTTTCCCGAACCACACAAACTTGTTCGTATTTGCCTCGAAATCACGAACTGTGCGGTGCCTAGGCATCACAATCGAGCAAGTCACCCACTACCTGCAGTGTTCCAAAGGACCAGGACCGACTAAGCTGCAGAAGTATATACGTCGAGTGAAACTGCCGCTGCCACAATAACGTGGCGTATCCTTAATTTAACCTCACTGAACAATGTTCCTCTGATGTGAGGAACGAGGTAATAGGTAACCTTTCGCGGCAACTGTACGTAGCGTATTTAAGACAATATTGAAACCTGTTTTAGCCAAACTACAGTTTCACCATGGGACGACGAAATGAGACTGCTAAATCAGCACTTCTCCTGCCCTTTGTTGACCCTGAATATTGCCTGTAAATCATAGCGTGGTTTTGGGACGTTAAACACCACAAATCAATCAATCAATTAAAATTTATCTCTACACATCTACCCGCAACACTGGTCTAGTGTTTATGGTGCTCTAGTTCAATTCAGGTGCACGTTAAAGAACCCCAGTGGATCGATATTTTCCGGAGCCCCCTACTAAACGGTGTCCTTCATAACGTGGTATCGGGACGTTAAACCCCAAGAAATATTACTAAGGCGAAAGCCTCCTCCTCAAAAAGAAAATTTCACCTTCAACGGTGACCGTCTCGCGGGGTCGGGGACGAGTGATGCAAACAAATCATGGTCGCATGGTCGTGACGCCACTAATTTTGGCGTAATGCCATGTGACGTAACGCTGCACGATTCCGTTATAAGGTCCTTCTTTGCGCGGCGAATAAAACCAGAGAGCGCGTGACAAGAAGAGAAGAAGATGCAGACGGCACTTGGTATTTTGGCAAGCGAATCGACTACTCATGTTCCCTGCGCCCTTATAATGCATAGACGGAGAAGAAGAGGAAAAATATGGTTTTTGCCTCCTTCGAGTCGTCTTGGGTGGATGCATAAGGGGACCCTGCGAATCTTTATTTCAAGATGAAGCGTCTGCGTCAAACATTGTGCCGATAACTTGCCATCGCTCCTTCGAATTTGGATAGCATGCACACTGTATTGATCTATGATGACAGGATTGACACATTCAGTAATAGTCTGTCTAGTGAGCGGCTGTTTTCGTTTTATGGAAAGATGGTGACATGTGCAACCGCTACTTCGCAAACATACCTAGCAGCTATCCATTATTTATGTCACCATTAAATAACAGCGTAGGTAGTAACGTTAAGCAATTTTGCCGGTGTGTGACGCATAAATTGTCTGCGTTTTTTTTTTCTTTTGCTGTACAGATAATTTGCTCTCCCGTGCATGGCTTGTGCATATATGTGTCTTTTTTCGCAAAAAAAGTCAGTAATTGTACAATTTTTATTCGCTGCTCTCGATAGGTATGTGTAATTAGTTAAGGTCAGTAGTTATTTTTTTATGTAGCAAGTCTGTTTGCAATGCTGAAAAGCATGCACGACACTTTAGCCTTCCGCGTGAATATGTACCATTTGAACGGGGCGGAAAACAAACTTGGGGAAAAGAAAGCGAGCGCAGTTCACGCCAGTGCACACATGTATAAATATGACTTAATCGGTCAACAACTGGCATTGTGACATTATTAACTCACAGGCGGCACTTTGGCGCAGGGGCGTAGGCAGGCACGGCACTCCGGGCTCGTGCCTCCCTCGATGTTTTTTTTTTTTCGTCATGCATACATCCCGCGAAATGGCCATTTCCCTGCCCGGCCCCTACTTTAGGTGAAAGAGCCTCCCCCCCCTCCTTTCCATTGAAAAAATTTCTGCATACCCAACCTGCTTTGCACAAGATGGACACCGTTAAAAAGAAGCAGATTTTTTTGTATATTTTATTACTGTTCAACTATAAGCCTATACACAGCGTTGGCTTTTAGAATTGAAACGGGAGGACCGTAGTGGCTCGTAAATATGTACCAGTTGTTGCCTTAACGCCAGAAAATATTGCCCGGAAAACAATACAGGTGAATGCGACAAGCTAGGGCGTGCTACATGTTTATTTAGATGAATAAACCTCACTGTGCTTCGCGGCTGAGCACACCTACAGTCGCTGGACGAGAGGAAACAAATGAAGGAGGAAGAAAAAAAGAAAAGGGTGCATGCGTGGTGCGTGTGCCACGTGCAGAATGGCTTCTTGTTAGCTGCCCACGTGTGCACGGTGTGTATACAGAACACCCGTTCAAGACACGAACGATGTACTGTGATTAACGACAGGCGAGGAAATAGGCTTAAGCGACGTCTGGCGAAACAACCATGGCTGTTTTCTGTCCTTCTCTATATTCGTTCGTTTACAGGCGTATAGAGCAACCTGCGCAGCCTGGCGTTTAACACACTCTAAGGCGCACAAAGCAACCACTGCCTTATTTTCCTTCTTCGCGGCCAGTGTTTACTTGCAGCAGCTATTCAGAAGCACAGGCGCCTCCAAGCTCGCTTTGGCGATATTTTGAATTTCTTGCAGCTTTCTTCGTAACTGCAGTACTATACTGGCACTCGACGGGCTTTTTGTAGCAAAATAATTTAGGAAACGAAAAGGACAAAAGAATACCGAAATAAACAAGAAGAAATTAAGGCTGGGGTCACACAACTGTTCATTAAGTAGAGCAGCTTATTGTTTATATGAGCTTACATTGTACGCTGTAGTGGAGGACTCCGGAAATTTCGACCACCTGAGGTTCTTTAACGTGCACCCAAATCTGCGCATACGGGCCTACAACATTTCCGCCTCCATCGGAAATGCAGCCGCCGCAGCCGAGATTTGATTCCGTGACCTGCGGGTCAGCATCCGAGTACCTTAGCCACTAGACCACCACGGCGGGGCGGAGAGAAATTTTAAAGTAAATAGCCCAGAATAATGTAGGGTTTCCTCGTTTTCATCTTTTCTGTGCTTCTTCTGAATTGTCCAATGACTTCCCACTTGTTTTTATGTTTTTTGTTGAGTATAATTTCAGCACTATATTGCAACAACGCGCTCAGCCGCTTAACACTCAATGCCATGTTCAGGACACTCCACTTGAATGCTGACACAATATTTACAAGAGCGCACAATTACGGAGAAATTCGGCAACTGAAATCCGTTTCTCTACTTGGGCATATTATTTGTCATAGTTCAACACAGGTATGTAATACTTCATGGTGAAGTTTTGTAGTGTTGGAATAGTTCGAGCAGTAAAACTCCTTATCAATCGAATGGAACACCGAACTATTCGAATCAAATATCCAACGCTTCGAATGTTCGCACACCCCTCCCTTTGCCTCGTTCTTCAATGACACAGTGAACTTCACTAATTTCGTAAATGCCGGAGCGCAGACGACAAAAGCGTAGAACGAAAGTCGAGATTCGTGGAATGAAACAGAAAAGTGGAACCATAGTGATATGCCGAATGTGGTGCCAACAGAGTATGCATGTGTTTGTTCCCTTAGGATGATGAGGAAACACATACAGTGCGCTCAGACATGACTGAACAAATATGCGTATACATCATGCTACCGCGTTCCATGGCTGCCAGTATGCTACTATTCACTCCAAATTAACGCGATAGGGTTAAAGAGCTCGTATCACAGAATTCGCGGAGTCGGCTTTGGCGGCGGCGTCTTTGATTGTGAGCGAAAATTCGAAATAGATGCAATAAAAATAGGAGCCGGAGAATGTTTGCATTCTGGATTTTCTTCAGGCACACTTTAGGCCTTCACTGAGAAGCAAACCGAAGGAAGGCTACAATTAGGAAGGTAATGAAGTGTACTTGCGTGGGTGTGAAGGGGGGGGGGGGTGCGAGCGCGCGTATGTGGTGTGCCTGCGTGCATGTCCATGAGTGTGTACGTGTGCGTGCGTGCGGGTGGACATCACTCTCGCGTTGACCTCTTAAAGACAACACTTATGAATCCCCCAATTTTTAAACTGCTAAAAGTGGCATCTCCTGTTAGAAGCTCGCCTTTCGAATAACGTAATGGTTATGGGTAAATGATCACAGGAAAGTGTAAATAAAGCGCCAAGAACAGCACTGAGGGAAAAGATCGATCAATAAGAGAAACTGAAAAACAATCCAACTTATTCCAAGTTTTCGAGTACATATGTCTCGTTGTGAATGCAGAATGCGTTTGAGCATTGCTGTCGAAGTAGATGTTCCAATATGCACACATTCGTTTTATCAATTAATGACACAAACAAGTGTCCAGTAGTATAAGCCCTTACGAACGAGAGTCTTCATGGCGTAGTATTTTGTGGCTCACAGCTAAGCCAGAAATATGCCTTGTATCAGGATGCTGAATTTCCTGCGACAAGTGAACCAATGTTTGAATATCGCTAACTTGCCACAGGTAAAGGTACTGTTTGGGAGTAAATGTTTAAGTGACATCCTCCAAGAATCTCTCAGGAGTCTGGTCGGCGCCTCTCGTAAAATTTTCATGGAACGGGACGCTTAGTAATGGCACGGTGCATTCGAGTTATCGCCGAAGCTAGTTCTTCGAGACTCCATAGGGCGTACGACGCCCTGGGCTGCACGATGCTGCGCGTTAAAATATGGAAAGAGTGCTCAGTGGCCGGTGCATCACTTGAAAAACAGACGAAGAAAAAAAAAACGACCAGACGAGCCTCTTGCGAATGGTTGCCGCAGAGCGGAGCTTGCAGAAGCCCCTCTCGAGCAGCGCTTATCGACCTGGACGCGTTGGAGTGGAGTAGCACGCTGATGGCTCCATCTGTTGACAAAGCTCGCAGACAGAGCGGTCGCGTTCCCGAAGCCAATCACGTCGCCGCGGCAGGCGTGGTCCAAGAATCTCAGTCTCGTTGAATCTGGAGTGCCGCGCGATTCATTCGTTCGCACGCACACGTCGGCGCTTGACAGAATCGTGGGTGCGGTCCATATCGAATTATGACACGTGGAGCGTCAACGCGGCTATCATTTATTCCTACCGAGTCCAGACGAGGGTCCAGACGACGCTTTTACTCTCAATTTGAATCATTGGCGAAACGAGCGACAACGCGACGACTAGAGGGCACACTCTTTGAACGGCTCGCAACGCGACTCTAATATTAGAGTCGACACATAACGATAGGGAGTGTTATAAACGATTAAAAAAAACAAGCGACAATATTACGAGAAACGCACGTTCGTGGCCCGTCGCCTTGTTTAGGAACAATTCTGCATTTATTTTTGTTATTGTTGTTGGTTGTACACTCTCTCTTTCTCTCTCTCGCAGGAAATGGTAGAGTGCACCAGTAGTATCGTGGGCCTTTACCCACCATGCATGCACAAGTAAATAAAGAGAACGACAAGTGTAGCCCTGACCGTATGTGTGAGCCTTTACCAAAATGCCCCGAGTGTGCTCGTGATTGTGTGTACCTTCTCATCTCTCTGCAACCTCTTTTCTCCCCTTTATTCCTTCCCCAGTGCAGGGTAGCAAACCAAATGTGCGTCTGGTTAACCTGCCTTTCCTTGCATCTTTATCTCTATTTTACCAAAATGCGATTTGCAAAACGCCATTGAGAATTAAGGCTCTAGATCATTTGATAAGTGATTTCTAAGTCTATTTCCTCGTGTTTCCCGCGAGATAGGCTTCCTCCGTACACAAAGCAGCCAGAGTACCACTAAATGGTGTTCCCAACACGCAGCCGAAGCAAATATCGCAGCCGAGAGAGATAGAATCACCCCAAAGCATTTGGACTCCTGTCTGTCACATGGCTTTCTGAGAAGGCACGCTTGGAAGTACAAACACGTAGCATTAATACCTTTTGACGAAGGCTACGAAGCGTTTGATGTTACACGATGAATTCATCGCCTAAAAGTATCCTGATCAGGTGTGAAGGGAGCGAGGAGTTACAGAGTAGGACGCGCCATGAAGAATAACAATGGCGGCGTGCTTCCCATTGGTTTGGCTTTCAGTGCTGAATGATAAACGCCTCGTGTGAGCCCCTCTGAAAACTTTTGTATATGCTTTCGAATTGAGGCAAGGTTTTACAGTCAAAATAGTGGATAAATAAAAATCACTTTTGTTACGCATTCTATACCTCCCTCCATATTATAGAGTGATCACACATTGCACACGGTCGATGCTCTCGGTATTTCTAAAGAGGCTTTTTGCGTGAAAGAGTGGTAGTGGCCGAGGGCGAACTAAGTGGCATGCTCATGCAATGGGCTGTCTGTGTAACGAAATCAGGCATACCAGAACGAAGCTTCGATTCAGCGATCGTGTGGTCATCGCATATGAAGATTTAACTGTATACACACGCAGTCATTGGCGCGTGGACTCTATCAAAGGTTTTTGATAATAAGTCCAATTAAAACTTCCGGGCCGTTGACGTTTATGGTAACACGTGTAGGCCTTAAGGAAGATTGATCTTTCTTCTTGAAGGGTATAGGACGTTTCGCAATGATCGTTTCTCAAGCGGCTTCTCACTGTATGCACGGTATGCGCGCGCGCGATTTCCCGCAGCTTCGTATTTCTTAATGCAGTACGATGATTGGGTGGAGCTAAGAAACATGAGCATACGCCATGCCTTATTTTTTAACATGTTTTTTTACCGCACCCTTTCCACTCCTGTGAACTTGTCAGAATCCAGCGTTAGCATTACTCGCGTAGCAACACCCTCCACCTCCCCGTACGAAAAAATTTCTGGATACACCACTGGTCCAAAACTGGACCAAAACTGGTCATGGACCAAAACTGCGTGACTTCGTGACTGCTGTAGGAAGTAGAAGCAGACTACGAAGCCAACACATGTGGTAACTTGTAACACGAAGGAGAATGAATTACATAGCAAAAAACGTTCGTTTGGCTAGTTTTCCATGCGTCGGCATTAAACAAAGGGGCACGCATGAGTTGGAAATCACAGTGCAGACAGAAATTTTTGCAGCAACTAGTTTGCTACTGCAAAGCGGGGTGTAAGAAATAAGGTGCAAATTTTTCATGCGCAACGTTTTTGGCGAGTTCTCCAGCACTAAACTGTGGCGGTAAATTAAAGTATACAACTCGAATCTCATAACACTTTCCGAAAAGAATACATACAGCACCGCAGGGAACTTGGAGTGGGCCTTCTTGAATTTGGGAGTCAACCTAATTTTGAGGGTGGCATAACAGTGGGCAGCGTATGGAACAGCTTACGGGAGAAAAGCGCAATTAGTCGGGAAGCGTGCACTGGCGAGCGTCTCAGCTGGTGAGGGCTTTCTGCTACTCACCGAACATCGGATGCACACGCTGAATCAGAAATATTCCTCGCTGAAGTGCTGGCTGCACACTCGAGTAGAGTCAAAGACTGTTTAGCAGCTCTAGGTATAGTAATCCAATCTGCATGCAGCTTATTACACTGCAGACATGTGTGAAGGCTTTCACTGGACTCCATTGAGTACGTCCTGCACTGCGGCACCGAGAACTGGCCACGACGCCTTGAAGGGGGGGGGGGGCGACTACGCCCTGCACTGCGGCACTGAGCACTGGTCTACAAGACGCCTTTAAGGGGGGGGGGGGGTACGTGTGCGCTGTGGCACCAAGCACTGGCCTGCAAGACGCATTAAAAAAAAAGGGGGGGGGGATCCTTAAATAGGGGAAAAGAAAAGTGAGCCCCGCAACTGTCTGCATCTAAGTGCGACACCTCAGCAGTAGCTCACGAGGGAAGGGGATAAGGAGGGATTAAAAGGATAGAGTGAGATGTAAAGATGGAGAAAGAGAGGGATTGGGACACGGTCGAAGGACGGGGCACCACTCAGTGAGAGCTTGACGGCGTCAGGAGATGGCGGAGGGCGAACCAGTCGGCCTGAGCTGTGCTGGCGTCGGAGATTGCGGGGGCACAACCGTTCGGCACAAAATCCAGCAAGCGAGTCCCCTTGAAAGGCAGTGACTACATAATGCAGTGCTTCCTAGTGTTGTCAAGCGCGCGCCTACAGTAGGAAAACCTCCTCGCATACTCAAAACAGGCGCACCGGCGGAGTCGTAAAGTTTTCTTTTCTGCCCAATTCGGCGCTTCTGAAGCACATAACGCATCAGCTGTGGCCTCGTGATCCTCCATACCAGGCCACGCTGACGGTGGCACCGGCTTTTTCAGTGGTGCGCTTTGCCACCAATACTAAGGCAGGCACACATGCCGCAAAAGTATGCAAATGACATGCGAATGATGAAGTTTCAAGAACGCCTGCCTAAAGAGACCGAACGGTAACATTTATTAACGCGCCAATCGATAGTAGAAATTCCAGGTCGGACAAGTACCTACTATGTGAAATTATTCGTTTATTACGTCAAGAAGAGCCACAGCGCGAATTTCACAAGGATTCAGTGTTGGTGCTTTTAGCGTGCTGGTAGTTTGTTGCTGCGGACAGAAAGACGCTTGAAAGCAATAAATGCGCAATGAAAATGCTGCGAAAACACACCAATGTCACGACACGAGCAATGCGGTGCTAGTTTTGTGCAACATGTCTAATTAATAAATATTGAGGTCGAACGTCCCAAGACCACGATATGATTTTGAGAGATGCCGAGGTGGAAGACTACGGATGTTTCGACCACAAGGGGTTCTTTAAAAATACACTGAAGAGTTAAAAGTATTTCGCGTATCAATTACAATTTCACAATCTCGAAAATACCTCTCTTACTGCGACACGACGACTGCTAAGCGAGAAAATGCGCGAAAAACATGCTGAAAACACCATCTTGAGATTCCCGCACCGAAATCCACGAAGTCATGCAGTTTGAAGTTAAGGTATCTACTGGTTCCCAGTAGATTCTAACCAATACAAATGTAGCACATTCTCATCTGTGCGTGCTATAGACCTATCATACGAGGTTTCGGCAAATTTCATCACGTCAATTGATAGATTAATATGTGGAGTTTAACTTCCCAAAACCACCATATGATTATGAGAGACGCCGTAGTGGAGGGCTCCGGAAATTTCGACCACCTGGGGTTCTTTAACGTGCACCCGAATCTGAGCAAACGGGCCTACAACATTTCCGCCTCCATTGTAAATGCAGCCGCCGCAGCCGGGATTTAAACCCGCGACTTACGGGTCAGAAGCCGAGTACCCTAGCCACTAGACCACCACTGCGGGGCAATAGGTGCATGTGTCAGCTGTACTTGGGTTGAATAGGTCCATGTTCGCACCGACTTTGATTTATTATGTAAGATTTGCACACCTTTACAGCATCAGTCTCCTCACCGCGTTCTCGACATACTTTCGTGACTTCATCCTAGGAGTCGACCAATTCAATCGCCGAAAATACCGGCTTGAGGCGACACTTGGTTCCTCGTTACTTATTCGACAAAGCTGGCTTCGCTGAGTAAGCGTTGGCGGTCATATGTAGCTTACATTCTTTCCTCCTCGTGATGGCATGCGCCGGTTGCTGATTTTTATATTTCCATCGCGTGCATGCTCGCGTCGCGGTACATTTATTCGAAACGCTAAACGCTCGGCCACAGCGACAATGGGACTGCCCTAGCTTCCATTTCCAGAGCCAGCGCAAGATAAGCTATGGCTAAGCATAAACATCAAACGCTTCCGCGAATGAACGTACATAGCAGCAAAATAGCTGGTCTGAAGTAAAAAAAAAAGCTGTAGTAATTTGTGCGCCGTCAAGCATGCGCGGCAAGCTGGGGAACATAATTCCTGTACACAAGTGTCTGAAAGAAAACAAGAAAAAAAAGGGGGGTGGGAATGGCGTTGTAGTGTTGTAAGGCTGAAAGTTATTCTGGAATGTTAAGCGAAGTGTAGGAACACTGGTCAAACCTCCAGAATGGCCCCATAGGAGTTCACTGCCCCCTGCCAAAGTAATCGAATTACCCTGCAGATAGGAACACCTCAACGCCGAATACCTGGACATACTGAACGTCTCTGTTCCACTGGCCACTCGTAGCATTCGTTACTACCGATCCATTCCGGTTGACCAATGAAATCGAGCACTTACGAGTGAAAATGTTCGTGGAATAAAGTTCTGTGTTCGTATTCACAATACTGGCTCACACTAGTGAAACAAACTATAAGCCAATCTTACTGCTGAACTTGGGGAGGTCAGCTACAAGCATGCATGGCTGTGATTGAGAAGAGCATTACGAAAAGATTTGAGAGTTTGCGCCTGGCTCATTTCGTTTGATATTTCAATCCTCGCAATACTAAGAATTCACTTTGAAGGTAAGGCGCTATGACGATCTGTCAGCGGTGACTGAAAAATACTCTTGTAAGCCCTAACAAAAAAAAACATAAGACATTTAAAATAGTCTAACTGTATTAAGAGGCTGTGCACATTTCACCTTTTTTATAAACAAACGCACGTGTTGAGTACCGTGACAATTAAAAACTATTCACTGGTAACTGCTATACTGATTTCTGCGACTGCGCTTCCACCAATAATGTATTCCATTTCAGGATTCGCAGGCGCTATAGTTCCTGCTCTCTAGATGAGCGATAATCCTAGATCAGTAGCGACAGACGGTAATGAAACCTGGACCCAAACATCTGGCTCATTCTCTATGGTATGGGTACAATTGAGCGAGCCAGCGTCTGAAGGGGATGCTCGTGCTCTGGTCCTATATACGTAAACTCTTTATTTCCCACAACCTCCCTTATGCAAAAATAACGGACCACTTCATATCTCAATCAGTTTTTTCAGGATATACCCTTACTTTCATGGTAATAAGGGCTGCAGTGCGAGCACGAATGTGCTAGAGGAAACGGACGAAAGGCGAGGCACGGAAAGCAAAGAGGACAACACGAGCGCTCGTGAGGACAACACGAGCGCTCGTGTTGTCCTCTTTGCTTTCCGTGCCTCGCCTTTCGTCTGTTTCTTCTAGCACATTCGTGCTCGCGCTGCAGCCCTTATTACCATGAATTCAAACCAACTAGCCCAAATAGCCATTCTTCTTCAATACCCTTACTTTATAGCATGCTAATCAAGGTGGAGACACTCCAATAGGCACAAGAACACCAAAGAAATGAGTGGAACAGGGAGCACGCATTCCTTACAGGAAAGGGAGCTGCCGGCACGTTACTGCATGCTTGGAGTGCACGAAATAATCATATGCACCAATCGCTTAAAGAGCACGCAAACTTAAACATCATCAAACGAACCATAGAACGTGTAAAACGTTAGGCGTAAGGTTAAGAGACAGCAAGAGATCAGAGTGGAATACGCGTACTTATGACGAGCCCACTCCCACGAACGAGCGAACTAAGCGGATGAGCTCGGCAACGTGTAGAACTCCGTTTCGTAAAGCTTATCGCTGCATGACGAGGAACCTGCTTCCTGCACGTTTTGCGGCACTCTGTCGAAAGCATGTTTTGCTGCAGAATCTGGCACTCTTCGAGCCAGATCTGCCCATAGAAGGTCTCTCTGCGCGATAGTCTCTCACGCATCGTGGATTGCCGTATACGGCACATTTCGCGCGAAGAAACGTGACCAGCCTATTTATGAGCTCACGACTGTTGTTCGCGGCAAGACAGACAAAATGAAATAGAGAGAGAATGCCCGTAGAGCGCTTAAAGAGCGTCCATCCACCTCTTTGAAGAAAAAGAAACGCAAGCATGAAACGTCATTATGAAACGGAAACTCCAGACACCGTGCTGATATGAAATTATTTGATGACCCTATGGAGACATCTGGGTGTGTATTTTCAAAAAAAAGCTTTACACTGAATGTTTTGCAGTTACTGTTCGGACATATAATACCGACATTGCTATATTTTATAACGTATTCCACTCACGAACTTCCTTTTTTGTGATTTTAGCCTATTATGCATTTTTGCAATGCATTTTTTTAGTTTGCTTAAAGCACCCGCAAACGCATAACCAATGAATGAATAATAGTTTGCCTAGAAAAAAGTGTGACAAGGCACGTGCAGTCAAACAGCGTCTGTGAAAACAAGGGAACAAACGAGGCGGAATGGCACGTACACAGGGCACTGAAAATGAAACAATAAGGGGTCTCTTGTTTTCACTGGCGCTGCTTTACTGCAGGAAAAACCAACTAGCCAGAAATGTATCTTGAAATGTGACAAGGTGCATCATCTAACCATGGCAAGACATCCTGTGTTGTTAGATTCGTTTTGAAGATGGAAGGTCTCTCATACTCATATCGTGGTATTAACACGTAAAAACATCGCAAATATTATTATTATTGTTAAGACGGAAAGTGTTCGCAACTGCAGCACACAAGCATGGGTGCTAGCGGCTTACTCGTTCAAAAATTCTTAAGTAACAACAGGGGGTTTTCCACAACTAGTTAAAACAGATATAAAGTCCGACATATGTTAAGGAAAAATGAGTAAAAATAAAACGATTTCCTCTGACATCAATGTGGCATCTTGCATTTATGTCATTGCTTACAGTACAAGTACTTCACGATATCTTTACCATGACCTGTCATTCATTTTCGTCTCATTATCATGTCACGCAACGCAAAGTTTAGCATGCATGAACTTATCTAAACGACCACGTGAGCACAAGGCGCAAGCGGCTAGATCTTGATTTAAGAGACATATGTGCCACGATATTTTTGTCCCGACCCGCTATTATTGTTTCTCATTGACTCATGCCATACCATGCGAACTATATCGTCATGTAAAGACGGCACCACTGTCAAAGAGAACACTTGAGTGCACGGCATGTTTGCATTTGAATCTCTCGCAGAAGCATAATGACTTAGATTTGCATAAGGCTATCGGTGAATGACAGTTCTGACTTCCTTTGTCACACTAGTGCCATGTAAAAACAATGTTTCCTTGTCCCCTTGCTGTTAGAGGGCCGGCAATACGAACGTTCCTAATTGTTAGTTCCCTTTAACAGTGGACCGTATACTGTAAATCAAGTTAACGAATCGACAACTGCACGAAGACGTACGCAAATATTCCAGTACGCATCTCAGCATCTAAAGTTTTATCAATGTGTCTCATATCGACTTACTTGTAAATAAATGCTACTATCATGGTGAGCTAGTACAATTGATGGTACGCTGGCATACGTGTGGGTTCCGTTCCAACCCACCTTGAAGGTTTCGTTAATTTCTCTTTTTTGAAGATGAAAGTCTTTCTTGGGGCCATCGACGCAAAAACTTTGGCCTGCATGTCTGCCTGTCTGTCTGTATGTATGTTTGTTTGTCTGCCCTTAACGGTACCATAAACGGCACCAGGCGATACCTCAAACGGCCGACCCTATCCGCAGTGCCCACCAATATTTTTCAAGATTCAGCGTTCATACTTGTGCAATTGTCAATTAAAAAGCAATTATAGCGCATATCTTAGGCACCATAACAACACGTCAATATTCTGTATGTGTGTCTTTTTACTAGAAAAGGCATACATAAGTAATTCTAAGGACCGTAGCGTTTATCACGCTGCGCTGACCACGATATACGCTTGCACGAAAAGGCCAACGCTTTGCTATGACGACACGGTGGTGGCACCTACCCGTCGCCTTGCGTTCTACACCTTATCACCATTATAAAATACCTTATCACCTCCTAGACAGGCGCGCACACCACGCGCTTCGTTTTCTAAGATAACTGCCAGATAGCACTCATATGTCTCACGTGTGACGTGACTTTATGCGCTCGTTCACCTCCACTGCACGCTCGAGGCACTCTAACGCAGCGCTCCAGAATACCATTCCCCGATTTTCTTGCGCAGAACATCAAATAAACGTTTCGTTTACTCTCTCCAGACGCAAGACTATTGTCTTTCGACGACATTTGCAGTGTAACATGCTGATACCGCGCCAACTTTTTTCTCATACTTTTATAAGTAGCGATTAGTCCCTATACCCGAGAATTTTTGTGTACATCCGCGTTTGCCGGCCTCGCAATGGTGGTCCAGTGGCTAAAGTATTAGGCTGCTGATGCGAAGGTTGTGGGATGGAACCCCGGCTGCGGCAGCTGCATTTTCGACGGAAGCGAAATAGCTGTGTAAGCCCGTGTGTTCAGATTTCGGTGCACCTTAAAAAACCCCAGGTGGTAGATATTTTCAGGGCCCTCCACTACGGCGTCTCTCATAATCATATGGTAGTTATAGGACGTTAAACCCCACATATCAATCAAATCAATCCACGTTTACCGCAGTGTGCGGTAATTCCTGATGGGTGACTGATGTGCCGACAGTTATGATGTTCGCGCAGTCGCGTGCTGATGCGTCTCCCGGTTTGTCCGACGTACTTCGTATAGCAAAAAAAAGGAAAATAATGTGATTACTTCTTTTTCGTATGCTAGTAACTCTAGTAATTGACATCATGCGTTTCCCATTTAGTCCACTGTTCGACGTCAATTATGCGGCACAGTGAATTTACTTCATGCAAAACAGTGGAAGTCGTTTATACATATCCCTTGCCTGTTTGCAATATTTTTGGTCCACGTGACAAGTTATCAATGTGGGTTATTATAATTGGCCAAAATTATTTTTCAGATTCTGTTATCCTCTTCTGGTTCTCCTCAATATTTTACGAATCTTCCAGATACATCATCTGGTCATCATTAGGGTATTCATTGTTCTTTTCATTATTTTTGAGTGCCGTGAATTTTACCTGAAAGGTCTTTTATCACCCACTCCTTTAATAATCGTCTCCAATAACTTCGTGCGGGCACTCTTGGTATAGCCCCTACGTGAAATCTAGACAAAGAAAAGTTCCCTTAAACGAACGCAAAATGTTCTCCGTACTGACATTTCCGCTTTTGTTAAAGGAGAAACGTTATAAAACATTATAAAATACGATAAACATAGCGGAGGCGCATGTCAAAACATCGCATATACTATATGGATCTGGCTCTACATTCTGTACGTTGTTTCGGACCATTTGGTGCATCGTTACTTGAAAGACGGCGGCGCGATGTCAGAAACATGAAGAAACATGAAGATACAAAACGAACGCCAATGTTCTTTTCGTCTCTTCTTCTTTCTAACATTGCGCCGACTTCAAGTAACCATACATCCTAGCTTAACTTTGCCAATAAGAACTACGTACATGGCTCTGTGAACACTTCCCACAATTGTACAGTGCCACCGCCATACGTTAGCGCATCTATTGATAGCTTCTTTCCTTTGTTTCCCTCCTCTCTCTATCATCTTTCCGTTCCTCTTTACCCCAGCATAAAGTAGATATCCAAACAACTGTGCAGTTGTCCTCTCTGCCTTTTTTCTTTTTTATTTTATTCCTAGATTTCCTCAGGACCGGTGCCAAACGCAACCCAATAAACATGTCATCCTTCTGAACGAAGACCTATTTATGCAATGCTACATCAAAGATACTGAAGGTAAATTTTCAGCTGATTCAAAACTCACTAATACTAGTCCCACACAGATTTAAGAACGTAATGTTTCTGTATATATAAACGCACTCTTCCATTGTCACAACGATTTTTCATGCTGCTGTAGACGTAATTGGCATCCATGGAAGTGTGACCAGCCGTCTCGAAAGTCGGTTATGACGTCTAAGTGGTGCATGCAATACGGATAATCCACAAGTCATATTTTCAACATGCATTCAGCGTTTCGTGCTAAGAAGTTGTGCCAGATCCCTTTATCATAGACAATCATTTCAAAACGGTAACCATTTTTGTGGACCTTCATCGTGAAGAGTGGGCTCACCTTTAAATCATTTTCCAACATATCGAGTACGACCAACTTTGGTCTGAGATCCCATCTTTTCAGGCTTCAAAACTTCAGCGCTTGCTGATTGACGTCAATACTTGCGAAATTCTGCACTACTTCTTCAGCATACTTTTGGTGCTCAGCAATATAAGACACGTCTTGTACGGCAATAAACACCGGGGGCCAAATTCTCAAAGCATATCGTAGTACTGTTAGCCATTAGCTGGCCCACATTGCTCATATTATGCTGAGCACAAAAAGTGGCTGAAATTTTTGCTTACGAATGCTTTTCTTTTATTCGACCATAGAGAAAGAGCGGCCTAAACACATCTCCCGCTCAATCTACACTTTGCCAGAAAACAACAAGGCAAAGCAGCGTCGTGAGGATATAGCTACTTGCTGAGGATAATCGAACCCGAGGGTGTGAGACAAAAACGTGAAATTCATCCCATTTAATGGGAAAAAAAGTTAACTTCAGGGGACAAAGAAAACGCGGCGCGACTTCACAGTTTCTCGTTCACAAGTGCAAATGCTCCAGGTCATCAACCAGAGGGTGCACCTTCGATAACAATATTTCCAGCAATCTAATCAGTCGAATTTTTCTCTTTCTAACAATTCTATAGTGCAACACATATTTAAAAATACATGCCCTCGAACCCACTGTGGCGATTTCATGCCATGGCGTTGAGAAAACGAAATGAGTGGCTTGCGGACAGCTAGAGGGAAAACCGAGCTCCTTCCTTCAAAAATGTCTACTCAGAGACGTCCTCTGCCTCTTGGAAATGCCGAAAGGCGATGCGGCGCTATGAGGATGCGAATAATTTCCTGCTGCACGGCCGCTAGTGCAGCAGTCTTGCCGTGTCAGTAGTCTTACGCAAGAATTTCGTGGCAAACGGTGAAAGCAATTGCGAACTACTTGTTGCAGCCACGGTGGGCACGTACGCCGTCTCAGGAGAGAGAAAGTATGGCTGTTCTGGCGGGGATGTGACGCGAGAGGCTAAGCAGCGGGGAGCCACTGGGTTTCGCGCGTCGACGCCTGGGCATGATTCGCTCGAGACTGCGCGTCTGCAGGACCGCATGCCGGGCATTCCGAGGGCGGCCCATTGATACGCGCCCCGCGCGCATTTTGCCTGCGCCGACGCGGCGAGAACTCAGGGCACGTCGTGAGCGGCCACCAGTTAGAGTGGATGGAGAGGCATCGATTGCCAATGAACTGAGGACGACCTTGGCGGCGCGCGGGAGGCGCGATCGGAAGCTACGGGCTGAAACTCTCACCTGCTCCACGGCGTACTCCATGCCAGTGCATGACACACGTCACTGTACTAATCGTGACGTTGCACCTCCCGCTGCTGCCAGTCTTCAGCGAACCGGAATAGCCGGCCTCGTCCACAACAAAGCGCGTCCCCTCGGCAACGCCGCTCCGAGATGAGCGTCACGCTCCGCATGATGTCGCGCACACCAGATTGTCAACCCTTGAGTGCGTTCGGGCATGCACGGACGCTTCCGCTGTCGCTACACCAGGCCCGTTTACCGCACTGCACGCACGCAGGAGGCCACACTCGTTCGCTGGCCGTGTCCGTGTGTTGTCTGGCCCTTCGGTTACACTTGCATCCAGATGCCCCACGAAAAAGCTCCTGATGCGTTTCGTATGCGTTCCCGATACTAATTCGGTTAACATCATAGACGCAAACCTTACAAGTGAGAAAAGCGTAGACCGAAGGAACGCGTTATTCCACAATCACCAACCACAGTGGTAATGAAGTCCGTCCCATTGGGCCGTACATGGCCAATTAATAGCGCACCTCCTGTCAAATGCAGCTCGAGCGAGGCTTCGCGCGTGATTACACGAGCTTAATTGCGCGTGCGCACCACCGCTTTTGAAAGCGTTCAGCGACCCAAAACGTCCCAAACCACCATATGATTATGAGAGACGCCATAGTGGAGGGCTCCGGAGCTTTCGACCACCTGGGGTTCTTGAACACGCACCCACATCTGAGCATACGGGCCTACAGCATTTCCGCCTCCATCGAAAATGTAGGCGCCACAGAAGGGATTCGATCCCGCGACCCGCGAGTCAGCAGCCGAGTACCTGAGCCACTAGACCACCGCGGCGTGGTAGCGGTCAGCCGCTTAGCGCTCGTGTTTTCGCCGAGACGAGGCGTATACAGATTAAAAAAACAACAAAAAAACCCACGAAAACCACTTCTTTCGACCAAACCAAGAGTGCGCTCTTGACTGAGAGCGAAAATCATGTAGTGACTCTTCTTACAGTGAGAATATATATACGAGCCGCGTATATGCTGGTGTGCACCTACGAGTTCCCAAGTTTTACACCATCCCAAATATTTGTCCATGCCTCGGGGCGCGAGTACGCGTTTCTCGCCGCGCGCTGAAAAACTCTGCTGTTTGTATTCTTCCCTCTCCGCGTGGTAAAGCGGGCCACAGTACAGCGACCACCACCCCCGGTGGTAAGGGGCGACAGCGCGAGTCTCGCTGAGCCCAACTGCATACAGGCTGCGTGTGTATACACCGTGGTGCTTGCGCCGGAAAATACACAAAGGGCGACGTTCACTGAAGTTGGAGCCACTCGCAAAGCATGTTTCTCCGCGTGTAATCCTTGCTTTGATGCCCTGAGAAAGAGAGCCGTGTTTGGACGTGACAGCTACAATTTCCAATATGACCCTCTTTGTGGGATGAACTTTTCCGCAGGGCCGGCGTGTTCGAAAATCCGCCGGAAATCCCTTGTGTCCCTACCGGTTACGCTTTTATTAGCGTGATGGAAGAGCACAGGAGGAGCAGGCATGTAAAAGTCTGCTGCGACACTTCGTAAACGCTACTCCTTTTGTTTTGGTTGTACGTTTACTCGTTTTGCGGTAACTGCAAATAGCGCTGCAGCCATGCCGTATACGCGAGACGAATTGCAGTAAACGCAACGCCAATGGCCGCCAAACACCGCCCCTTCCAGCTTCGCTCAACAAGCATTTACACAGGGCATTAAATTGCTGATTTCTTTATCACCATCATCACCAGCATTTATTATTATTCATATTATTCTTATTATTCTTCTTATTATTATTATTATCATTATTATTATTATTATCGTTATTAATTGTGAAGCATTTCTTAGCGAACTTCGGCGAGTTTAATCGTCTATCTATCTATCTATCTATCTATCTATCTATCTATCTATCTATCTATCTATCTATCTATCTATCTATCTATCTATCTATCTATCTATCTATCTATCTATCTATCTATCTATCTATCTATCTATCTATCTATCTATCTCTAGCTAGCTAGCCAGCTATTTGCCTATCACCTGTAGCTCTCCTGGCCGTTTGGATAATGGGATCTATACCAAAATTCGTATGGCATAACATGACTGTATTACGAGCATAAGTGAGTAGTCATCACATAAAAATGAAGACATGTATGGCATGAATGTCATGATCTACATGTCATGGTCTTGCTGCTCTTGCAGTGGTTCCATTCACATTACATGTCGCAAAACTGGTATGGTATGACTTGAAAGCATGGCGAACGTAAGTGACAGGCCCTCACGTGTAGATCAGGACATGCATGTCATGTAAGAACATGACTGCATGCCATGTTCATGATGCACTCGCGGCCGTTTCGCTAGCTTCATATATACCATATCGGGTATTACATGACGTGAATGGATGACAAAAGTATGTTAATAGTGCAAACATGATAGTCATGGCATACATGCGTGCAATTTAAAACATGACTACATGCTAAGTTTATAGTGCGCTCTCGGCCATTTCGCTAGCTTCACATATCTCTTACTTGGCATTACGTGACGTGAATGCATGACGAAAATAAAATACACGTCTAGACATGGTAATCATTACATGCGTGTCATGTAAAATATGACCGCAGTTTCCCGAGTGGGAACACTGGTTAGCATGCGGAGCATATATGTTGAACTGCGATAAATATGGTTTGTAATTTGCGACATGCTTGTGTGTTATGAGTGAACACGAGTGAACACGCACGCACGTATGCTGCGAAAGACGATGTTTATTGATGAGACGCTTCGGGTATTCTGAGCAAGATGGCTTTATGGTCAGTAAAGTGAAGGGTGAGTTGGTCTGGTTGCAGCGGTAGAAGGTCGAAATTTGCAAAGACGTGGTCGATGCACGGCCCGCGAACCGTGGTCGGATGATGTTTGCCGTCGTGCGTTGCTCGTTTCAGCGAGTGCCGCCGCGACTCCATGAAGTGGTCGACTACACTTGCGTTCCGCATCACGAGCTCTTCTCAGCGCAGCCTTGTCCACGGACGAAGTGTCTTCGGAATTGCTTGCGGTTCCGCCAACACATTGGCAGACGCTATTGGAAGGGACGTCAGTAAGTGTGTTTGCGGATTCGTTAGCATACATTTTCACCAGCGACATCGGACGTGGAGCGACCGCACAAACCAACCGACGAAGGGCGGCGCGCCCCGACACTCGGTTATTTTTCGCGAGCACCGGCCCGGGCCTGCTCATGCGCGCGTTAGCATACAGCTGGCGCTTGTAAAACTAAAGGTCGCGTGGCGCGCGCGCTGTGTTGAGAGGAGGAAGGGATGCACAGATAGCTGGCGGAGGACGAGGGGAGGCTGCGGACGGCAGCGGCGCATGACTAGCCCCTAGTATAACATGCTCCGCATGTAAAGCATGACTACATGCCATGCTCATGATGCACCCACGGTCACTTTGCTGATTTCTCTCATACCAAATTTGGTATTATGTTACGCGAACAGACGACGAAGGTATAAATGACATGCCTGAACATGATCACCATGACATGCGTGTCATGTAAAACATGACTACATGCTACGCTCATAGTGCGCTCGCGGCCGTTTTGCTAGCTTCACATATACAAAAATTGGCATTACGTGACGCCAACTAACGATGGAGGTAAATGACACACCCAAACACGATAATGATCATAAGCGTGTCATGTAGAACATGACTACATGCTATGCTCAGAGTACGCTCGCGGCTGCTTAGCTAGTTTTCCATGTACCAAATTTGGTAATACATGACGTGAATAGACCACGAACACAAATGCCAGGCGCAAACATGATAATCATGACATGAAAGTCATGTACGGCATAATTCAAGTCCAGCTTGTAACGTTTTGCTGATTTTAATGTGACATTTCCACCTTCCACATTCGTGCTTGTCATATCACCGGTTCACACTGTACGTGGGATCTACAAATTTTATTATTATTATTATTATTATTATTATTGCTGTTCTTGTTTTGTAATGCTTCAATGCGCATTTATAGACAAATCAACATAAAATAGGGTGGGAAAAGGCCTGACTAATAGAAGGGCACAAGGTAGGACTAGAATTGGACGTTGAAGAGCGGAAGAGCAGAAACATGTAGATAGAACAGGTGGAGGTTGTGCTAAATTATATATATGCACATATAGGAAACAAAGCTTTGGAATGAAAAAAAAACTTTATTTCAGTCCTGCAGGACGCGCTTAGCGCGTAGCGGGCGTCTCCCACGTAGGAACCGACAGGGAGTACCTGGCGGCCGCTTCGTGGGCCTGCTGGACAGCCCATTGCTGGTCAGCCAGAAGTGAGCTCCTGAGGAACCTCTCCCACTTGCTTGAGGTAGAGTCGGGAGGAGTTGTTCTACACTCCCAGACCATGTGTGCGAGTGTCGCTGTGTGTCCCATGATGGGCATGTGTCGCTGGGGTATGCATCGGGATAATAAACGTGAAGATTGGCAAGGTTTGGGTACGTGTGTGTCTGTAACAGGCGTAGGGTGAATGCCTGCGGTCTGTTAAGTTTCGGATGTGCGGGTGGAAAAATGCAGCGTTCCAGGTGAAAGTGCTTTGTTATGTCATTGTACGTAATGGATGCATCCCGATTGGTATCTAACCCGGCAAGATGGGGTTGCCCTGTGGCGGTGCGGTCGGTAAGTGCGCGCGCGGCATCATGGGCGATCTCGTTGAGGTTGGATAGGGCAGCCGGCGCCTGGCCGAGATGGGCGGGGAACCAGATGACAGTGTGGTGCTTCAGGGCACTCGGGTTCGCTTTGCGCAGGATACGTAACGCCTGGTCGGAGATGACTACGCGTTCGAACATTTTGATGGCCGGCCTGGAGTCGCTGTAGATGAATTCCCGTTTGCTGTCGGACATAGCTATAGCTATAGCTACTTGCTCCGCTACTTCGGGGTTTCGGGTGAGGATTGTGGCAGAGTCAAGAGTCTGCTGCGCGGATGATATCGCGACAGCGGTGAAGGCCCGGTTGTCGTAATAGGCAGCGGCGTCCACGAACGAGACGTTGTCCGCGTCCATGTCTGTGCGCTTGAGAATGGCGGTAGCCCGCGCAAGGCGCCTGCCTCTGTTGTATTCGGGGTGTACATTTCGTGGAATGGGAGCGATCGTGATAAGGTCGCGGATTTCACGGGGAATCAGAGTCAACTCTGGGGGGTCCCTGGCCCTCGAGGAGAAGAAGCCAAGCTCGCGCAGAATATGGCGGCCCGCCTTGGTGGTAATCAGTCGGGTCAATTGCACGCGTTCCTGAGCTTCGGCGATCTCTTCTAGCGTGTTATGTACGCCAAACTCGAGGAGTTTGTTGAATGAATGAAACAAAACTTTCATTCATTAGATTTAACAAAGGATAGGCATTATTCTAATTTTTAATGGTACCATTTACTTTCATTGTCCCTGTGTTTATGTGCGCTGTTGTGGGAACAATGTCTTAGCAAGAGGCCAATCATGCACTTTCTGTTACCTGTCACTTCAGATAGACTTAATAACCGCGCTTTGTCGTAACGAAGACTTCCGAGACATTGGCCGAGTTTGCCCTCAGCGCAGAAGGCTTTTTGAAATCATCGTTGCCTGTCTAGTGGACAAGTGCTCCTATAGACACAGACTTTAGGACAAGTATTTTTTTCCGCTTCTATTGCTCTTTTTTCTTTCTTTTGCAACATCTCTTTTCTATCATATTTCATCCACCTAGCACCCTTCCCCAGCTCGAAGTAGCCAGCCGGTATAATAACAGGCTAACCTCCCTACCATTACGCTGGTTTCTTGCTTCTTTCAGTTTGTCACTTAGAGTATATATACGCTCTAAGGACCGGTGAAGCCACATTTTTTTGGAATGAGGGTAAGCTCGGCATGAGTAGCATGGTTCAGAAAAACAACCGTTCAGAAGCGTTCAGAAGAACCTTTCGAATATACAAGATCGTCGAGGGCCGTGTTTCTAAAGCCGACGAGCGTAAGCTTTTATGAGCTCACAACATCCGCCTTTGAAAACGTAGTTCTGCGCCGCAGCTGCTGATGCCCGCCACAGATATCGCACACTACGAGGACGAAAAACAAAAACAAACGCGGCTTATCCCTCATTCTAGGATCAGTATAACACGAAAGTGAAACGTGTCTTCACAGAGCTAGTTCAGCGCTTATGATGCATTGTTTAGAAACAAGGGCGAAAGAATGAATGCTACCGAAACAAATTGCGAAGTCACGTGAAGAACGCCAAGCAACTTGAAACTAGCAGCGTCTACCTCAAACAGACAGCACGCACAAAATGAGCCCACGCAGGACGAGCATGGGCTAACAACTGTCGCAGCTTGACACATAAAGCGCGTTGTTTAAGCATAAAGTAAGACGCATGAAATGAACGCATAAATATACAAAGGATAAGCGCGAACAACTGTCAAAATTCCAATTTCTTTTTGTGTGAACAGTGTGCCCCTTTCGCAAACGCGGCCGTGGCAACAAGTGAAGGGACTTTTGTGCTGTCGCCCCGCCGCGGTGGTCTAGTGGCTAAGGTACTCGGCTGCTGACCCGCAGGTCGCGGGTTCAAATCTCGGCTGCAGCGGCTGCATTTCCGATGGAGGCGGAAATGTCGTAGGCCCGTGTGCTCAGATTTGGGTGCACGTTAAAGAACCCCAGGTGGTCTAAATTTCCGGAGCCCTCCACTACGGCGTCTCTCATAATCATATGGTGGTTTTGGGACGTTAAACCCCACAAATCAATCGACTTTTGTGCTGTCCCGAATCACGAGTCTGATAAACTTGCGCGCAGGAGAGACCACGCTCCGTGGAGGCGGCGCTCATATAGAAACGCGAGAGGCGACGACAGCGCGCCCAACGCGATATCGTCGCGCCATCTCGCTACTTACGACGAAAACATGCTCAAGTTGTGGAGCTCTGACGTGCACCAAACGGTGTATAGAATACATAAATGACTTGCAGTTAGCAGCTTCGACAACGCTCGCTTCGCGGCCTAGAGGTTAACGCCACGCGTATCAGTTCGAGGGGTCGCTGGTTCGACGCCCCACGACAAAACCTCCTTTTCTCGTCTTTTTGTTTCTTTTAAATCTGTTAGTATATATATTGAAACGTCATATCCGTGACGTAAATATGTCAGCGGAGCCGTGGTGGACCCCGGCATAAAACACTTTCGTCTTAAAACTCAGAAAACAGGGTTCCGTCAAGATTGGAGCCCAGGCACTCTTCGTGGCTGTTCAGTGTTCTACCAAAAAGCTACCCGGTACTTGAAACTTCGTCGCAACAGACCATACACAGACGACATGCCGGTAGGCTAATGAAGTTCGTATGTGTAATACTACGTCGCCGAAAAGCAGAATCTCACCCGGCATAACACTATCTCAATAGTTTAACAAGCGGGTGGTTGAAAGCTGCTAACGCATTACAAAGGGCTCAGCCATATATTATCATCCGCAGCATCAACAAAGTGTGCAGGTACGACAGTGCAGGTATTGCCTGACGAACACGTAGCGGATACTTCACTACTTCTCAGATCGACGAAGCCTGGCATAGTCGGTAGATCACTACGTTGCAAAATGATGATGATTAGTGTCTTAGTGGCATACCTCGCAGCTGTACCAAGCCAGTGGCATACGATCACGTACGGTCTGGTCAGCACGAAGTCGTAGGCAGTAGATAGATAGATAGATAGATAGATAGATAGATAGATAGATAGATAGATAGATAGATAGATAGATAGATAGATAGATAGATAGATAAATAGATACGCTCAAAGTCGCCGACGTTCGCTAAGAAATGCTTCGCATTCAAAAAAATAATCCAGAAAAAACACCGTGACGCGCGCAATAGGACGTCAGAACTCTGAATTGTGAATGTGAGGCGTTAGTCACTGAGGCACAAAGGAGCATTTCCTTCAGCGTTCAAATGGCAAGCTATTTATATCTGCCACTTACCGCGGCTGATGGGCATCTCGGGGGGCAAACATGGCCTCCGAGCAGCCGGGCGCGCGGCTCGTTTCTCTCCGGCTGTCCCTAACGCCGCGCTCCCCAGAAACACCAACGAGTATCACCTCGCGCGCCTGGCTACCGCGAGAGGGCGCATAGAGCGAAGGTTACGGTGGCGGCTGAGAGAATGGCATAGATCAGACTGCACGAGTTTCCAGCGTGCGCATGGTTTTTCTTTTTACCGCCTACAAGCAAAAATCACACGGATTTTCCGGCTGAATTGAAGGAAAGCAATTTTTTCTGTTACTGCGTTTATTTTGGTCCGATTTGCGAAGAAAAGCACAGCAACTGCTTCATTTTTGTGATAGGTAATTGTACAGAGGTGTCAATTCGTCTGCGGCAAAGTTACTTCTTTCTTCATTACGGTGTGTTTGGTCTCGGTGCTAAATACTTCAATTAGAGAAATATAGATGCATTTCAGCATTCCTCATTTCCTCCGGAGACTTGTATGGGAGAAAATCTTACTAACTATCGTCATTGAATCGTATTTATCTCCTATCCTGACTCATAATTTTACTAATATATCGCGTACGAATATTTTTGAGATGCGATTACCAACGGAAGCGCAATTACGCTATAGATAACTGGGTTCCTTGGTCATTTTATTGAAATAAGGTACGTGTGAAGTAATTTTGCCGGGATATTGTATAAGGCTTCGATTAGCCGACCTCCATTCACTCCCCACGTCTTTCACAGTGAAAGTGCCCGAGTTGTCCTCGTTTCTTTTTTCGTCATCTGAATTTTCATTATGTTTGGTAGCACAATGGAAATGTCAGTGTCGTGTTTCCTTACTGTAACCTTGACTGCATCCAAATGAAAGGGTCACACATGTAGCATAACGTTGTCTTTCTAATGAAAACTAAGTATTCGCCGAGGTAGGCTACTATAAGGAAAGAAAAAGTGCCAATAGTCACTGCTATATAATACCGCATTGTTTCATACAAGGTACATCAAACTCTGAACGCATGTTGCGTATTTGTTGAACAAGGAAAATAATTCGATGTACGTTCTGACATTGCTCAATATATCCACTGAACACCATAAAATTCACAGTGCGAATGGGCGACTATGGGTGACCAAATCGTGCCTGTAACCAGCCAGTGGTCCTCTCAGAACCAGTGACGTTCAGTCTAGACATATTCTAGACGCATGGCGACCACCTGCACCTTCCTCACTGTATCCTGCTTCTCCGGGTAGATGAGAGGATGCTTGTGATGGTGTTGCAATGAAAAGCAGTGCTAGTTCGATGAAAGAAAAGAAAAAAGCAACACCTTAAACAGAGTGTAACCCCTGAGCGTAGAACGCGGCACATGAATGTCGTTTCGGGTTGTATTTTTTTTCTTCGCCAGTGCCCCCCCCCATATTATAGAGCCTGCAAACTTCGAGGCACAATAAGTTTCGAGCGCACGCGGATTTCTTGCAGAGGCTTTGCAATTATAAGTGTGGAAAATTCAGCCCATTTGTGAATATAGACGCCCAGGAATTGACATTTCCTCTCGTACTCCTTGGCCCGACATTCCCAAGTGTGTGCAAAGTTATGTAAAATCACAAAACAATTTTTTCTCACCACATGCAAGCTTCGTCAACAATGGGACAGCCTTTTTTACTTTACGAAGCAACGCCACGATGTGAAGATAAGAGTGGGCCACACCCCCATCTGGAAACAGGCTCTCTCCGTGCGATTGGGATGGTCGGAGAGAAACCCGCTGCGCGCCAGCTATCTCGGAGGCCATGGCGGGAAACTATCGTGTTTTCAGCATTACCAGCGAGATGGTGCGATGAGTCCGCGTCGCCAGATCGTCATGACGCGGGGGAGAACGCTCTCGTTTCCCATGCACACATGGCCCCGCGAAGAGGGGGCAGGGTGAACGCTCATGCGTGCGCTCGCTTATCTAGTGGTGGGGACAATCGTACGCCTTGGACTTTCACCGAAACAATTCTGTTGTAGTTATCTCACGGATAAAAGTTACTGCACTCGTTGCAGCCTCCATTTGTGAAAAGGGTGCGCTTTTCAAACACAGCGAAGTAACAACTGAGACGCGTATTCACGTTCATCTGTACCTACGAGTACGTCTCGTGCGTCATTTGTGCGTTAGAAACACGGGACAAGTTTCGATCTGCTTGCCATTCTGGTTCATTATTTTGAACCATCGGGTTAATAATGAACCATCGGGTTCATTATTTTGCCTTTGCGGCGAAGCTGTGACTTTTTTGCCGTCACCACCGCCACCACCGCCATGCACCATATATGTATACGTATATATACATATGAAAACTCAAAAAAGAAAAAAAAGCCACCCGTGCTCGGCAACCAGCTCGTCGCGATGTGCCAACGTGCGCTTATCTTCCACACGTACTTTGCCCTGCGGATGGGGTGGGGGGCGGGGATAGGTGTTTTTGCGCGCGCGCTTATCCTTCAGTGGGGCGAATTGTGCGCCTTCAGCTTTCACCAGAATGATTGAATCTAGTTGCCGCGCACACTAAGATCACTTCGCTCGCTGGGCCGGCCCCGTTTGTGAAAAGAGATTGCTTTTCAAACACAGCCAAGCAACAACTGGGACACTCGTTAGTTCGCCCTTATATCTGTACCTGTGATTACGTTTCATGCGCCATTTTTGTTACAAGAGCACGTTAAGCGTCGAGCTTTAAACGTTCTTAGTTAGCTCTCGTCCTTTCTGTGTTGTTTTCGTGCGTCGTTTGTGTGTCATTTGTGCGTGAGCAATGCACTGCGCATTTCGAACTGCTAGCCGTTCACAGCGTAACATTCCAAGTTGTTGCTATCACATTCACTGCTTCGTCTTTGCGGCGAAACTGACTTTTTTTTTTCTTCGCAGCGCAATGGTGCTTTGCACTGAGAATGTGGGGCAATTTAGTTGAAAGTGACATAGGCTATCGTAGGAAGTGCAACACGCAGACAACAGATTGCCGACGCGTACCTCACGGCAAAATCTCTCGCAAGTCGAGACAAAGCCAACCCTTAACACTAGTAATGTATAGTGATCTAAAGTACCACGAGGCAGGCCTCGACCGCGATCAGAGCGAGGAAATGGTGCATTTGTTACTCTCTGACCCGCGTTCAGGGCAGCTTGAGGATATATCAACGAACCAACAGGCAAGCGTCGTCGATACTGCTCCGAGCTTCCGGGAAGGCAACTTCGTTGTGAGCACGAATGTGAGAGATTCGATCAGCCGCTTCTTTTTCAATGGTGTGCGAAGGTATCTGGTGACCAATGATGGATATCCCACGAGAAGTGATCCTACTGCCCGGTTCAGTAATGCCACGAGCAATCAGGAGATCAGGGTCACTTCTTTATATACTACTAAGAGCAGCCCGGGAGTCCGTGCGAATGGTAGCTTTCGATATGCTAAATTTCTCTCACTCGAATAGTCAGTATCGCATTCAATCACCCCACCCCCCTGGGGTGCGTCCGTAAACGTACACCAATAAAATCTCGAAAAAATCCATTAAAATGTCCCAAACAGGCACCTTGTTGAGACCATTTAAGCATTTCGGTAATTAAAAATGAACGTGGGTAGCATATATGTTGTATCAAGTAGTCTCAGCTCGACACTTTTCAGACTTTAATTATTAACTCGCTGCGGTGGCTCGACGAGAGTAATGCTTCGTTGTTGTACACAAATTTGCTGGTTCAAGAGGAAATAATCATAACGCTTCGTACTTTGGCAGTACTGGGCCCATCCGACATCTTGAGATTAGAAGATGCTGAGCGGCAGTCGTTGCCGGAGCTTTCTGGCCAAGAAAAAGGTGCATTTTTCTTGCACCCCTCGCGGCAGTATCCAATGAAACGTTACTCGGTTGTAATAGATTGTATGAAAACAGTTAGAGCGTTGCGTACTAAGAGATCTACCCGGAAGGCAGCAGCGAAATGGCTTCGACACCGAAACATTGGTTTAATATTTTCTTGCAACGAACATTTCAAATATCACGAAATTTTTCTAGAATATTGTTTGTTGCCAAGAAGATTATAGTGTTGAAACTTCTAAATTAGGCTTGTATCGCAATACGGTTCGCTTATGGGGCTTAACATAGCAAAAGCGACTCAGGCTATGACAGAAACCACACAGGAATGCTCGGGATAATTCGATATCATGGAGTTTTTTAGCGTTCACTGACATTACGTAGTACTAAGAAATTTCGCCTCCATCGAAATGCGATCGGCACGGCTGGGATGAAACCCGCGACTTCCAGGAGCCAACGAAAGAGTTAAAAGGCGGAGCGTGAATTTTCACTCCCTCAAGCTCCCTCTCTTCATACACCTCTGGCCTCCATTTGGAAGGCCGTCATAGAGCGTATTTTTGGTGATGATGATGCTTGTTGCTTTGTGGTGCAAGGGCCATTTGATGGCCGAAGAGCGCCAGTTCATGGGACAAGAGATGTGGACAATTATTGTGATTAGTGGCTGTATAAGGGCCTTAAAATTCCTCGCGTCTAGGCCGTTAAAAACATGGAAGTAATAAAATCATGTCCATGCCGTGAAAAGTGTGTGGTGTTAATGGATGACGAAAGTTTGTGATAATAAACACCATAGTGGACATGTATGGCATTAGCACAAGTGCTTTATAGTTGACACCCTTCTGTCCTAGGGCCAAGAGGCAAGTGCTTTGTTGGGGTAGCCACCGCAGTGGAGACCTCTCTGGAGAGGCCGTGCTACGGAATTCCCGGGTATATGGTATGAAATGTACGAATTTCTCTCAAAAATGCTAACAACGATTTATGTGTGAAAAGCGCTTCCCTACCGACGAACATTGCAGGATGAAGTGGTATCTGTTGTCAGTAGGCTAATTGAAAGTGTTATTTTCTTAGCGTGTCTAATTGTCTACACTGGATGAGAATGTGAAGTACGGTGAGCGGTTCTCCACATGTCACACAAAGGTGCATCGCCACCAGACAAAGGAAATGAATGTGTAGTGTATATACGTCCTGTTATTAACCTTGTAAGCATTACGTCTGTGTGGCGCGATTTTGATACTGGCGGCCAATGACGAAGTTGCGGCTTGATGACATGCAATTTATTACCTGTGTGTGTGTCCCATGTGCTCTGCCAATAACCCCTGCTTTCGTTTTAGAAAAGCTTTCAAGTCGTGCGCGGGAATTGGTATCAATGTATTGGTAGCGGTTTTGTTGGCGGATCCAGCTAGCTGGTCCACCAGAACGTTGCAGACTACAACATGCTGCCTGGATGAGTAGACTGTGCATAAGAGCGAATAAAGTGAGACAACGACAGGGTTTTTGTGTTCTTTAAGAGTTCTCAGAGCTTTTACTACACGTAGAGAATCTGTATATATTATTGCCTTCTGTAGTTTTATCTTTAATGTGTTTAACGGCCGCAAGTATTGCATAAGTTTCGCCGGTGAAAATGCTTGCATCAAAGTGCAGAATGCCGGCTTCCGAAAAGGATGGGCCGACGGCTGCGTACGAGACAGAAGTATTGGTCTTTGAAGCATCTGTAAAGAACTCGGGACATGTGTATTTATGTTGTAGTTCTATGAAGTATGTCTAAATATGTGCAATTGGTGCGTGCTTCGTAACCTCCAAGAAAGACTAGTCGCAGTCTCTCGCCTGCCACTGCCACGGTGGCAGGCATACTGCGGGAGCCATCAAACGGTACTCAAGTGGCACACCGGTTTCCTTCGCTAGGCCCCTCACACGGAGTGAGTAGGGCTGTCTCATAGAAGGTCGTTTCTCAAACACAGCAAGGCTTGACATGTCATTAATTGTGGAATATGAAGGATGTTCCTTGTCCGCGTTCACTTTAAGATAATATTTAAAAGACATGTAACATCTCTGTAGGTGGAGCGACCATTCGTTCGATTCCACGTACAGGCTTTCCACGGGGCTAGTGCGAAAAGCACCCGTAGAGAGACGGCCTAAATGATGTACAGGGTCAAGCATTTCAAGGGCAGTAGGTGTCGCATACTGATGTGCTATTGCCTCATAATCTAGGCGAGTACGTATGAGGCTTGTATATAAATTGATTTCAACACTTCTTGTCACTTCCCCACGTAGTGCGTGACAACACTTTTAGAACATTCATGGCTCTTATGCACTTGTTTTTTAGATACTTGATGTGTGTAATGAAGGTTAGGTTGGCGTCTAAGATTAGGCCTAAGAGTTTGTGTTCGGTATTAACAGAAAGGCGTTGCCCATACAGTTGAATATTGGGTTTCAAATGAATGCTTCTCTCTCTGGAGGACAAGATACACGTGCTCTTTTTGTGCATTCAGTCGGAACCCGTTTTCTTCTGCCCAATTGGATGCTTTGTTCAAACCAAGCTGAACCTGCCGCTCACACATGGCCAGATTACAAGATTTGAAACCAAGCTGGACGTCGTCGACATATGTACAATAAAACTTATTACGAGGGATGGAGAAGCGCGAAGAATTCATTTTGATAATAAAAAGTGTGCAACTAAGTACACCACCTTGCGGCACGCCTGTTTCTTGGAGAAATGTTTGGGAAAGAACGCTGCCTACTCGAACGCGGAATTTCCGGTTTGACAAAAAACTTTCGATTACAGTAAACATTCTGCCACGTACGCCAAGGTGGGACAGGTCTTTTAATATTCCAAAGCGCCATGTATCATATGCCTTTTCGACGTCGAGGAACACAGAAAAGAAGTATTGCTTGTGGACGAAAGCATCTCTCATCTGTGCCTCGATATGAACAAAGTGGTCAGTGGTGGACGTATACCCTCTCGAGACCCGCACTGAAACGGGTTGAGCAAATTGTTTGTTTCAAGGAAATGTACAAGTTGCCAGTTGATAATTTTTCGGAAAGTTTGCACACACAGCTTGTAAATACATTAGGCCTATAACTCGAAACTGAAGAAGGGTCCTTGCCTTCTTTCAAAATGGAAAAAAATAATAGCCTCTTTCCAGGAAGGAGGGATAGCGCCAGAAAACCAGATAACATTGTACAAACAAAGTAAAGTTTTTTTGCGTTTAGATTGGCAGGTTTTTCAACATATCGTACACCACTCGATCAGAACCTGGGGCGGAAACACTGCAGGAGTTTAGTGATATCTGGAGCTCAGCCAAACCAAAAGCCTGGTTGTATGCTTCTTGCTTGGTACATTTGTGTTATAGTTTCTGCTTCTCAATTCTTGTTTTGAGTTTTTGGAAAGCGTCAGCATAGTTTGACGAGCTGGACACCCGTTAGAAGTGTGCGCCGAGGAAGTTCGCCGGATCTTCCAAGCTGTCACCATGTGTGTTTACGAGTGGCAGCGAGTGTACTTGTCTTTCTGCTACCCTACTAACCATGTTGTTGAAAACTTGTGCCAACTTTCCCTTCTGGCCTGCCGACGCGTTCTCCTGCCTTGAGATTTTATTTTCCTAAAGCTGTGAAGGTTTACCGCTGTCGGTGTGTTCCGCAGCAACCTCCATGCCTTGTTATGCTCCTTTCGCACACTTAGACATTTAATGTTCCACCATGCATGGCACACGTCGCTTGCCGGGCAGTCGAGAAGTTTGAAAGATGCACTTGGCTGCGGTGTCAGTAAGAAAAGCTGTGAAGTCTATGCCTAACTGGCATAGGTCAGTTTAACTTAAATAAGTAATGTTATAAAATTGTTCCCAGTCAGCTTTGTTTACCAGCCAATTGGGAACATGTGGATGACATTCATATAATGTTGTTGTACTCAAAACTAAAGGAAAATTGTCACTTCCATATGGATTATTCATCACTTTCCGTGTCAGTAGGGGTAGAAGTGACGGATAGAAAGAGACAGAGAAAGAGAGAGAAAGAGAGAGAGAAAGAAAGAGAGAAAGAGAGAAGAAAGGCAGGGAGGCTAACCAAGCTTGGCTCGGTTGGCTACCCTAGACTTGGGGTGGGGGAAAGGGAAAATAATAGAAAGGAAAGAGATAGAAAAGAAGAGGAGTAAGAAAGAGAAGGATGAATAGTCAGGTCGAGTGGTCTTTAAGAAGTACAAGAGGGATTTCGTGGCTTTGCGCGTATGGGAAACCATCGGCCAAGGTCCCAGGACCTTCGCTCTGTAAGCGGCTGTGAATCCAGCTGACAGGGCTTGGCTTCTATGATACGTCGGTCAGACTGGTATGCTGGGCAATGACATGGAATGTGCTCAAGCGTTTCCTTGCAGGCGCAGATGTTGCATGCCAAAGTGCTCGCCATTCCAAGGAGACGAGACTACGCATTCGTAAATGCCACGCCCAACCTCATGCGACACAGTAAAGTTTCAGCGCATCGTTGGAGCCCGGATGGCAAACGAAGTTGCAAGTTTGAGTCCATCGAATACAGGTGCGTGTTGGAGAAACCCGGCGTATTCCATTGTAGGAGAGTTATACGGTGAGCAAGTTATTGTAGTCGATACTGAGGTCTATAGACGAGTATGTTTTCTTGGCGACATTATAGTCCGTTGGTTCCTTCCTATTTAACAACAGGCACCGGAAGAGAAGATAAAACTGTTCAATGAGACGACCCCGTGCATCACAGCGAGAACCATCCCACAGGCCGCTATGTACGTTCAGCTCCCCAAGGATTAGATAAGGTTCAGGTATAGTTCGTCTATTAAAGACTGGAATTCGCGTTTTTCAAGGCGGTGGTGCGGAGGTATATGTACAAAGAGCAGACGGCGACGAATTTGTTTAGAATAACTGCTCGAACAGCCACCGCCTCGAGGGAAGTTTGAAGGGGTAATTGTGTACATGCTATCCCTTGACTAACTATAACAGCCACACCACCAGATGATGGCATGGCATCATCTCTATCCTTTCGGAAGATTACGTAGTTACGTAAAACGTTTGTGTGTGTTCGTTTTAGGTGTGTCTCTTGTACACACAGCACTCTAAGATTGCATTCATGGAGGAGTTCTTGTAAGTCGTCGAGGTTTCGAAGAAGGCCTCGGATGTTCCACTGTAATATTTCTGCCTGCATATTAAAAAGAGACGCTGCTGTGTGTACAGATAGTAACCTGTGTTGGAGTGAACTTGTTAATTCAGGTGGCAGGACGGTCGCCCGGCCCCGTTAATGGCTTTTTTAATTTTCTTGGCGCTCTCCAAAGAGTCACGCCGCTCTTTCGGAACCAAGAGTACCGTTGTATCGCCCCCTCGGAGGCACTGGATGCCCGCAAGTGCGAGCTGTTGGTTCGGAGTTTAGGCCTCGCCAGGTGAGGTGAATCCTTGAGAAGAGAGGACCCTATAGAGTCTCCGGTCTCAATTCGCTAGGAGGCAGAGTAGATTGAACTACTGCCGCCGTGGGGGCAGGCGCCACAGCCGACGGCTCGCTTTGCGCTGGCCGAAGGAGTGGCGAGGGCTGGTACGGCGTTGCCCCCTGACGCGCCGCATTAGCATTTGTGGGGCCATAAGATGGCGACACTCTTCTTCTTGCTTCTTTGAATGTGATGTTTTCTTTAATCTTCGATGTGATTATCTCTTTTTTCTTTTTTCGAAAATGAACAAGACCGGGAGTATGCAGCACGATTTCTGCCACAGTTCACACAGTGTGACGCTTCTTTGCAGTTGTCAAAATTGGGGCCCGACACTCCACATTGTGCACAAGTTTGGTGACCACGACAGCTTTGTGAGCCATGGACATACCTCTGACATTTAAAACAACGACGTGGGTTATGTATGTATGGTCTGATCGAAGTCTTCGTGTACCCAGTTTGAATAGTTTGTGACAGATTACTGGAGGCGAACGTGAGTATGAGGTGTTTTGTTGGTGTTTGCTTGTTGTCTTTTCTGATGATAATCCTCTGTACATTGGTCACATTCTGACTCTTCCAACCCTCTAGAAGTTCCGCTTCGGTCAGGCCAAGCAAATAAGAGTTAGATACCACTCCACGAGTTGTGTATTGATCTGTGTGGTGTTACAGTGATCGGAGTGTCACCAAAGTTGAAAGATTGTGTAGCTTCTCAAACTGTTCTTTTTCTCGAACTTCGAGGAGGAGGTCTCCGCTGGCCATTTTGGTAGCTTTGTACCCGGCCCCAAGAGTGTCTGTAAGACACCTGGATACTACAAAGGGGGATACAGTTCTGGCTTGCTTGTAACTTTTTTCACTATTTATGACATGAAAATGGGGGAAGTTTTCATTTGATCGGTTGAAAAAACCACGGTGCGTACGCGCTTTAAGGCGGTACGATCACTTAACAGGTGAAAAGCTCTATGCATGCCTGTTTAATTTTCTTCAGAAGCGTTGGTGGCCACCCACCACAAAGCCCAACGAGGGGACGCTACATGTTTGCGTATGCTAAAACGTGCAGACGCCAGCCGCACAACGCTACTATAACCCAATGCGCCTAGACCAAGGTAGACTATTTACACAGGGTTAACCTTAGCCGCCAGGAAGTTTGGAAGTAAACGGAAGAGAGTGGGAGACAGGGCAGATGAAAATTGAGAGATAAAGACGAAGATGTAAGGAGAGAGATATAGGAAAAGGCGACTGCCGATTTCCCCTAGGTGGGTCAGCCCAGGGGTGCCGTCTACGTGAAGCCGGTGCCAAAGAGGTGTGTCGCCTCCGCCTGGGGGCCTTAAAGGTCCAATCACCCGGCATCAGCTCAGCCCCCAGGATCCCCCTTTTCCCGAACACGGCAAAGCCACGCACGGGTAGGCGTGGGAGGGAGTCGAAACCTCCCCGTTAGCTCGGGTTCATGGTGTCGCTACACACCAAGAGCCTGCTTACGCAGGCGCCCCTGTGGGATATTTTTGGTGATACAGCAGATTGCTGCTATTGGCAGATATCCGATGTAAACCAAGCGTGGCGTTTAGATCAGATACTCTCCTGGCTACAGTGTGCCGCCACGTGCCGGGCGCGCTCTCTCTATATATGACGTGGAGAAATTTCACATTACCAACACTAGCGTGCCCCGGAACCCCACCAGGAAAAGTAATCGCATTTCGTGACTCCCACTCAAAGTTGTGACGCGCACGTGACTTACCTTAAGTCTCCTTTCTTGTCCTCATTCTCTGTGTTTTGACGATCAACGTAGAACTTACATTAAAGAAACCCACGTTGTCTAAATTCCAGAGCCCTTCACTACGGCGCCTCTCATAATCATATGGTGGTTTTAGGACGTTAAACCCTAAGTATAAATCTGATAATCATATCGTGGCTTGGGACGTTGAACCCCACATATCAATCAATCAATAAATCAATTAATCAGTCAATTAACGTATAACTTAGAAATTCAAATTACTTCTGGAAGGCACACGACGATATTGCAGTGGCGACAAATAGCAACCTGGGCGGCTTTTGTTTATGTTATCAGGTGCTCAATTGTGCAGTAGTTTGACAATACCTATAGTTCGGTATGTCGCGATGCTACAAAAGAATTACCATACTGAGAACGAAATATTTACGTCTTCATATTCTATAAGGGTCTGCGCTTTGTTATGTTCTAGTTATCTGATAAAACAAAAAGTTCCCCTTGACAAGAAGTTAGGCTCGCGACAACGAGTACGTGCATCCCTGGAAGAGCCCTAGCTACCCTCATTGTACGGCAGTAAACTTGAGTGCGCCTTTGTATATACAACACACGCACGCGAGTTTGCAATTGAGCAAGCAGAGTTTTGCTGCCTTCTCGTGGAATACAAAAAGTCATCGACTAATTACATCGGAAATGGGTGCCAAAAACTACATCAATGATACTATTGGCATATTTTTTTACTCGCGAAAATTACGAAGTATAATCGCTACCACGTTCACCTGTACAACTTCTTCTTGCACGCTTTAAATATACAACTTTGTACTACATCGAAAAATTCTCACAAAATTCAATGGTGTGGGTGGGCGCCTATGGTTAGAAGGGTAACGTTTTGACTGCATTAATAAAATTGGTATCATAAAATTTGGTCCGCGTTATCTTTGATGACGTTTCCTTGTGCCATTACTGCCTTGAGGAGAAGCTGGCTGTGGTGTAAAAATGATCCTTTTTTTTCCCTTTTGTCTGCCTCGGATACACGTCAGCTCTACGCACAGGTGTTTAAGTGACGGATCACACTTAGTTATACGCTATTAAACCAGATTTTTCTTGTATAAAACTATATGATATTCTAAAAATGATCCCTTTTTTTTCCTTTTGTCTGCCTCGGATACACGTCAGCTCTACGCACAGGTGTTTAAGTGACGGATCACACTTAGTTATACGCTATTAAACCAGATTTTTCTTGTATAAAACTATATGATATTCTAAAAATGATCCTTTTTTTTCCTTTTGTCTGCCTCGGATACACGTGAGCTCTACGCACACGTGTTTAAGTGACGGATCACACTTAGTTATACGCTATTAAACCAGATTTTTCTTGTATAAAACTATATAAAATTCTACCTCGAACCACCATCGTGATTTTGAAGGTTTATAAGAGCAAACGTTTGGAAAATCTGGCGAGGATAAAGTGCGGAAAAGTAACATACGGCGCTAGTGTTTATGGCCTTGTGTTTTGCCATTGTTACGAGTTAAGGTGCTTAAGTTATAACTCTGAAGGAGGACTAGTCAACAACGCAACGAACATAAGCAGCAGCAGAACACGGGCAAGCTCAATGATGCACACGCCGCAGCCGGCGGAACACGACCAAGGGGCAAGGGGTCAAGTTGCGCAACATGTGTAACATGCGGGGAAAAGCTTGCACGAATTCGGGTCGCATTCCTGCCTACAACGTTAGCCAAGCCCGTACTGTCTCATTCACGGAGGAGAAATTTGGAGGGAGCCATTTGACTTTCATTAGCCTCTTCTTGGCATTCTAGGAAGCTGGCCGTGTCCTGCCGGGCGAATCGAAGGCGGCCGCTACGAGACGAGCACGCGGGCTGGATATGCCTCGCTGAGTACAGCCTCCGCTCGCTGCCTCGCTAAGTTCCGCGTTTGTATACGGCAACCTCCAGATTTCATCCACCGAGTTCGGCCAAGTGCCGCGTCAAGCCGCGCACGCCCCACTGCGGCCGAGAACATATACCACGGCGTGCTTTCTCTTGCGAGACGAACGTTGCTTCGAGAAAGCTCAGCCGAGTGCTGCTACAGCTTCTTCTTGACGCCGAAGTGACCTGCAAGTCGTCCTTTGAGAAGCGAGCTACCCGAAGCAGGCCCTCACTCGAGACACTCATGACGCAAGTCATATTTGAGCGGATCAAAAAGAGCCGTGTTGCAATGTTTACTCTCACTACACGTGTGGGTCTGTGAATCTTAAAGTACTGAGGAAGGACCATGGGAATGGAGCAGTTGCATATAGTGAGCAGCTGTTTTCTGGACACGAGCAGACGCGAGCTTATAATAATTTTCTTTCTCACTCCTCTTTAAGTGACATAATCCCCACTTTAAGCGACATTGCCGAGGATAAGAACAATGTTCATACCAGTGCGCTATAGCCTTCTAGCGCCACACTATTATCAGAACCAAGGTTGTCAGGCAGATTAGCATAGCTGTAACTTCGGTGACGATACTGTGCGGTTAACGTCGTCATTACCTACAGCGAGGGCGGGAGTTCTTCATAATGTAATATAGCCTGTCATGACCATGGCACAATGCAATAGCGAGGCTTCACGAAACACGTGTTGGTGAAAAGGTAATTATATTCCTAGCCAAAATAATAATAATAATAATAATAATAATAATAATAATAATAATAATAATAATAATGCCCTTGACTATTAGGTCATAGTGTTGCTTGAGTAGCAAGCCGGGGTACTTGCCCTCGTATGTCACCATGGTCCGCGTTTGAGAATATTTTCAGCTTTCTCTAACTACAGGTGTGCGATATGTATAGCACGGGCGCAGAGGTATCCGTTGAATGTGCTCGCACGTATAGAATGAATAACCTTGAGTGAGCGAAAGAATGGCGTCTGAGAAACATGATTGCCGTAATACGCACGCTTTTCGATGTTTCACCGTATGCTTTATGTTTTTCAGGTTACTAGATTAATTTTATGCATCGTGAACTTACAACGCAACACCAGAAACAATATAGGACAGGGAAAGAGCAAAAGAGAAAAAAAAAGCAGCGCCGTCTTTTCTTTCTCTTTTGCTCCTTCCCTGTCCTGTATTGTTTCAGGTGTTGCGCTGTAAGTAAGTTCACGATGAATCCTAACCAACTGGCCCAACTTACCGTCTTACTATATTAATTTTATGCATGCATATACAACCACTACGGGCTGGCGTATACTGGGAATGTGTAAGAAATAATTGCGTGCCGACAACGCTAGCTCCGCACCAAGTGCGATAAAGACAAACTATCTATAATAAAAGAGCTGTAATACACGCAGAAACGCGGCTGCATCGAGTATAAAATGAAACTTTTCGTCGCCTCGTTTTACTTCTAGCTTCCACGAACTATAAATTGATCCGTGTCATTAGATACGTGAAAACGCTCACGTGCGCAGCTTTTTTTTTCAAGACTGTAATGAAAAAAAAAAAGTGTCACTTCTTTCTTCTTTTCTTAGGCCGCCGCTGCGGTTCCACCTCTTTCATTTCGGCGCGGCAGCTGTTTCCGCTATTCTCGTCCTTTTCGTCCTTTCATCACCGTCCTTGTCGTTTGCACATGCAGCGCACGTACGGGGCATCAAAACGAGGCGCGATTCAGTTACGTCGAGAACGTGACGCCTTCATTATCCGGTAAACGAGAGACTGGAAAGTGCGGCGAGTTCGCGCTTTGGGATGAGAGGGGCGTCTATAGCGAGAAGACCCTACCATACTGCAGGTGACATTACTCAGCTTAGAGAAATGCCTATAGGGTAACAACAGACACGGCGAAAGAAAAAAATAGCAATATAGTTGCAGTAATATTCAAATATAAGAAAGGAAGAAAGGAAGAAGGAAAGAAACAAAGAAAGAAAGAAAAAAAGAAAGAAAGACAGAAAGAAAGAGTGTTTGTTATGCGGGCAGAACATCTTCAGAAAGGCATGAAATCAACGTTGCAATTGCTGGCCAGGACACTTTGCTATTCCGTATATGGTAAAGTGTTGCAATGAACTACCGAACATATTTGTAAGCTCGTCCTATATGCGTAAAACATTAACGTTTTTCGGCCATTCCGGTTTCACTGACTTCTCTCTTTGTTTGGATACGGGGTTTGTTCTGGCAGCCTTTCATTATACTGCGTTTTTCCGCCTTACGCAGGCTACACATGGATGCGTGTTCACATGTAGTTTCCTTTCCGTTAATCCTTGCACGCCCCCCCCCCCCCCATGTTAGATGTCGCAATTTGTTCTCAATTGTGCTTCCCCTTCATTACTGTACTGTGCGCACACACTTCCTACGAAAGGGTAATTAACTATCGTAGTCACCCTCATTGTAACTCACGCTGCATCAGTACCGCACGATATATTCAGACGAACGACATAGCTATATTGCTACGCAGGCACGAATGTTTATATATTATTGTCCGTGACGCAGTCTGTTGGCCAGCGACAATGCGTTAACCCTATCATTGGTAACGTGCCTTTACCTATAGCGCCGAATGCATCGTCAGTCTGAGTAACTGAAGCCGACATTTGGTAGGGAAAAATGTGACGCAGCAATTTCTCTGTAGGCTACTTGTTTTCGACATCCTTTCACCGCTAGTTAGTGTTCCAATCTGTAACTCCAACCAGAAGCACGGAATGTCATTAGTGCATTGTTCCCGGTAAGGCCCGCTTTCACTCACGTCGAACTCTCGCTGTAGCTCAATTTAACCGACTCATTGTGTGGGTCAAGAACGACTCAATGATTACGCATGGCACTCAGACGTAAGCTAATGCCTCGAAGGTTGTTACTTCAAGTACGATTTAAGGGTGCATGCTCCCCGTGTGTTAGGGCGCGTTAAAGGTGCCTCGAGATGGGCAAATGAGAGAGTAAGAGACAGAAGAAAAAAAAATGCACCGGGAAACTAAAGTGCCCACGGATTACACCACTTTCACTCACGCATTCATTTTTTATGCCGCGTCTCGGTGGTACCAAAGACAAAGAAAAGAAAACGCAGCAATGGCAAAGAGCGAAGTGTTCTTGTGCATGTATGCACAAGCAGGTGCGCTCACAATTCCACCGGATGCGCTGTTTTGCAATGGAAAAACGCTCGCTTCAAGCGCTCGAGCGTTTGCTCCGGCTGCGCAGGGAGCGCGGCGAAAGCGGCGAAGAGTCGACGGGAAACGGCAATCAAGCTGGTGCTCAGGCGCCCGTTGGGAATAGCGACGGGAAGAGGAAAACAAAAGGGGCGAATGGGAGTGAACGCATTCCCGATGGCGCGCCGCGCCACTGCAGGAAGTGTTGCGCGGTGTCTCTCAGGGAAAGCAAATAACAGTGGCGCTGAATGAGAGGAACTCCACGAGTTCCCTGCGATTACCCACAGGGAATCCTAGAGCACCGAATAAACGTTCTTTTCATTCGAATGGATGATGATGGATAGGAAACGCTTTTGTATTCGGTCCGGCTGAAACGTGTTCGCATCTCATAGAGGTTAGAGCGCGTCGCCTGTCGTATATTATCGAGGTGAGCGTCTCGTCTTCTGCGAACATTAATGCACTGACATTTACGCAGCAAGTGCGAGTCCAGGAAAAGTAAAACAACAACGAAAATCATAACGGTTGCATATGAAAGGGAGACGCGTGCCAAGAGGCAGCGCCCGCAAGCGGAAAAATGATTGGACAAGATTTTGGAAGGAGCACCAGTTCTTGTGTACATTTATTTGCAGACCAGTTGAACCAAACGGATGTAATTAAATAATTAGCGTATTTGTAGGCTGCTAATTTCATGGAAACATTATGCGAATGCTCCCACCTTTGAGAAGTGACAAAGTGATCACACTGAAATGAGGTGGCTTGCGTGCATTTGTCGCTTGTTTTTCCGAAGTATTTTCACGCGAAGCGCCCATTGAGAGACCTGGGGTGATGGTGTTAAAATAACCAAAAATGAACAAATCATTATATATATATATATATATATATATATATATATATATATATATATATATATATATATATATATATATATGAGCAATGCGATTTCCGTCCTTCTAGCACCAATATTCGCCGTCAGTGTGCGAATGCCACAATGACAGATAACGCATTTTTTTCTTTGACTTGCACTACGATCATCTCGTTTTTTTTGGCGATGATGACACGCTGCTTTATACATTTATTCATCTTGAATGACAGAAAATTTGCCTTTTCCAAAGATGTCACTTTTGCACAAGCGTACATTTAAGACTGACATTTGTTTTCTGGAATGAATTTCCATACTTGTCAGCCTTCTTATTTGAGCCGAGTAATTAAGCCTGGAGAACTTGCTGGTTTACCTTTCGCCGTATTTTCCACTTGACGACGCGTTTCACGTCACTTTCGACGTCATGACCGTTTCACCATAAGCCGCCATATGCTCAGCTCTAAATGTATTCTTTATTTTCTTTATTTGTAGCAGAAACACACGACGCTTTTTTTATTCTGTACGAATTAAGTATGGAGTGACAGACACTCATTGATGCTTTTGAAAGCACCTGCCATGCGTTGCTTCCCACGATTTCAACATATTTCCCGCCACTTGTGTTGAAGCCGCGGCAGATGGTCTGATTTGGTGCCACCTGTTGCTTACAGAACATCTCGGTTTCGGTTGTCGTCGGCTCAGCGTGAAAAAACTCTATAGAGCAGGTGATGTTACGATACGAAGGCGCCTTCTACTGGCGACCTACGTTTTACGGTGGCGAAGAAAACTGTGCCACTTTATATAGAGATTGTTATGAACGTGCTTAAAGTGAAGTTTGAAGCAACACAAACACACTCGATGAACTCTACTTAAATTCGGCGAGAGCGCGAAATATATTTTGAACAGCCAGAAAGCCTGTCATGACTTCGATTACAAAACCCAAAGCGGTTAGCATTTGCAGATGGATGAATCAATGGATGAAAAAAGACTTTATTAAGGTTCTTTGGAACGCGCTCTAGAGCACGCACTGGGACACTCCCGCATCGGAACAAATGTTCCGGAATTGTCACTGCAGAATCAGTACGAACCTGAAATCTTTACACCTTTTCGTGACCCCGAAACGGAGTGGGAGTAGAATGGCGACAACGCTAGGAGGAATGGAATGAAAATAGAATCGCATTTTCCACGGAATGTTATTGTAATTGTACTACGTCTTTTCTTGAAAATACAGCACATTTTTGTCGACGTACTGTTTTTCAAACTTCAAACATTACTAAGTGAGAACCTCGAATTTCACAATAAACCAGTAATTTAAAAAGGCTTGGCTGGTTACAAGCATAACATTTATAAGCAGCGCACTTGCTATAATTACGGCCTTATATTGATTGTGTTGCTCCGATGTTTTGCTCTATCCTTCGTGTAACCACGGCTCCATGCCATGAACCATCTTGCGGAACCATACGGTGGCGGCATACCCTCCTTACACCTTGTAATTTTCCCCTTCAATGGCGCCACAGTCACCCACTGTCTCCCGATCTTCCACTTGGTTTTTGCTTCTGCCGTCGTCGGCGATTCAGACGCATGTTATAAAAATGGCTTCTTTAAGGGTTGATGCGTATTGACACCGGTGTGATGCTTGTGTTTACTGCAAGCTTTCGTATACAAGTTTGCGTGCACTCTCGCCACATATTGCCCCCCCCAACATACACTTTTATTGCGATCGCAATCTTAGGTACACTCTCCACTGTATTTTGCCGCCAGCGTCGCCGTCACTCACTGTATATATATATATATATATATATATATATATATATATATATATATATATATATATATATATATATATATATATATATAACACAAGAAAAAAATCCCGCAAAAGACTCCAGCGGACGGAACCACATGTGCGACCTCTGAAACGAGAGTGCGAAACGTTAACCACTGAGCCACCGAGGAGCTCGTCCTCGAACATTCAAACAGCAACTATTTATATCTACCCTTTACCGCTGGTGATGGGCATCTCGGGGGGGGGGGCGGGGTAACTATCATGTTTTCAGCATTACCAGCAAGATGCAATGTGCGCGCGGCGGCGCGCGCTCTGCTCTCCCACGTCTACTTTGCCCCCTCAGAGTGGAGAAATTGAATGCTCGCTCACGCACCCTTATCTCACGGTGGGACAATCGTACGTCTTGGCTGGCGTTGGGCTTTCACTGGAACGTTTCTGTTGTAGTTACCGGGCCCGCAAAGGTCGCTGCAATCGTTGCACAGTCTCCGTTTGCAAAAAGGGCACGCTTTTCAGGCACAGCGAAGTAACAACTGACACGCTTATTCGCGTTAATCTGTACCTGCGACTACATTTCGTGCATCATTTGTGTGTGTGAGAAACGCGGGGCAAATTTCGATCTGCTTGCCATTCAGCGTGTCACCTTCAAATTTGTTGTTATCACCTTCATAGCTTCGCCTTTGCGGCAAAGCTGTGACATTTTTTTTGCAATACTGTCTACCCTGTCGACACACATGGTCGCCCTTTGTTTCAAGCTCTATCGCAAAGGTCTGTAGGTCAGCGCAGCACACATTATTACAAAACGAATTGTGTGCTGTGTGAGCTGCGTGTGCTATAAACTGTTGTGCAAGATGAACCGTACAGAGAGAGATAGAATATACTACTGAAAGCGTTGGTTCGGGTAGCCAGCCAAAGAAGGCGATCCCACGTAACCAAGGTGGCGCCTCTCCGAATCTACACGCGACAATTCGCTAAGTCGTCACTTTGGCATTAAAGCATTCAAGCTTAAACAATAATAAAACATCATACGTTTAAACATGCACTCTTAGAAAAAAGGCCTGCTTATTTACTAACTAAACACTAACCCTTTACTTGTCACAAAAATCACTAACCTCCTAGTAAGTAAATGTCGTAAAAGCTGATTAGTGAAACTTGCTAGTTTGCAAAGTAGTTGGTAATTATGGTTGATTCAAATAAAACACTACGGAAGTTTTAGTTAAGGGGCATTTATTGTGCATGTACATTGCCACATCAAGACTATTTCATTACACAAGTGTATACAGGGTAATAAGCAAAGCGCAAATTACCACGTAAAATAATTAGTGGCCACTAATTACTTCAGGTAATTATCATGAAAAGCACGCATCATAGCAACACACATAAAGGCATGAACGAATCGCATACGAGCTAGGACACGCACGCAAACGCGCACAAAGGATATCAAGACTTAGCCGGTATTGTATACTGTAGCCGACGTTTGAAGGCTATTTATGCTCCTACTTTGAAATAGCACACTGTGTACTGATTAGCAGTCATAGAATTTATAAAATTATGGACGTTTTGTACACATCATCGTCTACCCGTCCATATATATATATATATATATATATATATATATATATATATATATATATATATATATATATATATATATATATATATATATATATATATATATATATATATGTGTGTGTGTGTGTGTGTGTGTGTGTGTGTGTGTGTGTGTGTGTGTGTCGTCATTTAGCACAAAATTTTTATTGCAAAGTAATCGACAAAATTAAGATTGGTCTAAATTTATCTCAAGGGTGTCACGATTACTGCAAGATATACGGAACTGTTTACGAGAGATCAGGCAACGTATGTGGCTTAGTAGTTACCTACTTAAAAAAGACCAAAAATTGCATTCCTGGTTAGGAACGCAAAAGTTTCAAGCTTTACTAGCTGCTGGCTCTAGTAAAAAAGGTTCCAGTTTTGCCGCAAAGGCGAAGCAATGAATGCGTTAGCAAATAACTACAAAGTCACGCGCAGAATGGCAAGCAGATCGAAACCTGTCCCACGTTTCTCACGTACAATTGACGCACGAAGCGTACTCACCGGTACAGATGAACGCGAATAAACGTCTCAGTTGTTACTTCGCTGTGTCTGAAAAGCGCGCCCTTTTCGCAAACAGAAGCTGTGCAACAATTGCGGTGACCTTTGTGCGCCCAGTAGCTCTAACAGAATCATTCCGGTGAAAGCCCAAGGCGAGCCAAGGCGTACGATTGTCCCACCGCGAGATAAGCGCGCACGCTAGCATCCACCCTGCTTCCTCTCCGCGGGATAAAGTACGCGTGGGGGATGAGAGCACGCGCCACCGCGTTGTGACGATGTGGCGACGCGCACTCATTGCGCCAACTTGCTGGTAATGCTAGAAACACGATCGTTCCCCGAGATGCCCGTCACGAGCGGTAAGTGGCAGATATAAGTAGCTTGCCGTTTGAACGTTGAAGGAGGTGCTTCTTCGTGGCTCAGTTGTGAATGCCTCACACTCATGCTTCAAATGTCCCACGTTAGATTCTGCGTGCCGGAGTCTTTTTCTGAATTATATTTCCTTCTAGCGTTTTCACTTATATAGATACTTATATATACGGTGAGTGACGGCGATGCCGACGCCGGTGGCAAAATCCAGCCGAGATTGTCCATACCATGGCTATCGCAATAAAATATGCTGCGAAGGCAGCAAAATAGACTCGAAACAAGTAAATGTATGCATTGCCAACTGTTTCCTAACTATTTAAAGATTGTGCTTACCATGCAAATACCATAGGTAGCGGGAGAACTACCCCTATAGGAACTGGTAGTGTGGTTGTTCTGCACAAGATGAGTCACCAAGCTACTATACCTCGACCGTGGTAACGTGTTTCGCATAGATTTACAGTTCTTGTGCTTCTGATGACCTCAGCCTTATGTTATTAGTCATTCTTAGCTCGATGAAGCCGAAGGGATATGCTTTTTCTACGTTGAGAAATTATAGGAATGAAATCGACCTGTGTGGCCATTCCCGGAGTGGGAAAAGGCTAAGTTTTTCATTCCGAGGGATTCAAAAGAATAGAATTCCGGCAAGTTGCATTTGCCCGGAATGGAATCGGAATGGAATTGAGGTGCCCATTCCACAACACTTATTGCACCACAAAACCAAATCGCTCTGCTGGGACACAAGAAAATCCATCAGCTTCTGACGAAACACACAAGATTTTTCGAAGTTGCCTCACTTTAGCTATAAAAGTGGTTAAGAAAACACACACAAAGTTCAATGTGACGTTTCTCGACATATGTGCGCAAGTCTCGGAAGGATCTATCATGGTATTGGGAGACATAGGTTTGAACAAAAAAACCGTGCTGAATTTAACAATGTTTCATCGCTCAAAATCGACCCTTTTTTGCCAGCCCTCAAAAGACTACGTAGGACCCTACACGGAAGGGTTAAATTATCTTACCACGATTTTAAACAGATAACTAGAATAAGTGCACTCTAAGAAGATAATAGATTACTTTGATTCATTTTTTTGCACGTTTTGATTTGCCACGTAAATGAGTTTCTAATTTGCCACGTAAACAGACATGTGAACTCTCTTTGGGGACCATATTACTTGTGGTGCCCACGAGAGAGTTAACGTATTCATTTAAAGAGAGTCATTTACGCGGCAAATCAGGACTCACAGAAAGGAGTGAAACATACTTTTAATTTTCTCAAGGTGTAGAGTAAGCCGGATTATTGTGCTATAATTCTTGGTCATGAAATTATTAGCCGTAGACCAAAGAACCCTGCGCTAAACCAATATATTGTAAACATGAAAAAAAATCCGCTGTTAACCTCTATAAGCACTGCAGTTGCAAAATGACGATGAGAAATAGGGATGTAATTTGTTCTTCAAAATTAAAAATATCAGCGGAACAGACATCAAAATAAAGAGGGTAGACAACGACAGGAGTATACTCATATATATTATAGTATATTCACACTAAATTAGCGATGCCGCTTCACGAAGCGACTCTGTTCAAAATGTTCGGATTCGCTGCCAGGCCTTCAGATGTGTCGCATTCCCGAAATTCCTCGGACCACGTCTACATAAACACCACTTGCCCTCCGTGTTGTTCACTCGGCACGAAATGAGCACGACTTGGCTATCTCTTGCTGATAACGTTGGCATAAACCGGAGCAGCATTTTACGCCATGCCACGTCGAAAAAGAGCTTCATCCGGGCTGGCAAATGGGCGCGGCGGATGCATGCCTGCCGGGGTGGCACTCAAACAGCGCCGAATGCTTGCATTCACGTACGCGGTACATAAGAGAGAAAGATATAAATTATGTGAGGAAGGCAGGGAGGTTAATCAGAAGATAAATATAATTAACTAACAGTATAGGCCATAGCGGAAACGTAACAGCATCAGCAATGAAGGAACACAGCAGAGAAAATAAAAGAGAGAAATAGATTAAAAGGAAACGCAGCGAAGTTAACCAGGTACGAGTGCTATCGCCAAGTACGACAGAACGATCGTTATATTTCGAAAACAGGCGCGTGAGCCAGCAACCGAGCACGCCGCAGGAGATCACGATCACTATAATCATGATGAATTGTATGCACAGGTGAAGATGATGAACTACACAGTCAGCGCTCACACTAACCTCCCCCCTTCCCTTCACGAAAGCGGTCAGCAAGATGTCCGTTCAGTAAGGGTACGAGCGCCGGAAATCGGGCTGCAGGCGAAACACATGGGCGACTTTTGCACGGACCACACGATATCCACATATTCTTGTTCAGTGATGTAATTCCGTTCCGCAGGACAGAGAGTACGGCTCGCATAAGCCACAACTTGCTCTAGCGAATCCTGGTCACGCCGCAGCAGAACAGCGCCAATTTCAGGCCCACTTGCCTCAGTGTGTAAGATAGTAGAAGGTGCTGTGGGGTCAAAATGGCGAAGAACTGGCCCTCACGTGAGGCCAGGCTTCAGAGTCTGGAAAGCAGCTTCTCAGTCGTGTGTCCAAACATATGATGCACTTGTGGCCAGGAGTTGATGAAGAAGAGCTGAGATAGTGAAAAATCACGGACAAACCAGCGAAAGTAAGATGCTTAGCCGAGAAAGCTTTGAAGGTATTTTAGCGTGGTGGGTTTAGAAACACGGCGGCCACTTTGTCGGGATCAGGTTCAATGCCAAGCTTGCGGACAACGTGACCTAACACTTTGATGCTGCGGCTCGCAAACCGACAGCTCTTGGTATTTAGCAGGAGACCGTTTTTGGATAGACATGTGAGTACGTCGTCTAGGCGTTCTAGGTGTTGCTAGAAGCTGGATAAAAAAATGACGATGGCGTTCAGGTGACAAAGACAAGTCTTTCGTTTTAGGCCCAGCAGTAGGGAATCGATCATTCGCTCAAATGTGGCTGGGCATTGCAGAGCACAATATGCATCACATTGAATTCAAAGAGGCCATCAGGAGTAGCAAACGCTGTCTTCTTTTTATCGCACTCATTTATCGGGACCTGTCAATAGCCAGATCATAGGTCGAGGCTTGAAAAGTATTCTGCACCCTGTAAGGTGTCAAGGGCATCGTCAATCCGAGCGATAGGATATACATCCTGCCCACGGCAAGTTATCTTTTCACCCACTTTTATTTCTTCTCATTTACATTAAAATTAGCCTAATAACTTCCCCTATACCTTCCTTGGCATTATTGTCTGTTAGATCTCATTAATATTGTGTAAAACACGAAAAACGAGCCCTTAAGTATATACTTGTTTCCCTTATTCATTAACGAGGGTCTCGTACTGGCAGAATTGGTGCCTCTAGGTTGTATACTGTGGACTATTGATCAGCTGCCAATTAGTAATAAGTTCACGTGCTACGTGACGCCAAACAGGCTCATAAGGAGTGTACCACACTCGCCGCCATGGCTACTAGTGGCGCTGACTGACACCCCCATGTTTAAATTGACATAGATACCCAATAAAGTGGCTGGGGGGGGGGTGGCTGTCGTGGTAGCTCAGTGGTAGAGCATCGAACGCGTTATTCGAAGGTCGCAGGTTCGGATCCTGCTCACGGCAAGTTATCTTTTCACCCACTTTTCTTTCTTCTCATTTACATTACAATTGGCCTAATAACTTCCCCTATACCTTCCTTGCTTGGCATTATTTTCTGTTAGATCTCATTTATATTGTGTAAAACACGAAAAACGAGCCCTTAAGTATACACTTGTTTCCCTTTATATATATATATATATATATATATATATATATATATATATATATATATATATATATATATATATATATATATATATATATATATATAGCGAGAGAGAGAGAGAGAAACAAAAACCACTAACACATATGCACACACACGCAGGACGTTCCAAACAGAGCCGCTGAATGTGATGGACACATTGAGGTGCAGGAAGCGCAGTAGCACTTGCACTGCCTTCTGTGACGTTATGTTTTGTCAATGCACAGGATTCTTCCTTGCGAAACAGTTCAGCCATACAGTTTATCAAATGCGTTGTAAACCACTTCTGCGAGCAGTACTGTGGGCAGCCGCGCATAATATTTTTTGTATTGTTTCAGAACATCTCGTTGTCATTTTTGTGTCGCATAGCTGCCGGCGCACGCTATCGTTCATCAATATATATCTCGAGAGCTCCATGCCTAATTATTACGTTATCTTTTACTTCTAGTATTTGGAATGCCCACGAAGTGTAGCACTATGCCAACACGTACGTCTAACATGCACGAGTGACTGTTCAGGTCCCCGAAAGGTATTGCGGCAGTCCCCTTGTACGGGACATTACTGAGGCGTATGGACAAACCCCATGAGCCATGAGAGTAACTCAGAAACCTGGATCAATTCAGCTCTCGCGAGAGAATAAGGGAGAGCAGGTTTTACAAATATTTTTACCGGTATGGTCATTCTACGCTCTTCAACTTCCTCAGCGGGCCGACTGGCACACTCTTGTGTTCGTGACGCAATGTGACCACAACGTACGCTCGTGTTAATTTACTTTTTCAAGTCCATAAAGTTGCACCGTATCACTCAATCATTTTGAACGGATTTTATAAAAGGTGTTCCAGATGATTCTTTGAGTCACTTTTCAAATACATAGCCGTCATGTCGAAGTTACAGAGCTGCCTGAACAGACACACTGGTGTTTCTTCTGCTAAAGCTCACTATTGATGAAGGTATCTGGTACGAATAGCTTCAAAGATGTCCGCATCGGCAAGACCGAGTACGCAAGCCCACGACGACAGGAAAGCGCCCTTACTGAGACTGTTACAATGGTATAGCGGTGATAAAGCCCTGCAAAATATTTATTTGTTTGTTTATGCGTCTTTATGCATGCGTTCACTAGAAAACTCTACATACCCTCCTCTTGAGTGTATACAGAGTCCAAAAATAAAAAACCCTAAGGTGTCCAATCTGCAGGTGCGTACGTAGTTGCCCAGTACACGGAGTTTTATTCAAAAGGCTCCTATGCACTTTCGATGACATCGAATCTCCTAACTTCCGTTCTTACCATGTTCGCACAACGCATAGAACGTGAATGCAAATATAAACGCAAATTTCGGCGCCTGTATCAGCAGGGTGAACGTAGCGAGAACGCGACAGCCTGTATATTTTCCACCTGAACAGGATGGTTCACGTGTTTACGCGCTAGGCGACAATCTAGAAGGGGAACGAGCAAGCGGCACGGAACACGCACTCGCGCATACCGATGCTGCAGCTATTGAAATCGAACGGAAGCAGCAACGTTGGTACGAGGGCCCCACTCAGTGCCCCAGGCACACACGTGAATAGTGGATTATTTTCTTCAAAAAAAAAAAGGACAACGCGTTTCCTCCTCTCTTAGAACGTGTTACGCGGCAAGTGCGCGGACAACAGCCGACGAATGTCGCACACGCCAACACGGCGTGAGCTAAACAAGGGATTACAAAAGTGGAGGCACACCGTACCGACCCGCGCTATCGGCGTGAGGGCTCCTTTGTAGTCTTACGAAATCGGCCTGCACCGCGTGTCATTTCCGCCAGTCTATGACAGCCCCCCCCCCTAAAAAAAACAAAAAAAAACGTTTAGCTGTGTTTCCATTGAGCCGAAGCAATGAAAAGGGGTTGTTTTCGAAAAATTATCCAGCCGAACTAAATTCGTAACTAGCGCGTTAGCCCTCTTCTTTCGCCGTTGTCGGTGTATACGTTATGCAGTCATGAAGTTCCCTAAGAGTCTAGCTGCTCGAGTAAACTTTTAAACGTTTTTTTTTTCGAATACCGTGCTTCAAAGGGCTTGTCAGCTCCTTTCTTTGTTAAATGCGAGCTGGGCTATCAAAGCTGCAGTTAAAAACTCAGTAATGTACACGTCGTGCATAACCTTGGATGTTGACGCGGAGCAAGTCAGTGGTAAGAGATCGCACGCTGTGAGGCTAAAAATGCGGGGCTGCGTTGGCTTCTTTTGCGCCTGTTTTGTTTTTGAATATTGAATTTCTTTTAGGCATGAGGTGTTGCGGTAGAGTGTTTTTCCACTCGAGCGTTCCTTCGCATCAATCTAGGCATCTAGCCGTTCTATGACGAGAGAACTCAACTTGTGGCTGGAACGGAGGTGAGTGAAACAGCTGTGGTTATTGATTACCAACCGAGTGTGTAGCATACGTGTTCAATGTATTAAGCATTGTTATTTTGCGTGCATTTCTTTTACCGCACATGCGATACTTTCAATGTCACAAGTGTGTTATTTATTGTTTCGCATTCTTCGTATTAAATTTCTTTCAACGTTAAACTTCATGTGTCGTCAGAAAACGAGCAGATCATCCATAGTTCTCAATTATTCAACATACTTCAAGCCTCGTTAGGGATGTAAATGCTGAATAATCGAAAAATTTTACAATTAGGTGGAACACAAATACTTGTAAGAAATTACATCCGAATGTGGAACCTAGTATCAAATATTTACGATAGAAAGACCAAAAAAATTGAAACTGAAATTTTCAATAAAGTCGCGAATTTGTAAGAGAAAGGTCGGGGGCTGAAGATCGAAGAAGGAATAGCAAAACTCGATGACAAACGCGGTGCCGACCGTGCAAGCCAGCCACTCGACCTGCCCTCAAAATAAGGAAACAAATAAAATGGGCCATGTTTTGTGAGTAGAAACACGTGCATCCATCATACTGCCGCATCCCATACATAGCTGTGGGGCGTGCTTCTGTTCACGCAAAATTGACATGACAAAACAACATCTGTTGAAAGCTTGTCTTGGCAATACGCTAAATGCAACCCGTAAATGCTGAGAATGACCATTACCACGCGAACAAAAGAAAAAAACTCATGTACAATAAACTAGAAACTAGAAAACGTAATTGATTACATGTTGTAGTCTACTCGTAATTGTTGACACATGAAGTGTGTTCCATTCGTACGAGCCTGTCTCCATGTACGGAGCCAAAACTATTGTTATTTAAGTATAGTTCGAAAGAAACGAATATTCGACGACTTCACATAGTGACTTTTGTAAACAAGTATGTGGACCGAACAATAAGGGCTATTGGGATCTCAATGTTGAGTAGTGGCGCACATCAAGTGCACATTATTTTAGTCACATCTGAACTAACCCCTCTCAGCGAATAAAGTTCCTCCACGTTGCTGAACGCAAACCGCAAGACGTCTTTAAAGAAACTACTATTATTAAATGCCCTTCAAAGCGATTACGTACCTACTAATATAAGGTAATGATGTTCGTCCCACAGCAAGAGAACCATCATGGAAATAACAATACTGCCTAAACATAGCACTTTTCAATCAATTCCATGGTGACACAATGTGAAAGCTGCCCGTCCGAACGTCCCTCTGTTACGAAGGAACATCATCGCAGTAAAGATACCAAAACGTTTCTTGACAGACCTGGGTTTTGGACCCAGGTCTCGACGTAACCGAGTGTCTTGTCCACTAGGTGACACACCCACGCTTGCTGAACCTATCTGAACCACACGACGGTCCGGGCCTTTCATTGCGAATGTGCACATGAATGTCCGTGTCTTTTATAAAGATGAGCACATGCCAAGCCCAAATGTCCGTTTTGTTATACATGAAGTCGTTGTCCCGGTGGTACAAAACAAATGCAAACGTAAGAGGCTTCTTTCAAGTGTGCCGTGGTAGTCGAATAAAAGCTACATCCAGGGTTACGCGCGAGGCCTCCCGACGCACTGTGCTCGGAGGCGCCTTTTCAACTGCCATGCCAGTTGTCACGTGATCATATAGGGCGGTGGCGAGCTTTGGGCTGGGCGGAGCTTTCACGCCGTGACGTTGATACAAGCACGTCACTATATCAACGGCGCCCACCACTTTTCAGAAACATAAAATATGTTTGTAGAAATAGGATGATAGAGGCCGCACCGATTCCGCGCAATGGCAGCGTTTCAGGGAAGACCAGAACGATGGGGTAACTGCAATAAAATTGTACACCTGCGCATCACGTAGACAACTACGCAAGAAGTGTCTGCGTGGGTTTTTTATTGGTCAACTGTTTTTTTATTTTACATAATTGCAGAGCTGCGCATTAGTGAACATCACAGTGCTCCCATGCGATTCGCGAAGTGGCTTATGTTTCTGCGAGGACATTTTCTTGTTGTAATTGGGAAAGTCGAGACAAAATAGTAATGTAACTCGTCATGCTTCACAGTTACGATGGACATCAAAATTTGCTCGAAAACCACCGATACAACTGGAAACAAAATTGCACCGATTATTTTGAGTTGGAAACAAACACGTGAGAATTGAACCCTCGATATGCCGCAAATAACTGTCTATTTTCTTAGAGCACAGTGACTATTGCCCGAAAACATATTGACTGCTAGAAAACAGGGACGCAAGGAAGACGACAACACAATGCGACAAAACAATGCATCTTCTTCCTTACGTCTCTGTTTGCTAGCGCTCAATCTGGTTTCGGCATTCGCTTACCAACATGCCCGAAAAATCGCTCTAATGCTCGCACTTGTAAAACTTTCGCCGCAGTCAATTTTAAAGTGTATTATTAGCCGGCTATACTGTGCTTTGTTACAAGTACTGTGGGGAAGCCGTAATATGCAAAGGTCCTCGATAAAAACATGGCACACGCATAAGCTACTCCACAGAGCGTGCGAACTGTAATAGAATGCTTCTCTAAGCAAGCATGGTCGTGAAAGATTTACATTCTTTCCCTTTGTTTCTGGACTAATAATTAGTATTTATTATAGTTCTTTACCTCTTCAACTTCCCAAAACAACCACATCTACTATTCAAGCGATCAAATTCGATAGTATCAATGATAATTGTGGGGTATCGCAAATGTATGTCCCAAGTACAACCATAAAAAAATTATCAATAATATTAGCACATTTTTTTGTTTTTAGCAAGGGCGTCACTTTTGAAGGCTGTGTCCCAAAAATCTGTTCTCCCAGATGTGTTTTTACTAGATTAACATTTCTAAGAATGCCAATAGGCATGAGCATCCTAACCTTTGGGGTGTCAATGTGAATAGACAAGCATAAACTTGATGATATATGGTGTTTTTTGGCGCAAGGACCATTTGATGGCCAAAGAGCGCTTGAACTGACGTACTGAACATAAAGAAATGCAAGCAAGCTTGCGGTAAGAATCAAATCGGTATATATATATATATATATATATATATATATATATATATATATATATATATATATATACTTAAAAGGAAGAGGTTAGGTGAATCCACGCTTCTGTCAATTCTGCGAAGTGAGAAACGCTGTCTCTCTCCTGGCTATCGCTGACACACGTACGTTCCGCCCTTTAAGAATTATGTTTAGCAGTAAGGATTCCGTACTCCGCAAGTTCCTTTTGCTTCTTTACAAGGTTACGTGACCTGCACTGAGGAGACTCGAGAGCACCGCCAGCTGCTTCTGCGTTGATGTGGCACTGCTGTAGCAGCAGGCCGCACATTTCTTCGCATAACCACCGGCTCACTCACGCACATGTTATGTTGATTTTTCTTTCACTATTTCTCTTATAGTGTTATTTTTCACGGGAATGACTTCAAACTTGGAGCTAGGCAAATAAAATCAGAACTGAAACAATCTGCAAGCGTAAACACTCTTTCGCGGCTCTTTTCAGAAGTCAAGTTACATATGTATACCCCACAGACGCATGATTTCATTAATATGTGGTGTTTAACGTCCCGAAACCATCATATTATTTTGAGGAACGGTTTAGTGGAGGAATCCGGAAATTTCGATCACCTGGGGTTCTTTAACGTGCACCAAAATCTGAGCACAAGGGCCTACAGCATTTTCGCCTCCATCGAAAATGCTGCCGCCGCAGCCGGGATTCGGCCCTGCGACCTGCGGGTCAGCAGCTGAGTACCTTAGGCACTAGACCACCACGGTGGGGCTACTCACAGACGTAGCCAAGGCACTTGATGACGTTTTAAAACAAATTGCTTTGAGCGTCGGGTTGGCCTGCCTGCCTTTCGTCTACTCTTTTTCTTTCTCTTTTTTGCTTCCGATGCGACACATTCAAGAGGCCGCATCGAGTGTTCGAACGTTTCCAGGAAGCAATATCTCATTTAAAGACGTTATCATAAGGCTGAATATTATTGTCTTCCCTCGTAGTTTCTCCCCATTATTTAGTAACTGCATCCAGAGTTTTAAATGTACTTACAGCACCTCGTGCAAAAGGAGTCCGGTTCATCGATTTCGTTACAATCGCCAATGAAGGCCTCTGCATGTAGTTACGCTAAAAAGGCAAGGACAATGAAATTTCGCGATTTGGTTTGTTTTTTACGGTAACGATAGAGAGAAGAAGTATATTAGCGAGTTGCTCAGATGGAACGCGCAAGAATGAGCCATTCATCATCATCTTCGGCGCTGTCATCTGTCTTTCCTTTCGCAGCCCACTGTGACATGATTCCCGCAGGCGAAAGAACCGTTACTATTTATAGAGCTGAACAACATCGTTTCAAGCCACGCGAGCTATATCGAGCGACACCCTGTCATGGTGGGCTCAAGACGAGTGGCATTGTGCTACGTGGCATTCTATTAGTCGCTTTCCATAAGGCGCGACAAAGGCCAATATGCATCGCAAAGCAAGCAGATTCTTTGGTTGAGATGCAATGTGACGGAGTGTGAACAACGTCCATGTTTCCGTAGCTGAAGTGGGCATCGATTTGACGAGTGTCGAAAATACGTCGCTGCTTTTCGCGAAGCGTGCCCGTCCAGCCCTCGAAAAGATGTGACGCGCAAGTCATACCGTTGAGCAGCAGCACAGTGTGCCGTCAAGAATCAGTGTCGGTCTTCATTCGTACAAAAGACAAAATGGAGGAAAGCTTCTGAAGTTGTGCCTAAAGAGATCGTAAACCTGAACGTTATGTCGGTTACTGCATTCGTACCAGTCACGGTGGTCGGCAGAAACGTACGGGGAAAATCTTATTTGCTCATATCAACAGCGCGAAAGTGTAAAGTGCGGCAGTGACGACAAATTTGCTCTCGCTAATAGCAATAGTCCGAAAGAGTGGTTTGGGGATTGCACTAGCGCAAATGTTTTACCGTAGATGGGAGAGACCGCGCCATTTTCTGTCCTTCAAGATTACCGGCGTGCGGAAGGTTAAAATATGGGATTACATTTGATCCAGTTGGGGAGATTGGAAGCCATAATATACCTCTGCCTACCTAAACTATTTCATTCATAATATATATATATATATATATATATATATATATATACTTGATGACAGACATAGATTAAGCAAAACGAATTTATCACATCAAGCACGGACCATGGCTTCTCAATTAGATTTCACTTCTTAGATGCTACTGCGTTAAGCTGCACGAAATGCTCGGATAGATGAAACGGTGAGGCTAGCACCATTCTCACGAGGCATTCCTCGGCGAACGCAATAGCGGATTGACAAAGAACGGGAATACGCTAATAAAGAGAAGTGATTCATATATAAAACATGAGTGTTCACGTGGAAGATTCCTCTTGGTGAGCTCCCTAACATCTAATCATTTGCAAGAAAGCACGGACACAACTAAAATATATGCTACGTATCACAAAGCGTAAAGATGTTAGACACTGCACACTTGAAAAATAACAAAAAAATGTCACGGAATCGATGATTCTGTACATAGAATCGCAAGGAATACGGGCATGTATTTATTGTAGCGTATAAATGTAAATTTTTCAAGGGCCACAAAGGCAGCTCAGTCTCACTGGCATCACTTACACCTCGGTGCGTCTCTTTACATAATTGACGCTACCTTTTTATTTCATCGTAGAAGCGATTTCGCACGACTCTTCACTACCCTCTTTCTCTCTATCTCTATGGCACGCCAACACCAGGCTTCGCTAAGAAAGCAGCGAAACATGATATTTTTAATGTAGGTGCATGCATAAAAATCGTGCGAATGTAAGCAAATCTTGGTGTTTACGGTGGCGGCTTAGAAGAAGACCTCGTCAAATAACGAGACAACAACCCCACGTTGACCTCACTGGTAACGTGCTTATAAAGGGCTACATTTGCCTACTATTCCTAAGCTGTTTGAAATAAATAGCGTAGTTCTGCACCCTCCTCCTCTCCAAGAACACACGCACGCGCAAAAGTACCTGCTGATATTTGCAAATGGTCTCACAGCCACAACATGGTCCTCTATATAGATGCATGTGCCAGCCTAAGATAGTGTGCCTTTTCATTTCAAAAAATTACACTTTTGTATACCATCACACGTCTACCGCAGACAAACTCTTTATGCCCGGATGTAAAGAAATAAGAAAATGGAACCACTAAAAGCGCGCACAAGGAACAAATGTGGTGGAAACGCAAGAGAGCTCAACTTCACTTGCTAAAGCGCAACAGGTGGATGCAACCGCCGAAAGCACCAATACCCATTTACCAGCTCCACAGCCTCCAGCTACGCGTTACACATGTATAGCAAGCCACATGCCCTACGCTGCCTATACAAAATAGCCATACTTCTCAAACCCTGTGGCAATTCCTCTCTTGGTTTATGTTGCGGACACACCCCCACGTCTGTAACGCCGTTCACTTCAGCCGATTCCTACACCGCGAAGTAGCACTTCAAGCAAGATAGCATGAAATAAAATGTTATGAAACGCAAAATGAAAGCACGGGCTCGACTGACGTTAACGCGCTGTGGCAGCTTTAGCTTGTCGAAAGAGCAGCGGCCGGGCACAAGCGCCGTTCACAGAGCAAGCGCTTCGTACAGGCGGCGTGTAGGAAGCGCCCTTGCTCCGAACGGTGCACTGGCCGAGTGTACGGTCATGCGGACACGGAAAAAACGTGCCGTGAAGCAGCAGCAGGGCCCGGTTCGCGGCGCGCACGGAGCGGCGTTCGAGGCAGCAGCATTGGCGCGCGCGATCCGGAAGGCCGATTAGGCAGCGCGGAGACGGAAAGGGCGTACCATGGCTTCAGCTGGATCGTCGTCGTCGCTCTGTTCGAGGAGCGGTATCCGCTGCTCTGTGACGGCGGCGTCGGACGAGGCGCGAGTCGACCAGCGAGCACACCGCCTGGCCTCCTCGGGGGGCATCCGGTGGCGACGCCTGTCCCGCTGCTCGCCACTGCCGCCTTGCTCCTCGGAGTCACAACAACCGGTTCCTCCGACTGCCGTGACGTCATAACGGCTCATCACGTGACTATACGAGACACCCGGAAGCGTGTGGCGATGGCTTGCGGTCGGCTGCTGACCACTCCTGAGGGCCACAAGGCAGGACGTACACGCGGGCACCGCTACGTGCGACCCAGACACCTGCTGACTCCCGGTGAGAGATCGGTGGCGCGCGATTCTTCACAGACACATGTGCTCTGGAAGCAGCCGGTGACGTTATGTTGTGATGGCTGCTCGAAAAGTCAAAGCCGACGGCGCTGGTGGGAAGCTCGAGCTGCGCGCGTGTGTCGACGACCTTTCGCCGCGCTCAATAACGCCTCCAGCTTTGACCATGCACATATTGTGAAAACGCAACTACTCGTCGTGGTACAGTTCTGTGATCTGCGTTGCCTACGTAGACTCGACAGTCACAACGGATACTGCTAATTATGCCATAAATGTTTGTCAATATAAACTCACGCCACTTAACGAACCCTGTAGCAGTTTGTTTTCTGTATGGTGTTCTAACGGCTTGTTCTAATGATATCTCTCAGAGGTGCTTCTGTGCACATTCAGCGACCATCGGCAGGATAGATTCTGCATTAGTCTTTTGAAAACGTGAGAGCAGTTTTTGAGGTAAGTGAAAGAGAGCTTTCAAATGCAATCAAGCAAGTAATGCCAATAAGTTCTGGTATATTTTTTTTTCATGCACAACAGCAAATTATTTGATTTACTGCAAGCATTGTATACAAATACCTCAGAAAAAAATGTTTCTGTAACGTCTCATGGTTCCCCTGAAAAACGTTTACAAGCAAGCCCTTCTTAAAAGAAATATCGGTAACAATAAAGAACACACGACTGAGAGGAAGAAGAAAATATTAGTGAACGATTAATGGAGTTCCGAAAGATTATGAAGTAAAATACCGTAGCCTTAAAACTAAAACACATCTGGCTAATACATTTGCCCATCTCGCCGTTGCACAAATATGCAATAAAAAGCCTGGCAGACGAGATATAGTAGTTCCTTAGATTCTCGAGAACTGCATGGAATGTCAATGCAGTAATTTTTATTAAAAAAATGAGACTGAACCTGAATTTTTAAACAAGGGCCCTAAAACTGAATGTTTGATTGATATGTCGGGTTTAATGTCCCAAAACCATCATCTGACTATGAGAGACGTCGTAGTGGAAGGCTCCGGAAATTTCGACCACCTGGGGTTCTTTAACGTGTGCCTAAATCTGAGCATACGAGTCTACAGTATTTTCGCCTCCATCGAAAATGCAGCCGCCGCAGCCAGGATTTGATTCCGCGGCCTGTGGGTCAGCAATTGAATACCTCAGCTACTATACGACCACGGCGGGGCAAAACTAAAGGTTTCCTGCTATCGGTCACATCATGCGGGCTTCCGTTTTACAGTTCAGCGGAGCGCAAACTAACGCTAGGAAAAGTGGAAGGTGAGAGAAACCGGAATTGCCCTTCAGAAAGAATTATTCGGGCTGCTTGGAATTGCCTCGGCAAGCTTGAATAGCTAGTATTAAACTAATCAGTGTTAAAGAGTCCGGTCAATATCAACTGGGAAGTGGATATATGCAACATTTAACCACCGGATTAACTGATCAGTGTAGTTTATGTAAATAATTGCCTAACGAGCAAGTTAACGAATCTCCATAACTCTTCTCATTATAGGACAAAAGCTCCCGGTCAAACAATTCATATCTCCCATGTCTCCCACGTAGACAATAAATATTATCATACAAGAATACCACAACTATCATTACCAATACTCCAAAAACATTTGCGGCAACATACAAGTAATTATATACCGAAGTATGCGCTCGTGTTGTATAATTCATGGTAGGGCTTCTCAAAATTTCCAGACGCCTCAGCTCAAAGAAAAACAAAGAGAAGTATTGATTGTCCTCACTTAGAAGGGCGCGTCGCCTGATATCTATTGTTTATTTACGCCCCGTGTTCATTCCTTTCAACTTAAAATATCATACGTCTTGCGAACCATTGAAATGACTGTTTAAAATGGAGTTTGCTAAAGGGCTGAGCAAAGGCTTGGTACAGGAACGTACTGTAGGGTTATACGCCGAATAGGTGCTGATCTTTAGAAGTTAGAAGTGTCCTTGTTAAATAGGTGTGTTTAAAATATCACGTATAACAAAAAACGCGAACCACAAGTAAACCAAGGCGCATCGATAACTCCAGTATGAGAAACATGAATGTCATAACATTTTGGTATAATCAACTATCCAAAATCAAGTGGGCAAAAAAAAATCACAGCATATCCCCAGAGTGAATGATATTGAGTGGGGTGAGTCTTCGGAGGGTTTTATCGGTAAACCGTCCGTCCGTCCGTCCGTCCGTCCGTCCGTCCGTCCGTCCGTCCGTCCGTCCGTCCGTCCGTCCATCCATCCATCCATCCATCCATCCATCCATCCATCCATCCATCCATCCATCCATCCATCCATCCATCCATCCCGTCCATCCATCCCGTCCATCCATCCCGTCCATCCATCCGTCCATCCATCCCGTCCATCCATCCATCCCGTCCATCTGTCTGTCTGTCTGTCTGTCTGTCTGTCTGTCTGTCTGTCTGTCTGTCTGTCTGTCTGTCTGTCTGTCTGTCTGTCTGTCTGTCTGTCTGTCTGTCTGTCTGTCTGACTGTCTGTCTGTCTGTCTGTCTGTCTGTTACACTAGCGCTACCTGCTGAGTCATCTATAAACTATAGGTGGTCACGAACCGGTCACAGCAGAAGGACAAACCCACGGTTTTAGGAGCTTCGAACCTGAAAGGAGTTACAACGCGCATGCTGAAATATACATAAAGCAAACCCTTAGTAAACAGTGAATATTGCTTTATGTGTGTGTAATTATGCCTCCTTTTTTTCATGGAGCGTGAACATTTATAAACTCTCTGGCAATGAAAAGACCAAGTCAGGTAGCCGAGTGATGCAATGTTTAGGCACATTTGTACAGTAGAAGAAGGCGATACGCGCTGTTGTCTAGGTAAGTATTGTGTCACAGGCACAGAAAAGTGCACCACATATACATGCTGTGATCTTGTTCCTTTTGTGTCACAAAGGCACATACCTTCTGTGGAGGAGGAAATAAAATTGATTGGTTAATAGGTGAGGTTTAACGTCCCAAAACCACCATATGATTATGGGAGACGCCATAGTTGAGGGCTCCAGAAATTTCGACCACCTGGGGTTCTTTAACGTCCACCCAAGTAATGAAATAAAATGAAGTATCTTTTTTTTTCTTCTGCTGGTGTTATTTGTCAGAATGCTGTCTGGCAGTTTCTTTTGTTTTGTTTTCCTTTTCTTAACACGCTGTTTTTTTTACACCTTATGTTGCTATAACAGAATTGTGAGTTGAACGTTCACTCCATCAAGAGCTTAGTTGCAGTCGGCGCCTTATTTTCCCCCCTACATCTGCTCACATCATATCAATTGAAAGTATCCAAGTGAATGACGGGCTATTTCATCAAGAAATTGGTTTGCTTTGTAGTATCTTATATAGGTCAACATAATCTGTTGAGATTTACAGGGCTCCATGCGCCTACAAGGCTGTTGCTAGTTCTGGTACAGGCAGCGCAGCTGAATGAGGTGATGACAGTGAAAACTCAAGTCTGAAGGAAATGGCTATCACCTTACCGCTGTGAAAGAGCAGCAATCAGAACATTGAACTGTTGATGGAGGATGTAATACTTACTCTCGTTTCAACAAAACATAGCAAGAAGCTGCGTTGAAATGCGAGCAATGGAACGGCATTGACGCGCCCTGAACTCTGTTCTAAAGCTGCACGCTTGGGATTCTTTCACACTATCCAGGCCTTGCTACTTCGAAAGATTTGGTCTCTTTTAAAATACCTTAATCCTCCTTGTGCCTCTTGACGGGAAAAGTACCAGAGTCTTGGAAGAATGCTAACATCATCTTAATACATAAGAAAGGAGATGACAAAAACTTGAAGAATTACAGGCCGATTAGCTTGCTCTCCGTGATATACAAGCTATTTACAAAGGTAATTGCTAGCAGAGTAAAGAAAACATTAGAATTCAATCAACCAAAGGAACAAGCAGGATTTCGAACAGGCTATTCAGCAATCGACCACGTTCATACTATCAATCAGGTAATAGAGAAATGCTCAGAATATAACTAACTACTATACATAGCCTTCATAGATTACGACAAGGCGTTTGATTCAGCAGAAATATCAGCCGTCATGCAGACACTGCGGAATCAGGCTGTCAATGAAGTATATATAGACATCCTGGAAGAAATCTACAGGAGATTAACTGCTACCATATTGCTTCCTAAAGAAAGCAACTGAATATCAATCAAGAAGGGTGTAAGGCAGGGGGATACAATCTCCCCAATGCTATTTACCGCGTGCTTACAGGAGGTTTTCAGAGGCCTAGAATGGGAACAGTTAGGGATAAGAATTAATAGAGAGTACCTTAGTAACCTGCACTTCGCCGATGGCATTGCGTTCCTGAGTAACAGAGGACGAATTGCAACTCATCATAGCGGAGTTAGACAAGGAGAGGAGAAAGGTGGGTCTTAAAATTAATCTGCAGAAAACGAAAGTAATGTACAACAACCTCGGAAGAAAGCAGCGCTTCGATATAGGTAATAGTGTACTTCAAGTTGTAAAAGACTATGTCTACTTAGGGCAGGTAATTACCACAGAGCCGGACCACAAAATTGAAGTAACTAAAGGAATAAGAATGAGGTGGAGCACATTTGGCAAGCACTCTCAAATTATGACACGCTGATTGCCACTATCCCTCAAAAGGACGGTATATAACCGCTATATCTTACCGGTACTTAGCTGCGGAGCAGAAACCTGGAGACTTACAAAGAGAGTTCACCTTAAATTGAGGACGACGCAGCGGACAATGGAAAGAAGAATGGTAGGTGTAACCTTAGGAGACAAGAAGAGAGCAGAGTGGATTAGGGAACAAATGGGGGTTAAGGATATCAAAATTGAAATAAAGAAGAGGAAATGGACATGGGCCGGGCATGTAGCACGTAGACAGGATAACCGCTAATCATTAAAGGTAACTAACTGGATTCCCAGAGAAGGCAAGCGGGTTAGGGGGAGACAGCAGGTTAGGTGGGCAGATGAGATTAAGAGGTTTGCGTGTATAAATTGACAGCAGCAAGCACAGGACCGAGTTGACTGGCGGAAAATGGGAGAGGCCTTTGTCCTGCAGTGGACGTAGTCAGACTGATGATGATGATGATGATGATGATGATGATAGTGAGCGAATCGGCAGGATATAGGCAGAACGCAAGAACCATATGCTAGTCCTACAATAGTAGAGCTGTATTAATTACCTTAAAATTTTATATATTACAAAATATTGTATAGGTAAATGTAACCAAAAAATTCTAACGTATTTTTCATATTTAAGACGCACAAAAATAATAACTACGTACAGTAAGATACAACTATGACTAACACCCATTCGTTAGTAGGAGAAGCGCGCACACGCACCATATACAACTATGTCTAACGCCCATCAGTGTTGCGGAATGGGAGCATCCATTCTATTCTAATTCCATTCCGGGAAATTGCAACTTGCCGCAATTCCATTCCTTTCCATTCTTCAAAATGAAGAAACTTACCCCATTTCCACTGCGGGAGTGGCTGGGTTAGCTACTTTCATTTCAACAATTCATCAAAGTAGGAAAGGCATCTTTAAAGTTTTATAGAGCTAAAAATGACCACCCCATCAAGCTGATTCCATCAGTTGTATAGTGACTGCAAAAGTACGCAAGACTCGACACGAAATTCGAGGGATAGTAGCTTGGTGACTTATCTCGTGCAGTAAAACCCCATTACCAGTTCCTATAGGGCCAGTTCTCCCGCTAAATATGGAATTTGCATGTTTACCACAATAGGTTAATAAACAGTTATTAACCAATGTATTTACTTGTTTCGAGCGCATTTCCCTACATTCGCAGCATGTCTTCATTACAGTCAACAGCTAGTAAGGTTTGAAACTTCTGCTGTTATTAACCAAGAATGCTTTCTTGGTCTCTAACTAGGTAACTACTAAGCCACATACGTTGCCAATTTTTTCGTAAACACCACCGTATATCTTGCAGTACTCGTGACACTCTTTTAAAAAAAATTCCTCATCATCAGCCTGACTACCCCCACTCCAGTACAAAGGCCTCTCCCATGTTTCTATCAGTCAACTTGGTCCTGTGCTTGCTACTGCCACTTGATGCCCGTGAATTTCCTAATCTCATCTGACCACCTGACTTTCTGTCTCCTCCTCCTCCCCCCCCCCCTTGTTTTCTCTTGGAATTCAGTCTGTGATTCCTAATGAACAGCGGTTATCTTGACTTCGCGCTACGTGCCTGCCCATGAACATTTCTTTTTCTTTATTTTGACTTTGATGTACTTAACACCCATTTGTTCCCTCACTCACTCTGCTCTTTTCTTGTCTCTTGAGGTTACCCCCAACAATTTCCTTTCCGTTGCTCGCTGCGTCGTCCAGAATCTAAGCTGAACCCTCTTTGCAAGCTTCCAGGTTTCTGCTCTGTAGGGATGCACCGGCAAGACGCAGCTGCTATATACTTTCCTCTTCAGGGACAGTGGCAATGTACCACCAGTCATGATTTGAGAATGCTTGGCAATTGTGCTCCACCCTATTTTTATACTTCTAGCTACTTTAATCTAGTGGTTCAGTTCCGCAGTTACTACCTGCTCTAAGTACACGTACTCTTTTACAAATTCACGTGCACTGCTACTTATGTGCTGCGCTGTTCTCCTCCGAGGTTGTCGTACATTACTTTCGTTTTCTGCAGAATAATTTTAAGACCTACCTTTCTGTTCTACTTGTCTTATTCACTAATCATGAATTGAAAATCGTTTCTGAGGTAATCAGCAATGCAATGTCAGCGGCGAAGCGCAGGTTACTGAGGTACTCTTCATTCGTATCCCTAACCACTCTCATATTTATTCAATTACTTTGGAAGTGAAAATATCGTGCTAAGTTATCACACACATATACGAAAATGGAAGGGCAAACAATGATGTGTACACAAAGTTCATTATTTTTCTAAATATTATGGCTGCTGACCAGTACACAGTGTGCTGTTCTAACGCAGGGGCATAAATAGCCTTGAGATGACTGCTACAATAAATACTGGCTACTTCTTGATATTATATGTGGACGTCTGCGTGTACGTCCTCGTCTGTAACTCGTTCATGCCTCTATGCATGTTGCTATGATGGGTACTTGGCACGGTAATTATATGAAGTAATTAGTGACCACTAATTATTCTGCGTGAATATTGACACTTTGCTTATTATCCGATATATATTATTGTAATAAAATCTTCATTAGCCAATGTACATCACATTTCGCGCAACAATTCAGTAATGTATAAAGAATTGTTGTCAGTACTATTCACGATTTACTTTACGAACTGGCAAGTTTCACTAAGCTGCATTTTACTGCCTTAACTTACGAGGAAGTTAGTGCTTTTTGTGACAAGTAAACAGTTAGGATTTAGTTAATGAATATACAGACCTTTCTTTTAAAAAAAATGTTTGAAGGAAGAGCGATTTTTCGATATTGTTTAGGCATAAATGCGTTGTTGCTGAAATGACGACTTAGTGAATCGTTGCGTAGGGAATCAGGTGGTGGTGCTAGAAAACATTTTATTACAGAAAATGTACTAGAGAGTTGCAGCATATTGCATGTTTTAGTGGCAAGGCCCTATTCCGTGATGGCAATGGAGTTGGCCGCTGCTCGAGCGAGCCTCACCAAGGAGCGTTGAGTATCCAAGGTCGAGCAGCTGAGCAGGTACTCCTCCCAAGCCTCTCTAGTTGGGATGGAAAAGGGGTGTGGAAAAATAAAGGGGTTCGTGGGGCACTAAGAGACGACGTGGTAGGTGTCGGCCAGGACCTGGCAGGTAGAGCAGGTGCCACTGATTTCCGACAAAAAATGCCTGGCGAACGCCGGACTGAGATTAAGAAGGCGCCGCTTTGGTAACGTGGGATCGCCTGCTTTGACTGGAAACCCGAACCAGTGCTTTCAAACGTCTATTCTATCTCTCTCCGTACGCTTCATGTTGTACAATAGTTCATCGCATGTACAGCACAGAGTTTACCACGCACGAATTTCTGCTGCGCAAACTTACAAACCATTGCGAGAGAGTTTCAGGCATACACACCCATGTGTGTCGGCAGGGGGGATAATATTTAAAAAAAAAAGAGGGGGGGGTAATGTTTGGTGAGACGGCGCGCAAGCTAGTATACGAAAGCTTGCAGTAAACACAAGTCCCGCACAAGTGTCAATACGTATCACATTTTAAAGAGGCGTTTTTTCGTATATGCGTCCTAGTCACTGGCGGCGGCAGAAGCAAAAAGAAATTGAAGGTTGGGGGGGACATCGCGCTGCTGAGGCACCACCGAGGGGGGAAAGAATCACAAGGCGGAAGGGGGTATGGCCCCACAGTAGTTCCGCATGACAGATACCATGGCATAGAACCATGTTTATACGCAAAGCAAAGAGAAAAACTTTTAGAGTAACGTAGTTTATATAAAGACAGAATTATAGTAGGTACGTTGCTTATAAATGTACCATGCTTGTGATTTGTGAAGCTTTTGAAAATGACCACTTTTTGTTGAATTCGATTGTCTGATTTTATAATGTTTGAAAGTTTAAAAAAACAGCATGTCAACGAAAATGTGCTCTATTTTTGGAAAAAGGCGTAATTCCATTTCTATTGCATTCCGTGCAAAATCTGCTTAATTCCATTCGCATTACATTCCTTCAAGCTTTGTCGCCATTCCATTTCCATTCTATTTCGGGGTCGCAAAAATGTGGAATGAATGCCGATTCATTTCTATTCCGGAGGGGCAACAGCGCAACACTGACGCCCCCCCCCCCTTCCACACACTCACACACACACACACGAAGTCAAATGTGGAATGTCACCCTGAGAGAAATAGCTGCAGTATCTGCTTGTTCAATCTTTTTGAATAAGAGGACAGAATGTTTTCCGTATAAAGCCTCGTTCACACTGCATTAGTCGCGCTACCATTTGAGACTAGAGACGAAAAAGTAATTCGAGGTGACATGCGTGCGACTGGTACCCTTGGCCACACTAAATTCCTGCCTACGCGCACATGCGTCGCATTGCATTTTTCTGGTAAATTAAGCTGACATCCTATTCCTGCTTATTTGATTGGTTCAAAGGTTTGCGACTATAATCGCGAAAATGAACAATTCAGCAGCGAGTGCATAGTTGAGCTATTGCAGTCCCTTTACAACCGAAGCGGTAAATTGCAACTGACGCCTTGCGACTTACGTGGTCGTGTGACCTATAGTCCCAGGTGAGAATTCTTCATATTCTATTCTGTTGATTTATTTATATCTGGGGTTTAACGTCCCAAAAGCACCACATGATTATGAGAGACGCCGTAGTGGAGGGCTCCGGAAATTTCGACCAGCTGGGGCTCTTTAACGTGCACCTAAACCTGATCACACGGGCCTACAACATTTCCGCCTCCATCGGAAATGCAGCCGCCGCAGCCGGGATTCGATCCCGCAACCTGCAGGTTAGCAGCCGAGTAACCTAGCCACTAGACCACCACGGCGGGGCTGTATTCTATTCTGTGAATTCTATTACAGTCCCAGGTGTTCCCTTGAAGCCTTGAAATTCGCGTTTTCAGTTGGGCTATATATTAGTCAAGAATATTCTTTCGCGTATTTTGGTAATATAGCGCCGCTCTATTTGCCCGTTCAATAGAACTAACTTGGTCGCGACACAAGAGTACGGTTTCTGACGGTGACTTGCACGTTAGGAAAGAGTACATTTCTTCGCAATAACAAAAAAAGTCATGACACAGTAGAGTACATTTTTTCCAAGTATGGCACAGCTGATGACCTTCATCTAGTCACTGTGCGAAATAAAAGTTCGAAGGGAAAATTCGTCACGGCCTTTCAGAGAGCAAATATTAACACCAACTCCGAAAGACCCCGTGCTTCTCTTCATGCTTGAGACGCCGACGGTAAGCTTAACTGTCGTAACGAGGAAGCCATACTTGTGCACCTAAGGAATCACACTGAGATCCCGGACGTAAGGACATAGCATGAGAAAAACTGAAGCAGGTTACAATGTCAAGATTTCCCTCCGTTATTCAAGTTTCATAGTAATAATAATAATTGTTGGTGTTAAACGTTCCAAAACCACCATATGATTATAGAAAAAGCCGTAGTGGAGGGCTTCGGAAACTTTGACCACCTGGGATTCTTTACCGAGTGCCTAAACTTAAACTCACCGGCCTCAAGCATTTTCGCTTCCAATTAAACGGCGGCCGCCGCAGCCGGGATTTCCTCCCACGACCCGCGAGCCAGCAGCCGAGTGTCTTCGCCACTAGACCATCATGGCGGATTCGGTTAAATAGTAAGACCAATCACGCTGCACAGTAAAAAAAATCATGCATTGTGGCATTGCAAAAGAGACACAGGAGACATGCAGCTGCAGAACAGAGAGGATGAGCGCTGTACTCAACTGATGTTTACTGCGACACGCAGAACGTACGTGGTGGAGCTATAGGAAAAAAAGATTTACTATGGGACCATTGCATTATGCCGGATCTATATTAGCGATGGGTGCTCGGAGTTGATTCTTATTGGATAGGATAAACAATATTACTGCCTTGGGTGACCGTAATGCCCATCATAATATTCCGCATTAGAGAATCCGTGGCCGACGAGTGTATTTACGACAGTTATCTCACCCTTTTGTATAATAACTAAATTATTGTCGGACTTTTACGCCCCAAGAGACACCATGGTAGAGGGCTCCGGAAATTGCGACAGCCTGCGGTTCCTAAACGTGCACCTGACTTCAAGTATACGGGACTCGAGCCTTTTCGCCATCATTGAAATTGGGCCGCCACGGCCTCGATGCTCTAAATCAGAACTGGTCATGTTTCCCTCTTGGCCTAGTACATTGGAGTACAGCACAGGAAATGATTGATGGATATGTGGGGTTTAACATCCCAAAAGCACCATTTGAATACGAGAGACGCTGAAGTGGAGGGCTCCGGAAATTTAGACCTCATAATGTTCCTTAACGTGTACCCGAATCTGAGCACACGGGCCTACAGCATTTTCACCTCCATCGAAAATGCAGCCGCCGCAGCCGGGATTTGATCCCGCGACCTGCGGGTCAGTAGCCGAGTACTTTAGCCACTGGATTACCACGGCGGGGCAGCATAGTTAATGTTAACCTTGAAAGGGTTTATTTTTCATTATATCGCACGTGCGGATTCTTCTGGCACGATTTTCGGTCTTTCACCCCACTGTGTTCAGGTGCTTCAACTCTGGTACAGAAACATGTTCTGCCATTTTGAAGATGTTTGTCCCAAATGTAAGAAGCCTCAATCTGCAAACTTCGACAGTTGCTGACCACTATTGCGTATTCATTTAGGACATTCACGACACCATGCATTGAAAGCTTGTCTAGAAATCAGGGACACTCGTCGCAGTGGTCTATCGGCCACGGTGCTCAACCGCTGACCACAAGGTTCAAAGATCTAATTGATGACGCAAACCAGGTATTATTGAAGTTGGCTTCCTGGATATGTATTCTTTCTTTAAAACTGAACGCTTCAAAAACAAAAGTTGTTTAACTTCAGGCCCAGAAAAGTTAAACCATTTTCCGCTAAAAAGAGCCATGTGTGGATACGAAGCAGCGGAGAGATTGTTCGCTTGAGCGGGAGATAGTGTACTTTTTTAGAGCTTGTGCTGGCGCTAACGCTGACACTGGCGGTGGCGTCGATGCTGGCGCTCTTCGCCGCATTGCGCAGGAGAGATGGAGGCGCGCTCGCTCGGCGATTTTACACCGCGGATCTACTGGGGCGCCCCCAGCGGAGTATGCAGCTGTCACACCATTCACCTGTTGTGCGCACCGCTCCGTAGAGTAGAAGATTCCTCAAGGAGAAAGACCGTTTGCTCGATGTTAGCTCGAACGTTGCGAGTGGTGGAGAGAGTGAAGCCAGAGAGATGACACGCGGCGAGCGGCGACAGGCTAGGGAGAGAGTGACGTCAACGCGTGCGAACTGCAAGAGAAGGCGTGGCCTACTTGGCACCGTCCCAACACCTGCAGCCAAAGGAGCGTGGTGCGGATGGAGGAACCGCGTTACACAGTCTAGTCAAAGAGCTGCTTCGCATTTAATAAACTTTCCCTTTTACATGACCGTCTATGTCAGGTGCCTTGTAACTTGAAATAGTACCACGTGTTAAATGTCTATAAGTGTAATTTTCGCTGAACATATGCCCTGGAATCCACGCATCGGAAATCTGCCTTCAAACGTATGCAGGATAACCAGAATTCTACCGACGGCGCGTTTTTCACTACATAAAAAAAAGTTGACCTTATAATCAGCTACTTGTTTTAACCACATATAAATTAGTCCGATCTGGTTTGGGGCATAACAACTTTAAAGGACTTTCATAAATTTCATGTAAAGCAGAATAAAGCATTTCGCGCCATCGCAAATGTTCCGTGTGAAAGCCAAACTTCTCGGCTCCTTTGAATGAAGCTACTAACTTTACCAGATAACTGTCACCCCAGAATTTGAAGCGCTACCACGGAAGCGCTACCACGGAAGACTAAATAGGGACAATTTTTCAGGCAAAAATCCTCGAATACACCACCAGGCCCTTTTTTATAACACTCGTCATTTTCACACGTGTTTTCTTCCTCACACGCGCTCTAACGCTGTAAGAAATGCTGTGCTTTATCGTGTCATTTTATCTGAATAAACTAACAATACGAAAAGATTGCTTAAGATGCTTTTTTGGCTTACATGGCATGTAATATCTTTTGTTTTCGCTTTTACGGTTTCATTAAATTATATCAGATGATCGAGTTCAAATTTTTCCCCGGTTTATTTTGCTCTGTTTCACTTGTATCGCTTTTCATACGTGAATGTGCACATGTATATATTTATGCATTGATATACAGCCAGCTTACAGTTCGATTATTGAAATATTGCCTCATCTGATCTTTTTTTTTATACAACTAAAGATTTCACTCAGGTTTTGACAGTGGCTGTTCACGCATTTTTCCAAATTCATTGAGCTATCTTTATGTTTATGTTTGATGAAATTAGAGATAGAAAAGCTTTTTTTTCATTCCATATGTTGTTTTATTGCACTGCAAACTTGCCTATCCCTGCCATTTTGTACGGGGGTCATGGTCCTAGTCAAGCCAATGAAGAGTCTTTTTGACCCCTAATCCTCAGCATCCCTAATGATGGAATGGAATGTTAGAACACCACACAGTGGACATTTCAGGAACCCTACATTACGGCATCCCTCGTAATCTTATCATGGTTTAGGGACGTAAAACCTCAACAATTATCATTAAAAATTAGAGAGGCACAGAAGTTATCAGAGCAACGCGCAAGATAATTGAGGACGAAGTCCACCGAAAAACTTAGCACAACGAGGTGTTGTCGATTAGCATGGAGACACCGGTGGATCGCAGCTGTTTGCAGAACTTGCTGGAGGGCCTCAAGTCATGATGCAAGCCTCCAATAGCACATGGGATGAGGCGTTCACCCCCACTACTCCAAAGAGATGTCAAAGAAGCATTTCTCAGTAAAATATTCGTGATTGAATGTATCGAACTTTCTATTATCCCCATAAATTTAGGCGTGATGTATTCTTTTCGTTTATTAGCCTAAGTCTATTGTAGGAAATCGACAAAATAAATTTTTTTCAGGATCATAAACTTCATAATACTCAAGTAAACAAACAACGAACCAGTGCCGTCAATCATTAGTGGTGCTTCTTTCGGTTTTATGAACAATTGACTGACGAATGACATTTTTACTTGATTTGCCGTCACCGTCTGTGACAGTATGTCCGTTTCTGCAGCTACGGAAGGGGCTATAAAGTGTCCTCAGTCGTTCTAAGATTTCCTTCTAGTCTAGTCCGTGGCACGCTGTTCCAGTTGTGTAGCATAGTTTGTTACACAAAACGCTGTGGGCTTTGCTCGGACAACGTTGCCGTCGCATCAACGGCAGTCCTGACACTTGCCGTAAACTTCCCGCGCGGCTACAGCAGGGCGCAGCGACGTGCACGCAGGTTGTGTTTTCCGCCAAAGTCAGACAAGGAACACTAAGCGCCGTAAGGCACCCGCCGTTCGGAGAAGCCGGACAAGGACGCTACGACATCCATCCACCTGGGCCACTACACCACAGCAGCAATCCCAGCAACAACGCCCTTGCGGCACCCCTGGGCTGACGTGTTACTTGCACGGGGCTTCTTACATCATCGGGTCTTCGGGTGAGGGGCGGCGCGTGGCTGGCAGCGCCTCTTCCGCGCACGCACACACCGGTGCGTAAAAGGTTGCGCATGATTACAAGCAGGGAACACACACGACGTCTCGAGGGTACGGTGTTGATGGCAGCCTCGTTCTGAGAATTTTACAAAAAGCAACAATGTCCCGAACCCCGAACGGAAGAAAACTTTTGTTCGCGACGTCCAGTGCAATGGGTGCACGACTGGAGTCAGAACAGAAAGATTGTGTTTCACACACTGGGAGACGCGATGCGAAAAAGCGGTTCTTGGAATGACGGAAAGGCAGGCGTAGGAAGACATGGCTGCAAGCATACCGAATTAGCATGGCAGCACAAACGCAGTCTATCAAGTGAAAGGTCGCACACCTGCCGAAAACCAGAAAACAAAAAAGACAAAAAGAGAGATAGAGAAAAGATTAGCTCTTCATAATGGGCCCCTTAGGCTGTGTGCAAAAACTTCAATATTCAAGCGTACTCTCTAAATGTATGACTGTTAACGTGTGGCAGCTCTTCTTCATACAAATTACGCAATTGAACAATGCTCATGCACCCTTATCACCGGCATTATTCATCTGCCACGCCTACGCCGAAAGAGGCGCGCATTCTCTGCCATGTCTGAATACAGCTTCGCTATAGACCGTCTTATAATGGTAAAGGTCATTTCTACTGAATGTTTGATTGATTTAACGAAATTGTCTCTCTACAAAAGGTTAGCGGCGCTCAAAAGGCTTTTACGAGCTACTCCAATGCAGTATTACAACACTCGCTAACATGCTTTAAATAGCAACCGGTCAGATTATTTACAACAAGCCTCCTGTGCATACATTGTCGCATGCACTCCCTTAATTATTAGCACAAACAGGGCTCACGTGCAACGTACTTTACCAACTACGTGTTATAAATAACGCGTGCATCGTGTATACCCCCGGCTTTCTTCCTATATATATATATTTAAAGTAGAACTGTTTGACGCATGCCAATAAGGTCAGCATTAAACAACCATGACTAGCTTAAAAGTGTTGGAATCTCAGTTCTTATCCGGAGACGAATTACTAGCACAGCACTCCCTCTCCAGCTGACCATGTGCGTACCTTCAGTTTATCCTACGGTAATGCGTATCGCGTTGCCTATCTGTTATTTTTTCCTCAAGTAATCACTTATGTAACTGCCAAGCTAATCTGTTTTCCGCGAAAAGCCTCACACACATCGCTTTACGACCCGAAAAGAGAGAAAAAAAATTTGACGAGCTTTTGCATACCTTTTCTGACGCTTTTCATTTTCGTGTTTGAGCTCTGCCGCGAGAGAAATAGCTTGGGCTAAATGTGGGGCACTGAGCATCGAATGAAAAGAAGATAATATAGGCCGAGCTATAACAGGGCTGGCAAAACAGAGTTGCCGTGAGGGCCTTACCACATCACTTTTAATTTCCGCTAAGCTGCTGTCTCATCAATTATCGGAACACGTATGTCGTATTTCCGAAAGCACCCAATTAGCTTTATCCCCTCGTGCACAGACATACACAAAGACGAACGCTGTTCCCGCAGGAACAGAGAGACAAGCCGACTCTTTCCGCAAACTATCGCTGTGTTGTGCTTCTTTTTTCGGCGCAGAGAAACCGATGACCTATTAATCGTCCTGACCCGGCCACGTCGGGCAAGGAAATAAAAGTAAACTAACAGAAAAACGCGACGTAGCGCGACAAACGAAGATGACATACACTCCCGCGGCGAAGGGGATCGCGCGGTCGCTGTTTCGTCCGTGTTCCATTAATTCCTACGCGCCATGCCTGTGCGTGCGCGTGTGTGTGCACGATTCGTCCGCATAGCAGCGCCGTTCATCCAGCGTAATTTGGCAAATGCGTTCACCTAGCGTGAAATGTGCCGCTCCAAAATGACCGGTCTATGTGACGTGCGCGGGATTTAGCGCACTATATGTACTAGCGGCGCCTCGTGCGCGTCTCTTTTTTGTTTCACTTTTCGTCAAGCCAAAGGGGGCGTCGCGCCTCCCTGCTCTCTTGCCTCGGTTCTGCTTCTACTTCTCATCTTTCACCTTGATGCTGGCCAGCTTTGTCTTTTTCTGTGGCACATCGTAGTCAGGCTGGCGTGGGGCCCGCTGTGCAAACTCTTGCGAACCGATGTTTCAACGAAGGTGCGCCGACACGCGCGGAGCGAAACAAACGAATCCTCGCTTCGGCGTGCACAGATGAATAGCGATCGAGCAAAAATGAGCGCGCACCGTTGCTAGCAAGAATTGCACGAGGAGCTCGAAAATTGAGTTGCTCGGTGGCGGCGCCGTGGGGAGTGGCGACTGAGTAGTAGATGGACGTGAAACAACGTCTGCCAGCGCACTGTACATTAATTAGGCACCCACACAGTTAGCGAGAAACAAAACCAGTCATACGAAACTTGCATCGTGTCTTTTATTGCAGGGTTTAGCTGTTAGAGGCATACGTCAAAGGGCCACCTACCACCCCGCGTTTAAAGACGAGGGGGTGATTATCTCCTCTCCTTCGTACACACGATGCATCCTCCTCGCCCCTTAGTTCTTGAATGTATGTGCATGAACAATATCTGCACTAATCGTTAGAGCCTATCAGGATTTCGCGCTTCTCGGCTGCACGCTGTTATCACCGCTTGCGCAATTGTAAACACAAAAAATAAAGTTTGATCGGTTGATTGTGAACGATGTTCATGACAGACAAAGAAGAACGGATGGGCAACTGCATGGCAAAGCAGTGCATAAGACAAATTACATGTGATATTTCGCGTATACCAACAAATTGGCAGCATGTACGCTGTATACGTCACGAGAACTACGGTCTACGTCACAGTAGTGCGCCAAGAAGGACGAGAAATATGAGAAAAAATATTGCACTCTTTTTTGTAATTTGGGAGCCTCCTGAGTGACCCCTTAATAGCCTGTCGTTAATATTACACACACGACGAGAATTGATTGATTGATTCATATGCGGGGTTTAACGTCCCAAAACCACCATATGATTATGAAGCCCCGCCGCGGTGGTCTAGTGGCTAAGGTACTCGGCTGCTGACCCGCAGGTCGCGGGTTCGATTCCCGGCTGCGGCGGCTGCATTTCCGATGGAGGCGGAAATGTTGTAGGCCCGTGTGCTCAGATTTGGGCGCACGTTAAAGAACCCCAGGTGGTCAAAATTTCCGGAGCCCTCCACTACGGCGTCTCTCATAATCATATAGTGGTTTTGGGACGTTAAACCCCACAAATCAATCAATCATATGATTATGAAAGACGCCGTAGTGAAAGGCTCCTGAAACTTCGACCACTTGGGGTTCTTTAACGTGCACCCAAATCTGAGCACACGGAGCTACAACATTTCCGCCTCCATCGGAAATGCTGCCGCCGACGCCGGGATTCGATGCCGCGACCTGAGGATCAGCAGCCGAGTGCCTTAGCTACTAGGCCACCACGGCGGGGCATACACACGACGAGGAAGTGCAAGAATTGTGTATTTCGTGATGTGGGTGTTGTTAACAGATGCCACTGAGGTAGAAATACAACACCCTGTCATTACACGACATATTTCGCGAATCGGAAGTGGCTGATTTCAATAAAAGCTAGGGGAATTCGGACGGCCGCCGACCTCGCACATTCAATTCCACCTGAAGTCTGACAGCAAGTGCGCACAGCCCCTGTCACATGAAGTTTCTGCATACTATATATAGCGGTTAATGAAAGTGTGAGAATGCACAGGCAGCCGGCCTAAACTCACACATGCGTTCGCGTACCTTCGTTCAGCCTTGTAGCATTGGTAGGCATCAAAAGCACCTTCGCCAAGCGAGATACCCACGTGGGGCTTCTGAGTTGCGTAAACTTGAATGTTTCATGCGCAAATATGCTATATTTAAATGAAACTGAAAAGGTAAGCAACCGCTCTTTGACAAGCCTTTTGCCAGGGACCTTACACATTGCCCACTTTGGCGCGTTTGGTTGCAGTATAACAAATAGCGTTTGTTTGATTTAAGCAACGTCTAGTTTAATCCGAAAGTTAGGAGTGACATAGAAGGTGGCCTAATTGAAGCACGTCCTCTGCCTTGCGTACGTACTACTACTACTACTACTACTAATCATAATATTAATATTAATAATAATAATAGTAATATATTATAATTATCATCTGGTGTTTTACGTGCCAAAACCGTGATATGATTATGAAAGACACCATAGAGGAGAGCCTCGGAAAGTTAGAGCATCTGGTATTCTTCACCGTGCACGGACACCGCCCAGAACACGGGCGTCTGGCACGTTGCCTCCATCGAAATGGGACCGCCATGGCCGGGATCGAAAGATTGCGATCGTACTGAGTGCGATGGTGAGAGTGCGAATATGAATACATGAATTAGACTACAATAACTATTGAGTGGTGCTTTAAGGAACGAGTTCTGCGTGTATTGAAGAACCACTGACCAGGCCCCATACCAAATTTTAGTTAGACCGTGGAAGTTGTTGGGTGTCCGATGGGGAACATTTTGCAACAAAATTTTTTTGAATCGGTTCATTACGAGCTGAGAAAACTGTGTTTTTTTTTTGAAGCGGCGCAAAAAGAGGGCGAGAGGAGGTGAGCTAGAAGCCATTGCCACTCCTCCGCGCAGCCTTCGCAGGCGAAACCTCTTCCCTACCTTCTCCGGCATCAGACCAAGAGGTCACGTGCGCATGACGTGCCCGAACGAGCCCGACCCTCGTGCACGTGAGCGGCATTTTTTTTTATTGCGATAGCAATTATATGGACACTCTCAGCGGGATTTTGCCACCGGCGTCGGTGTCGACGTCGATGTCATGCACCGTATATGTATACGTATTTATATATGTGAAAACGCAAGAAAGAAAAAAATCTAGAAAAAAGCACCGCGGCACACGGAATCGAACGTCTGCGTCGTAAAAACGAGGCGTCGTAAAAACGAGGCGCTAACCACTGAGCCTCCCCGTAGAACGTTCCTCGCCATACAAACGGCAAGCCATTTATATCTGCCACTTACCGGTGCTGCGTTTTCGGCATTACCAGAGAGATGGCGCAATGAGCACGCGTCGCAACATCTCCCAGCGGCGCCCGCTCTAATCTCCTACGCATACTTTGCCCGGCTTAGAGCAGGGGAGTGACGCTCCCTCGCGCGCCCTTATCTTGCGGTGGCGAGGTGGGGAAGATCGTACACCTTGGCTAGTCCCGGGCTTTACGTGGAACCATTCGGCTGTAATTACCGGGCGCACAAAGGTCACTGCAATCATTGCAGTCTCCGTTCGCGAAAAGCACGCGCTTTTCAGAGTCCACGAAGGAACAAATGAGACGCTTATTCGCATGCATCCGTACCTGTGACTACGTTTCGTGCATAATTTGTGCACCAGAAACTCAGGGCACGTTTCGATCTGCTTTTAATTTTGTGCGTGACCTTTCAAATTGTTGCTATCACTTTCATTGCTTCGCCTTTGCGGCGAAGTTGTGACTTTTTGTTGTTGTTGACCAGCGTTTATTTGAGGTCTACAGCCAGTCTCTGCGGGATGGTTTAGAAACACTGGCTTAGACGCGATAGAATGGATGAGCGCAATGATTGCGCGAACGCGTAAGGGCGTTCCACGGCTGTCGTCTACTCGATGCGCTGACCGCGGGGACACGAACACGTGCAGAACGCCCGCACATTAGCCCCGCGCCTCGTTGCAATTCACGAAAAAAAAAGGACGCTCACATTCCCTTGTAGCGTCTCATTATATATCTAGAGTTTATTAATCTCTTCAAGCAACAAATGCATGAACTATGCATGTCATGTTAAATATTTTCGCCATGGCACGTGCCACTGTTGACAACGTCAGAGCACAGTGGTCTACGTAGAGGGCCAACGTCACTGCATTGCCGTCTACGTTGGGCCAATCGTACGCGCACGTCATGCCCTCATTTCTCTGGGCACGCGTCCGCGGAAGGAAGGGGGGGCAGCGTTCATCTTGAAACCTGACCCATTTCTGTGACACATGGCATTGCAAATTTTGGCTGACGTGATCGTGAACGCCACATCTACGCATTGTGCTTGTTGACTCAAAATTGTCAAAACTGGTGAGTGGCCCTTCAACACTGCTAATGAGCCATTGCATTTTAACGCTTAGAGAAACTCGTTGCAGCAGACCCTCACTTGAGAAAATATATAAAGAGAGAGAATCGTTAAGATGTAGGCCATTATTTCTGCTCACAGCTAACGCGCAAACTACATCAGAGCAGATCAGCACTCTCTCTCTCTCTCTCTCTCTGTCTCTCTCGTGTGTTTGTGTGTGTGTGTTTGTGTGTGCGTGCGTGCGTGCGTGCGTGTGTGGTCCTCATGCGTGTCGTTCACGTACTGACTGCGCCCCGAAAAGATGGCAGCTTTTTTCATGATTGGTAGGGCAGTATTGTTCAAGCAGGCACTTTGCCACAAGCGGGTAAATAGAACTAAAGCATAAATTAACAAACACTCAAATACAGCTGCCCAATTGGAAGCGCTACTGTCAAGCAGGTTTTCTGTGCAATCGTAACGAGTGTCGAAAGTGCCGTCGCGCTACTTTAAACTGGCTGGCCGCATCTTGCTCGGGCCTACAAAAAGAAACGCACTTACGACTCCCTCGAGGCAGCGAGAGACGAAGTGAACGTTTTATACGTACACGATCCTCTTACTCCTTTCCAAAAACATATAGGCACCTTTTTTATACTGTGAGTTAGTTCACTGTTCCTTTTTTTTTGAAATTTCTATGCGGTTTCTCTCTTGGGGCAGTTTTGCTTTTCCAGAAAGCAGGTTGGAGGGCAAATAAGAACGTGTACTTGAGCGAATGTCGCACACGTGTGCTTTTATACAGAAGCTTCTGACGAACATATTGCCAGAAAGTATGGAGTCGGTTTAGGTAAGTATTTTGTGAACAAACTCTTAAGTGGTCTGAAAGATGTATAGGACATGGTGCTCGTCTTTCCGTGTTTTTACACAATATTAATGAGATCTAACGGATAATCATGCCAATGAAGGTATAGGAAAAGTTATTAGACCGAATTGAAATGTAAATGCGAAGAAAAAAAATTGGGTGAAAAAATAACTTGCCCTAGGCAAGAACCGTGGGCAGGTGGCTGCCCACGGCAAGTTATCTTCTCACCCACTTTTCTTTTTCTTTCTTCACATTTACATTTCAATTCGGTCTAATAACTTTCTCTATACTTTCCTTGGCATTATTGTCCATTATATATATATATATATATATATATATATATATATATATATATATATATATATATATATATATATATATATAGAGAGAGAGAGAGAGAGAGAGAGAGATGAGTAGGTGATCCTCAGTAACAGCAACAAGAGAGCAAAGATTTACTGACCGTTTGAACCACACTCAGGTCATCCCGAGTCCGGTAAACAAACATTCACAATATACATATAACCTTGTTCATAGTGTGATAACCAGGATACATACACTGGTCAGTACAAACAGACGACGAGATCAAAAACTAGCCCATCGCTATGCATCGTGAATTTTCATCATGCCCCTTTCTACACTTCGCAGATCGCGGGATCAAATCTCGGCTGCGGCGGCTGCATTTTCGATGGAGGCGGAAATGTTGTAGGCCCGTGTGCTCAGATTTGGGTACACGTTAAAGAACCCCAAATGGTCGAAATCTCCGGAGCCCTCCACTACGGCGTCTCTCATAATCACATGGTGGTTTTGAGACGTTAAACCCCACATATCGATCAATAAATAAATCAATTAATCACTTCTACACTTCAGAAATCAAGCCAGATCAGTATATATTACTGCATTAAATCAGGAGCATACAGACGCCATCTTAATAACAACCACAGATCATCCTGGTTGGCTGGTCGGTTCAGTATTTTTTCAGTATATGTGTGGTTAGACTGAAAGCCTGAACCAGAAACTGCTCCACGTTTTCATCAGTTAATGTTCTCGAGTCCACCGACAAATGTCAGTGTCACGTAGATAATAGAGTAGAATGTGAAACGACCTCAAAAGCTCTTGTAGGCCTTCAGGAGAACAATATCAGCTGTGGAGACACGTTAGGATATACCATGTCTTTATTGCGATAGCAAATATATGGACAGTCTCGGCTGGTTTTCGTCATTGCCACCACCTTTATTCACGTACATAACCACAATATATATATATATATATATATATATATATATATATATATATATATATATATATATATATATATATATCTTTCCGATGGGGGTCGTCTGCACAAGGCCTTTTCTTGTGAGTGAACAAGGGGGAGGGGACGCTTATGGTCACCGCGCTATCGCGGCAATGATTAGCGCGTGGCTCTCGCTTCCTCAACAGGCGGGAGTTTCTACGGGATGCGTTCTCAACACAAAAAAAGGTGCCAAAAGTGTCCCTGGATCGGCTGTCCACATATAGATGCGCTCTTGAATGTAAACATTCGACAGAAGTCTATCTGGTTGGGTATGAAACTGGGAGATGATTTAGACTCCAACCAAAGTTTTGAAGAAACCCGACGTTCTAAACCGACTTGGTTCCTTCCTCAGTGGTGACTGCAGGGACTACGTAGCAGCGGCGTCTTCAAAGCACTGGCGGGGCGGATAATGACCCCCCCCTCTCTCTTTCATTCGCGGGTCAGCACTCGCGGGTCATTATGCGCCCCGCGGGTGCTTTGAACACGCCGCTGCTATCTAGTCCCCGCCATCACTTTTAAGGAAGGAACCAAGTCGGTTTCGAAACGTCGGGTTTCTTCGAAAGTTTTGGTTGAAGTCTAAATCATTTCCCATAGATGCGCTCTACACAAGAACTGCCACCAGCGGCGACACACCACGCATAGCCCTTCGTACCAGTATGCGCTGCCCACGGGAGGCACTTCTCATCAACGCGGTCCCTACGCACGAACCTTGTTGCACTCATCTACTGTGGTCGAGCCACAAGTAACTTGGTTACTTAGCAAGCATATGTTTACTTCAATTAATGTTGCTCCTAAAAATGCTAGCCTTGTTTCGTTAAACATTCGAATATGTTGCTATCGCATTCATTGCTTCGCCTTTTTGGGGAAACTGACTTGTTATGGTCATGTTGGAAGCTATCTTGCGGAATACTCCTTTGGACATTGAAGCACGGGCGAGACTAAATGAAATGCTTGACGTCAATATTCGCTGGTGTACACTAAATGTACCATACCTGCACTCCAGACTGTCTCTTAGCTTATTATTTTTGTTGTATATGAGTTGAACGGGAATTTTGACTCTCTCAATGTTGAACTTACACAGATTGTTATCCAGAAGATACATGAGTTTTCCGCAAGTCAGTAGGTTACATTTGCTATAATGTTTTATTACTTTAAAGCAACAGCATTAGGTGTGACGCGATGCTCAAATGCTTTTTCAGCTAAATTTATTGCAGGCTAACAGGACAGCTGAATAGCATGTGAGCCCCTGGGTAACAGAGCATCAATCTCGTCATCGACGGTAAAAAATATAACGAAGCCACAATCACACTTTGCATTCATTTAGTATATATACAGTTTGAAAATTCATTTATTCATTCAAGTTTATTTTTGGAGAAGTAGTGATGCCCAATATAAATCAGTGATTTTACAGACTAGGCTCCCATATTGCGAAGAGTGTGAAAGGAAAACCGCTCTAACGAATTCAGGGATTAAAAAAAGTACACGGACAAATTCTAGAAAAAATAGCATTGCTTTGAAGTAACCTTTAACGTACTACAATAACATTATAGAGTTGTTCGCAGCGCCAACTTCAGAGATGCCACTACGCTGCTTTCACGAATTTTGTGTAGTATTGCTGATTGAGTGCAAATTTATTGCACAATGTATTTGGAATTCACGTTGTCACTTTTTATTCAGGCCACGTCAACTTGCGCGTCTTAATTACAGTCATTGTCTAAACTATTGAATTCATTTTCCTCGTTCGCTTTTGAGTGATGTTTAGAGCGAACGTTATTTGATGCTTGTTTCTATTCGAGGCGTTCTGTAATTGTTCTTGTAAAAGTAGAATGTTCGTGCTCATCGTAATAAACAATAATATATGCCACTCACTTCATGGTACCACATGCAAATTTTTCCTTTCTCACGCTAATGGCAGAAAGAGCTTGTCGACGCTGTCCGGCTTCATTCGTACAAAAACGAAGCAGTGAGTGCATCTGCATGAGTAGTACCTAGCATGACTTGTATGTCTACACGCACAATCGACAAAGACAGAAGGCAAAGCCTAAAGGAATGCCACGGAACACGCGCGGGAGTGCGGCGTTGTTAGATTTTTTTTTTACCGTCCATGGCGTGACTCGTATGCCGCGTTGCACGGCACTCCGGAAAGCGTGTGGGATTCAACTGTTCACGTGTACATTTGCCATCGCACAGCCTCATATAGAGTTAGACATCTCATGGCTGTCGTGCGGTGGTCATCATTATTGCTAGCTGTGTACATTCTTTGAGTTTGTGCAGTCGTTGGTTGAACGGTAGTTGTCCCTTTCCTGACGGCCTTGAAGTAAACATCCGACGAGTACCAGAAAGCGATGTCACCCAAATTCATAAATTAAGCCTTACACTGCAGTTAGCGTCGAGAAAACGGGCTCATTTGGAAGCATTTTTATGTTCGCGTCAAGAATTTTTGTGAAGAAAAAAAAATGTCGCCTGCATGATTTCAACTATGAAGTGTGTGATTGTGTCGTACACAGCCGCTCATGCGTGCGGTGGCAGCAGCTGTTCACACTTGTCAGTGATGTTGGCGAAGCATATTTGTTTCGTTGTTTTTATATTTGAAATGGGAATATTTACGCTCGAGGGGCGAGTGAAACAAAGTTACACAGCTTACAAGGAAGAGAGAGTACGACAAATATATGTTACTTGCTCTCGGGTACGAATTGCAGGCAGCCACATTTGATGACGCACACTTGGGAGAACGAGGTTCCGGAAAATTTAATTCGGTATGCAACACCGTTGTACGTTGGTGGAAAGAAATAAGCACATAAATATTGAAGCCTGGAAACAGGCGCAGACCGAGAGTTCATTATGTCTAAAGGCAAAAGAACACAATGACGAACGCACTAAAGAAGGCAGCCAGAAAGCCGCTGTAGCTGCACAAACAGCAGTATAGCGTACGTCAACAAAGAATAATGTGGTGGGGGGCTCTTGAGCGGCCGCTGAGACAACAGTTGAAGCAGATCAGCTTTTCCGAGAACGGAGTGCGCGCAAACAAGAATAAATCCAAGGACAGTGTTGGAGCCTTTGTGAAAGCGGACATGTTTGGTAACACATTACACCTATAAGTACGCTGCAGTCAGTGATAATTTTTAGTCCACTGTCAAGCGTCAGAAATTCTCACAATGACATAAGAAATGGAACTTATCAGTCCATCTGGATATGGTGGGGTATCAAGAGTGAAACAACGTAACTTTTCTTCACGCTGTCATAGTTTGAATATTGATGCGCTTGTGACGCGGAGACTGGAGTGAATGAGCACAACGTTGCAGCTTGGCAGTGCACGTGTTTCGATCAAGCTAAACTGCACTTGGAGTAGTATATGATTGATTGATATGTGGGGTTTAACGTCCTAAAACCACCACATGATTATGAGAGACGCCGTAGTGGAGGGCTTCGGAAATTTCGACCACCTGGGGTATTTAACGTGCGCCTAAATCTGAGCACACAGGCCTACAGCGATTTCGCCTTCATCAAAAATGCAGCCACCACAGCCGCGATTCGATCCCGCGACCTGTGGGTCAGTAGCCGAGTATTTTACTACAGCGGCAGAGCTGGAGTGGTATATGGTGTGCTGTAGATCTTATGTGAGGACACACTTTCCTAATGTGTACAAAACACACGTCGGTTTCGCCGATTACGTGCTCAGCCACTTCACGAACACACAACTGCAACTATTGAAGACGATGGTTTTTTTTCTTGGTATACTTCAATGCGCAAATCTTGGTCAGTCTGCCTGTATTTTTTCTGTTTTTCTGCCTGACACCCGATTAAGTAGATTGGCGAAAGTCTAACCCCTTCCTAACCGACAATCCATCTTGATCTGGTTTCTGCGTTCATACGTGCTGACATTGTCAATCAAAAAAACAAATATTACGCATAATTTTGTGCAACCTCAGTACAAGGTCATTGTGCTGTGTTACTTTATACATAAAATGCAGAGATAAGTAATTTTAAAGACCGCAGTGCTTATTACGTGGCGCTGGCAATTCGACGCTATGACCGAAAGAACAGGCGTTTCCTCGCTTTCCTAAAACTACGTGGTGCAGCGACCTACCAGTGTTCAAGAAAAAACTTCGTTTTTTCAAATAACTGCTAGATAGCGTCCATATCTCACGCAGCACCTACTCGACCATCATTTCGCGCAGATGATCAAATGAACGTTATAATATTTCTCTCCAGGCACAAGACTATCGTCTTTCAACGACCTTTGCAAATGAAGCACGCAACGCTGCCATTTTTTTTCATATACAACTGTTGTCTCTCGTTTAGCAAAAAGTATACGAGTATATGTTATTACGTCTACATACAAAGGTCACACGTTTAGCTGTTTGTTGACAGCAGACCATTCCACTCGGCCAAATTCACAAAGCTTTTCGTTCTCGTACCTGCTCATTCTCGTTGTCCAGCAGCTGCTCTAATTATATGTCTTGCATCAGGATTGAATGCATTATCATCTTATGAACAGATTTAGCGTAAGGAACGTTGTGATTCAGTAAGACGTCCTGACGTCCTGGTTCACTGCTGTTAGACTTTCTTAAACTGCGCGAAATGATCAGCACACGAGTAAGAAAACACACAGAACAACACCAGCACAGCACAACACTGCGCTCGTGTTGGGATGTGTTGTAGACAAAGAAAGCGCTTAACAGCGCAAACGATACGAGGGGTTAGAAGAGACGAGAACAGAGCATCAGTGCTCTTCTATCCATTCCTATCATTTTGCGCTGTTAAGCACTTTCTTAGTCTACCATGCAGCCAGCGCCAATTAGCCCAATAAAGCGCTTCGTTATTGCTCTGGTGTGTTTTCTCACTCGTGTCCTAGTCATTTCGCGCATTGTACGGAATGGTTGGGACTACGGGGCCAGAACCGAGAAAGAAAAAACTAAAGTATACTGAACGCATATAAGTGCCGACAAATTGTTTTGTACGTTAGTGCAGCTACAGACCCAATTCTAAATATATATAATACGTATGTTTACTTCAGCGAGTTCACAGTACGTCTTGGTTTGTATGTATGTATGTAAACTGTGCAGATACCCTTCCCCATTACTCATTAGAATGCCACACAAGGCTCACGGCCAAGTCGAGATTTACAATCGACGTAAGAAGCGATTATATCTACATACCTTAGTGCTTTCTTCGTTATCAGTGAAGTAAGCAACGTTTATGGAACAAGAACTACTGTCAAGCACAACAGCCAGTACACAAAAACCTAAAGCGTGTTCGCAATAATTCAAATGCCCAATCCTACGAACCAGGCTCATAATTGGGCAATAACTAATGTAGATCCAATCGACGTTTTGCTTTCGTCAATAACTTAGAGGCAGATGATGTCGCACTGACACGGTGCCGGCTGCATCTATGCCCTTGAATAGGTGGTAAACACAGTACACCAGTACAAGGAAAAAAAAACCTAAATGGGGAAGGAACACACTTCAGAAGCGTGAAGAGCCGGGCTGGTTGTTTCATATTTACAAGTGAGAAAAAAAATCCAGTGAAACTCAGGACAAGGACGCAAAAGAGGCACATTCTTTCACAAACAGCCACCGGTTAGTGAATGAGTGTTTATGATTGAATGTACCTCTTTTGCGTCCTTGTCTGGAGTTTCGCTGTTTTTTTTCTCTCGCATGCAAAGGAACGCACAGGGCGAGCGCTGACTGACAGTTCCTGTCATTCAGCGCTCATCCTGTCTGTTCTTTCACTTGTGCTCAGTGTCGTTTCGCGCTGTTTGCAAGTGCGCGACCAACTAGCCCAACAAGCCACTCTTATGGAGTAGAGACACACGTACAGTTATTGTTACCATGTCTAAGTGAAAGTAACATTGCTGTATTTGCGTCTCACAGATAAATAAAAAAACGCAATAAAGAGAACCATGCTTAAAACAAAGTGTTTCTGCTCTTTGCACCGAAAGTGCTGTTTTTCGACATGTCACGCAAGATTCGCGCTTAAGACCAAGATGAGCATGTGTGAACAGCTCGCCATAAACTCATAGAGCACGTGATGTACAAATACAAACGCTGGAAGGCACCGATAAGTTGTATATAACGTATTAGAGACCTAAAATATTGCGTTGACAATATCTGCCACAAGCAACAAAAAAAATTAGGTATACTAAACGACTCAAACACTCTTCATCGGTTATTCTCGATCATCCGGCAATGAATTTAAGCGTCTTGGTCAGCCCTTACGTGTGTCATGCGTGATTAAGCAAAGCCTGGAACATAGCGTTATCGGTCTGACCGGGATAATTATTGTTTATACGCAAGTGTGTGCAGTATCATGCGCGGATGTCAGTAGCAGCGAAAAACGGGTCATTCAAAACGCGACAACGCTTTGTCTCTCTACACGTCGAAGCCTTGCAGGCTTCAAGACAAAATTGGCAACGATTTGCGCTAGAGACAGTCGTCCGCGGCTGCACAGTGACTCGGACAGCGATGCAGTGATATGCGCACGAGAGAAGGGTCCTGCGGGAGCAGCAACGCGGCTGACATCGGCACATGGTTTCGGGGGAGGCGAGACCAGGAGCCGACAAGAGCCCCGCGGCCAAGAGTGGGGGTTACCTCGTCGTCATAGATGGGGTACGGGTCCGCCATGGACGCGTGTCAGCGGCGGGCAAGCGGCAGTGTCGAGGACGGCGGCCCAGTCGAGGTCTGCGACGTGGACGAGCACGCTGCTGCGCTGCCTCACATCGTGCTGCGCCACGCGAAGTCGCGGGATTGTCGGAAGACGAGCGACACTCGGGACCCCATGAGGCTGGCTCGGAGGAGATTCGCGGTCCCCCGGCGTCACACGAGCGGCGGCCACCGTGGCGGGGTCGACCACGAGCAGCTGAGTTCGGCGGCTCCCGCCATGGGCGACCCGGGTCCGGACAGCGACATTTTCGAGGGCCGCGCGAGGAGAGCGGTTTCCCCTTTGCGAGAGCGCGCGCCTGCGCAGACAGAGCGCCGGGATCGATGGAAATGCGTGCGGGATGGAATGCGGGCCCTTTCCTCCCCTGGACCGGACCACGATGCTCCCGGCGCGCGTAGCTGGCGGCTATTTTGGGGGCAGCCCCGTCAGGATGCACAAAGAAAAAGCACTGACGCCTGTCTCGAAGCCTTGCTCTTTGTGCACAGCTCGCTGCTCTCCCGTTTATGGCCGAGGCCAAGAGCGCGCTCTGCCCGCTGTTTATCTGCTTACGAACAAGCCCTCGGGGCTTCCACGCACTCCTGGGGTTTTGAAGTCGGCTCTGCGCTTCGTGCCAGCTTTACGATCGCACTGCGGCCGCCTTGGAGAGCGACTGCGCGCACAGTGGGCCATTGGCCGCGTGCGGGACTTCGAGTGTGGCAACAGCGGGATTGACGCCAGAGCATTCCTTTTAACTTGTTAGCTCGAGTAGAATTGCTCGGATATACTACAAAGGCTCAGAGAACGAATACTGTAACTTCAGCTTCCAATACGTGGATCATTCATACGAAGAAGTTATGAATTTTTTAACGTTCACTTTGAAATAAAAAAATCGCTGGCATAACTATTGTATGTTTTTATTAATTTGTCACTTTCGTCACCTCTTACGTTTATTTTAGCGTTGCAGGTGACGATTTTGAGAAAATGAAGCAGAAGTGCATGAGTGCTGAAGATTTTCTGAATATCATTGAATTATTGTACCATGAATTCTTGTAAGAAATTCAAAAACAAAATATTTTAAGGTTATCACGTGTTTCGTATTCTAAAGATGTGGAAACAAATCCCATTTGTATATGTAGCTCGTCGCACAGCGGACACACTTCCTTTTTTTTTTGCGTGACTGCCTGTGCGTAACTAACTAATATGAGTTCTGTCCCACCATGGTGTTTTAGTGGGGTATGTTGTAGGTCTGCTAAGCACGAGATGGCGGGTTCGAATCGGGGTCACGTCTGCCGCATTTTGATGCATGCGAAATAAAAATAAACCCCTTTACTGCGCATTCAGAGTATTCAGTTTGAAGAAACACGGTTAATCACATCTAATCCCGAGTTAATCATATTGTGGATGAAGCATATTCACATCCTAATTTGAGCATGTAAAGCGCAACAATTTTGTTTCGTTTTTCCATACCACGGGCCTGATTTCTGGCTGCACGTGAAACCATACCATTCTGCGTACAAGGTAAGCTTTGCCGCTCTACAGCCAAAGCTCGGGATAAAGCAAACCTCTCAGTGGCAAGGAACACGACTTTATGACTAGCGCGACTTCATCGCAGAAAACCAGGACGACGACGACAACTACAACCACAACAACATAAAAAGACAGTCCCATTGCTGTTCCGATTCCCACCGTACTTTAAGGCACTGTTTTCTTCTTCGATGGATTCGTCGAGCTGCCATTAAAACTGTTTTAAGATGGCGCAGCTGAACACAGTGTCTATCTGGGAATATTTTTGCGAACGAACACAACTGCGATAATGATGTTTTTCCCAGGGAGAACACTTCAAATCCACCACAGTGATGCCAGAAAACGCGGCCTTGCTATGCGCAGATTTGCGCGTTTTCTGCCAGGCACCGACGCAACACATCGTTGTTTCAATTATAACATGTTAACATGGAGCAAATCATTTACCACTGGCGTTACAATTTACAGACATTATCACGATGCCTGCGCGCATCTGACTGTTAATAGAACGATCTTTTGAAGCCAAAAGCATATTGTCATACATCTTCAGTAAACCGTACAAACAACATTTTCTAAAGCAACAGATGCTGCCTTTTTGCAAATTCAGTTACTACGTGATTGCCTTATCTATATGCAAATTCAGCATTCAGAAAAGTGAGTCTGCTGGACGTCTCAAGGTGAAGGAAGATAATTGCCGCGCCATGATCGGAAGTCTTGTGTGCACAAGGCACATAACAGCGATCCAAACATATATACAAATATATGTTAAAGCCGCTTCGCAATGGCGGACCAAGTATGAAAATAGTACGGAGAAGGGTGGAATTCTTTGTTTTCTTATCATTTCTTTCTTAGTTTTTGCATCATACCTGTTTTTTATTTTTGTTTGTGTCCTCTTGCTTCATTTCTTCTTTCTCTGAGTATTTCTTTTTTTTACAACTCTCTTTATCTTTCTTTCTTTTTCTTTCACTTCTGTCTGTTTCCCCACTTCTCGCTTCCTCCTATTTGTTATCTCAATATTGCTTTCTCTTTCTTTCATTATTTCCCTTCCTACCTTCCTTTCTTTCCCTTCTCTACATGTATCTCCTCATCTATCTTTCTATGATATGTCTTACTCCATTCGCTCCTCCTTTTCCTTTTCCTCATTCTCACATTCTCACTCCCCTTTCCTATTTACTTACTAGGCTTGCTCTGCTAGCGTGCATGGACAGCCTAGTGGTTAGAACGCTTGCATTCGGATCGTGGGTACGCGGGTTCGAATTCCGCCTCGCCAAGATTTTTTCTTATCGCCAAAACTTTATGCCTCTTCCAAACTCCTCCTTTATACATCTTGCTCTCTCTGGAAGCATTCCCTCGCCAATCATAGTTATTGCATCCCACGCCGGACCATTCGGCGAGCGACAAGATTAAGAAGACTGATGATGATGATAGATTTCTGGTGACTCCGCACGGCCTGGAGTAATGCTTGAATCTTTTTTGTAGGCGAGGAAGGGGGGATTCTTTGTTCTCTTGCCTCTTTTCTAAGCTATGGAAGCTGTAGCTCGCAACTTCGCTATGATTGGCTGCAAGTTGTCTCGCTCTTCCGTTATAACTTACGTGTTGTTACTAGCGTTTCTTAGCTTAAACCAGCCGCAGAGGTCGAATGCTGACTCGACGTTCGCGGCATCGAATCGCGGCTGTGGCGGCCACCTTTCGAAATGCTCGAGGTTCGCTTATGATTTAGGCAGCGGTTTAAGAACCTCAGGAGGTCAAACTTTTCATAACAATAGCGTAGTTAGGGAACGTAAAACTTCAACACTTATATTGTTATGATTGTTTCTTCGCTTACTAGTAAACAGCAACAGGACTACAGGAAAAAAATAGCACGCGAACAAATGTAACTGGATCATCGGTCATATGGAGTTATACAATAGCGTACAATCTGGGAAAACCATAGAGACAGCGTGAATTACTAATTTTTGGTATAAACAAGAAGCAAATCAAGAAGACTTCTGTTAGCACTTGTGTTGTTTTTATTTACCCATCAGCTGCGATATTATACCACGCTACAACAGAGGGGCGAATCGATCTGAATAATGCATGAAACTGTTCCAGATGCTACACGCAAAAAACACTCGCCTGCACGCACACACATGCATGCAAGTGGGTACGTGCATGTGAGTGCATAGCGTGCATGCATTTACATATGCACGAACGCACTCTATGCACGCACACTCTATGGAGGTACAAGCACTGTCACTGGCCTGTTCATTATCTTTAACGAGACGCGCAAACGGCAAATGAGGATACTCGCGCCGTCGATAGAAGCAGCACTGTCCTATTACGCGATATCAGTCACACGCGTAAAGGATGGGGGTTCTTCCTTCCATGCTCTTCCTTCTCGTCCTTCTTAAGATCATTTGTCGAAGCTTCTTGCCTCGGTACGTCATTATTAACCTCTTGCGCAATTTGTTTAGTACAAAGATTTGCGCCTCCATCGCAGCGGACACTTCCGTTTATTAAGAAAAAAGAAGCAATGTCAAAACAGTTTGAAAACTTAAGGTAACGTCGGTATTTGGGTCACAAGAAGCACAAAAAAGCATATACGCACGGAGACTATATATACGCACGCATCCTATATATAGTTTGTGATGTGCTTTTCATGTTTTTTTCATGTCATTTCGCTTAACATACACAAAAATAATTTTACATAACTGAGCCCTCGTCCTCATTTGTCACTTGTCACATGTATAAGACAGAAATCAACTGCTGCCCCCCACCCCCTTTTGCGCTCTACGTTCTTTTGATCCCGCTTAGATTCCACCTAAACACTGCTACCTGATGCTGCATTCACGCTGTCCACCGCAATCTGAATAGGTAGCTATTAGTAAGGTATATCGCAATTCGTGCTACCGTCGTAGCCGTATTTGAAGGCCTCAGAAATAGTGCCCTCTAACTTGGAATGTATTCAAATAAATAAACTAAAATAAATACCCCATAATCACCCCGGATTCTTGAACAGCCATTGAAATCCAGTTGTAAATATCTACACGCATCCACCGGGATTGTATTGATCATGCGATCCGACTTGGTGAAGCTGCTCAGAAACCGTACATAATGAAGGCTCAACATATATTAACCATAACAACACTATACTCATCGATCACGAAGGTGCCCGCTGCCACAAAGACAGTGGCTTTGTGGCATCCTGTTGCTATGTAGGAGGTACTAAGTGCGATCATTAGCGGTTGCACGAAATTCTTTCATAGCAAGCGTAAGACATAAATCGGTGAAAAATGAAACGCTTTAAGCTGGCCGGAATTATTACAAGCAGATCCCCCTGATACGATCCTCTCGCGGCCAATAAGCCTCTTTTTCACCTCTATAATTAGGCTGAAGACAAACAATCTCTGCTTTCACTTGCAATGATGATAAGAAATGCGGCTTTAATCATTGATGAAACAGCTTCCGCTTGTATCGTCTCACATATGCGTCTAGAATCCGGGAACATTTTTAACCACTGATGTTAATCAAGTGACCTCGTCTCCTTTAATAACGTACTGTTGCAGCTCATTTTGATGGGCCGAGTGGCCATATAACATATGAACGAAGCCGTACAATTAAAAATAAAGGAATGAAAATCAGAATAGTTTTTTTATTGGGCCAATCGATTACCACAGCATTGATAATTATTTTGGGGTATGCGTATTTATTAGCCGCTTGTATAAAAAAATGTTAATGTCAGCTTCGCTTAACGGAGCGACGTCAAATGGTTCAATTAAAACTCATGCGGGAACATGCCATTTATGTTTGCATGTTTGCTTCACTTCAGTCTCTCTTTAATTTTGTGCCAAAGTGGTGTAGCCAGCTGCTAATAAAATCCGCTCATAATGCGCACAAGTGCAGTTTTCGAGGAAAAAAAGGTGTTATGTGTATCGTCTTTTCCCCAGTCAGACGTGGCATAAAAAAGACTCGACAGCTTCGACGACGTTTGCAGCTGCTAATTATGCACAGACGGGCAGCTGTTCGGCGGCTCTATTGTTTTGCGGGGAGAGCGCATAGAGCCTCATACAGAATTTTTCAGCCATATTTTGTAACAGGATATGATGTGCGATGTTCGTTGTACGATAGTCAGCAGAAATAAATTGCATAGAAAAAAATAGAGAGGGAGACCTGATCAAAAGGAAGCAAAAAAAGTGAACATAATATACATCCCGCCTTACGGTTTCCCTTTCTTTTCATAATTATTATGCCACACAGCAACTATAAAAGAAACTCACACAAAAAACAACAACACTGAGCGACACTGCCGTCGTTCAATCTCTATAAAAATATTGGGTTACTTGGCAAAGTTTTCAGTTAACAAAGACCAACAGAATAGACAGGGCAAACATAAAACAAGGAAGTGTTAAAGAGCTCACAAGTTTAATAAGACAAACTGCAAATAAACATTCTTTACCTTCCGTTTAGTTTTTGCTTAACAACGCGTCCGTTGACGCAACCTGCTCTTTGGCATGTTTTTAGGCGATTACGTTCACTTATAACACTTTTGCGATCAACCACTACTAGTAGAATTCGCAGAACGCAATAATCTGCGTATTTTGAATACCTTCTACCGAAAACGAGAAAACCGCAAGTGGACATGGAGGAGCCCTAATGGCGTAAATAAGAACGAAATAGACTTTATAATGACTGCACACCCAGGAGTCGTGCAGGATGTGGAAGTGGTTGGCAAGGTAAGATGCAGTGACCATAGAATGGTACGGGCTCGAATCCGCCTAGACTTGAAGAAGGAACGACAGAAACTGATACGCAAGAAGCAAATCAATGAGCTAGCGTTGAGAGGGAAAGTACAGGAATTCAAAGTGTCACTGCAGAACAGGTACTCTGCTCTTAGTGAGGAAAACAACCTTAGTGTAGATACAATGAATGATAATCTGACGAGTATCATCACGGAGTGTGCAGTGGAAGTTGGAGGCAGGGTAGCTAGACAGGACACCGGCAAGCTTTCCCAGGAAACGAAGAACCTAATTAAGAAGCGCCAAATCATGAAAGTGTCAAGTACAACAGACAAAATAGAACTGGCAGAGCTTTCGAAGCTGATTAATAGACGTAAAGTATGCGATGTAAGAAGGTATAACATGGAGAGAATTGAGCACGCTCTGAAAAACGGAGAAAGCGTCAAAGCAGTGAAGAGGAAACTTGGGATAGGCAAAAGGCGGATGTATGCACTAAGGGACAAAGAAGGCAAATTAACTACCAATATGGATAGGATAGTTAAAATAGCGGAGGAGTTTTACAGAGATCTGTACAGTAGCCGAGACAACCACGACCTTAATACTATAAGAACTAGCAGTAACCCAGACGACACCCCACCGGTAATGATAGAAGAAGTCAGAAAAGCTTTGGAGAGCATGCACAGAGGCAAAGCTGCTGGTGAGGATCAAGTAACATCAGATCTGCTGAAAGATGGAGGACAGATTGTGTTAGAAAAACTAGCCACTCTATTTACGAGGTGTCTCCTGACGGGAAAAGTACCAGAGTCTTGGAAGAACGCTAACATCATCTTAATACATAAGAAAGGAGATGACAAGGACTTGAAGAATTACAGGCCGATCAGCTTGCTCTCTGTAGTATACAAGCTATTTACAAAGGTAATTGCTAGCAGAGTAAAGAAAACATTAGAATTCAATCAACCAAAGGAACAAGCAGGATTTAGAACAGGCTACTCAACAATTGACCACATTGATACTATCAATCAGGTAATAGAGAAATGCTCAGAGTATAACCAACCACTATACATAGCCTCCATAGATTACGAGAAGGCGTTTGATTCAGTAGAAATATCAGCCGTCATGCAGACACTGCGGAATCAGGGCGTAGATGAAATATATATAAACATTCTGGAAAAAATCTACAGGGGATCAACTGCTACCATAGTGCTTCATAAAAAAAGCAACAGAATACCAATAAAAAAGGGTGTAAGGCAAGGGGACACAATCTCCCCAATGCTATTCACTGCGTGCTTACAGGACGTTTTCAGAAGCCTAGAATGGGAACAGTTAGGGATAAGAGTTAATGGAGAGTACCTCAGTAACCTGCGCTTCGCCGATGACATTGCATTGCTGAGTAACTCAGGGGACGAATTGCAACTCATGATTACGGAGTTAGACAAGGAGAGCAGAAAGGTGGGTCTTAAAATTAATCTGCAGAAAACGAAAGTAATGTACAACAACCTCGGAAAGGAGCAGCGCTTTGCGATAGGTAATAGTGCACTTGAAGTTGTAAAAGACTATGTCTATTTAGGGCAGGTAATAACCGCAGAGCCTAACCACGAGATTGAAGTAACTAGAAGAATAAGAATGGGGTGGAGCACATTCGGCAGGCACTCTCAAATTATGACAAGTAGATTGCCACTGTCCCTCAAGAGGAAGGTATACAACAGCTGTATCTTGCCGGTACTTAGCTACGGAGCAGAAACCTGGAGACTCACAAAGAGGGTTCAACTTAAATTGAGGACGACGCAGCGAGCAATGGAAAGAAAAATGGTAGGTGTAACCTTAAGAGACAAGAAGAGAGCAGAGTGGATTAGGGGACAAACGGGAGTTAAGGATATCATAGCTGCAATAAAGAAGAGGAAATGGACATGGGCCGGGCATGTAGCACGTAGACAGGATAACCGCTGGTCATTAAGGGTAACCAACTGAATTCCCAGAGAAGGGAAGCGGGGTAGGGGGAGACAGAAGGTTAGGTGGGCAGATGAGATTAAGAAGTTTGCGGGTATAAATTGGCAACAGCAAGCACAGGACCGGGTTAACTGGCGGAACATGGGAGAGGCCTTTGTCCTGCAGTGGACGTAGACAGGCTGATGATGATGATGATGATGATGATGATGACTCCTCTGATGGCCTGCCGAGTTTCCTCCGCAAAGATGACAGCCTAAAACCACTCGCTCTTTGAGGCAAGTGTTTTCTTTTCATCTCTTTTTTGAGGGGGGGGGGGGAGAATGAGTGGACCCCTGGTTGGCCAGGCAACTTATTACGAGCGCGGCTGGTGTTTAGATTAACCTTAACTGTTGCAACGCAATAAGCTTCTTTAGAGGGCATTGAAGCATGTTTGTGCCTAACTTATACGGCAAGAGCTAGGAGCAGCCCCACCGCGGTACATGGTCTAGTGGCTAGATACTCGGCTGTTGACCCGCAGATCGCGGGATCTAATTTCGGCTGCGGCGGCTGCATTTTCGATGGAAGCGAAAATACTGAGTGCCCGTGTGCTAGATTTGGGTGCACGTTGAAGAACCAGGTGGTCAAAATTTACGCAGCCCTACACTACGGCGTCTCTCATAATCATATGGCGGTTGTGGGACGTTAAACCCCATATCTATCTATCTATCTATCTATCTATCTATCTATCTATCTATCTATCTATCTATCTATCTATCTATCTATCTATCTATCTATCTATCTATCTATCTATCTATCTATCTGTCTATCTGTCTATCTGTCTATCTATCTACCTGTCTACCTGTCTACCTGTCTACCTGTCTCTCTGTCTCTCTGTCTCTCTGTCTCTCTGTCTCTCTCTCTCTCTGTCTGTCTCTCTCTCTGTCTCTCTCTCTCTCTGTCTGTCTCTCTCTCTGTCTGTCTCTCTCCCTGCCTGTCTCTCTCCCTGCCTGTCTCTCTCTCTGCCTGTCTCTCTCTCTGCCTGTCTCTCTCTCTGCCTGTCTCTCTCTCTGTCTCTCTGTCTCTCTGTCTCTCTGTCTCTCTGTCTCTCTGTCTGTCTCTCTGTCTGTCTGTCTGTCTGTCTGTCTGTCTGTCTGTCTGTCTGTCTCTCTCTCTCTCTCTCTCTCTCTCTCTCTCTGTCTGTCTGTCTGTCTGTCTGTCTGTCTGTCTGTCTGTCTGTCTGTCTGTCTGTCTGTCTGTCTATCTATCTATCTATCTATCTATCAAGAGCTAGGAACATTTTTTCCTAGCTTCTTGCTGACTGACATATATACGCAGCCCTCATGCCTCAATACTGCTGCATTAAAACTGCGAATGTATGAAGACCAAAAGTGTGGTGGAGACGCTGTAGGAAGAAAGTTGTTTTATTAAACCTAACGAATGGGTCACGCGGAGCAGTGACCCAAGACATTTCAACACTTTTGCACCGAACTGGTAACCATGACTTTGTGCAGGTTCGGCTCGGGTTCAGGCACGTCTTGAACATACTGTGTCGGATTCATTTTCTTCAAAAGTTACGGTTAAGTTCAACTGGGGTAAGGCGGGGATAAGGTAGAGTTGGTTTTACACCCGACAAAGGTACTGCAATTGAGGGTAGGAATACAAAAGGGAGAAGGCAGGTAGGTTAACCAGACAGCAGTCAGGTTGGCTACCCTACACTGCAGAAAAAAGGTAAAGGGGAGGGAAAATGAGAGAGTGAGGAGTGAAAGGAACATTCAAGGGATATCCACGAAGTGAATGATGACGAGTGGGCGAAGCTCCGGGGGATTATCAACCCCCTGACATTGGCCACTCGATTATGCAAAGACGTGACAATATTTGTGTACAGTATATACAAAGTTATTCATTAGTCACTATGCGCATATGGTGTAGAGATGTCTATATGGATATCCATATGGCTATCCACATGGGTATGGATATATATAGCGTGTAACACCGACGGACAGGCGACATGGCTGGACTCTGAGCTTCGCACCTAAAAACAGGAAGTGATCAACAAAAGCGCTAACACTTACGTGGCGTTGGCACTGCACAAACGTCCCAGACGTTCACAAAGGCCCATAGTCCTTAAAACACAGAGTAGCACTTTACTGCCTTGTAGCTTCCTTTAACCGTGTAACACATCTTAAAAATAAGTTATCTCACGGAATACCCATCCTCATCAGAGCACGTACACTTTTTTTTCACGTCCGGTTTTGCTTTCACTTTATCCCTTTATTTCGCGTTTGTACACTCCCACATCAATTACGGCATAACCTCGTGGGGTAGCACGGACACAACTGAAACCACTTCAAAGCAATCAGAACCAGGCTATTAGACTAATCATATTTAGTCCACCCACCTACAATGCTAAACAGTTGCTAGAAGAAAACAAAATACTCGATGTTGCAGCCCTTGTAAAATTTAATCTCGCCAGTTTTCTTCTCAAACTAACTAATGAACAAATATCGTCATCAATAATTACTTCATCATATTTACTGAATTTACCCTACTTTACCTAACTCCTTACCAATCTTCTTTCGTGCAGCACGACAACTGCATTCTGCGCAAAATGCGAACTAACTTTGGTAAACAGACATTTCACTTCGTGGTCATATCGGTGTGAAATACTTTGCCATTTCTAATAAAAATCCAAAAAAACAAGTTTTGCTGTAAATTGAAAAAGTTTGTTATTTGATGTTCATTCTTCTACCTGGCTGGTTTCTCCCTCGCCATGCTATACTCTTTCCAGTCTTCTTTCTTTCAGTTTCTTTTTGCTATTTATATAAATATATATATGTTTTCGAGTTTTTTTTTACAGTTTACATTTACTATATGACATATAGTTGATGTTAGCATCGTCACTTAGTTTTACCTGTATCTCATCCTTAGTAACCTTATAATCTATGAATTTTTGCTGCTGTTGTCACCATTCAAATACATATGATTACATTTCATAGGAGGTCCCATTTTAGTGTACACTACAGGACCTCTTTCAATTTTTTATGTACACTATATTTTGAAGTAAATAAACTTGATTTGATTTGTCAGCCAACTAGCGAATGGAACGGTGCTTCAGAAGCATCTGCACGGAAAGCATCCGATCGTCCAGTCGTCGCATCATCCAGAAAGCGGTTCGTCTTTGAGAGGTGAATCGGGGGTGGTGGCAAAGCAGATAATCAATGTCTTCCTCGGTGCCGCAGACCTCACATGTCACACTGTCGGTCACTCCGGTTAATGTAGTGTATGCCTTCGTAAAGACGATCCCCAGCCAAAGCTGGCAAAAAAGTGAAGCTTCACGTCGATAAAGTCCGGCTGGAGGTAGGATTTACAACGTATATATAGGGTTGATTTGGTAGGGCCCAGTGTGTCAATCGGTGGAACAGCAGAAGGTACTTGTAAATAATTGAACTATAAATCTTTCTCTTCACGCAGTGGAGTTAGCCTGCAGCTGAAAGACATCTGGTCTTCTTACCATGAACATTTTTGCCGATTATACAGCATTGAAAGTACCGAATTACCCAACTCAATATACATCGACAAAATGGCAGTTATGTAAAATATGAGTGTCAAAATCAGCCATTTGAAGGTGCTGTAACATTAACTTCGCGCATGTCGCGTTTTCTGTGACCGCCAGTAGTTATCGACCCCCACTAACGATTTGCTACCGATAATGCAACGGCGGGACAAATAAACATTTATAATAATGATTAGTAGAACCATGCAGTATTCAACGCGATTGAAAATGGGTTCAAAGCCCACAAAATAGCAGCACTGACAGCCCTGAAACGCGGTCGCTTCTCGCGGTCCCGCCTCATCTGATCCCGTGGCCTCACAAAACTGTGACGCGAGGTTCAGCATACATTTCGTCTGCTAAGCGTGCGCATCTACAGTTATGTGTTCGTCAGCCCTACCGTCGTCGCTGCCGTCATCAAGTGATAAAGAAAGCGCCGAGGAATTTCACAGCCATTTGTGACGTCGCAAACTATTTCCGCATCGATCCTATGCAAGGGAGCGACTCTGAAATCTACGCCGCTCTGAGAAGCGACTAAGAGACAACTGGAGGTGCACACATGACTCTCAAGAACACTGCAGAACAGAAAGAAACGCTGTCGAAAAAAATAATGAGTACTCCAGTGGCTAGCAGCAACAAACAACTTATTCAACGATTTATCAAAGGTGGAATATCTCCGCACTGCTCAGAACACCATTCACGTCTGCGGATTCTTCTTTCCGCCGGGCTTGCCGTCTTTCATCACTCCCCCCTTCCCCCCACACACACGCACACACATGCTGTCGACTTCCTGCGCATTTCGGCCCCAGCAAAGCGGGCATGTAAGCTAGTGCGTCTCGCCCATGTCGCTATCAAACTCTCCCCACCAGCAGCGTCTCCGGGTGAGTAAGACGAACTTTCAGTGTAGCGCGGAGACGCATCGGGAGATGAAAATTGCATGCGCAGTCCTGCGCGGAAGCTTTTATAAACACCCTTTGCATATGTCGACGACAAAGACATTCGTTCTTGTTAGGCTTGAAACGCCACTGGTGTAAGTCGTGCGCAACTGTTTCACAACTTGCTGACACTTCGATCCCGATTCCCACACGTTGACGAGCACGACAAATCATTTGAAGCAGTGCGGCGAAGACGCAGGACTTGATACAACCAACCTATAGGCAATCGAAGTGAAGCCGCTTCCTGGCGTCGCCGCCAGTCGGTACCACAATGACAACACTGAGATTGTCAACACTCTAAAGCTCCCTATTATTGTCGTTACTATAGCGCATCGTAACTCAGCGCCTGGGGCACGGCTTGGCGGCGTTCTGAATGTGGCATAAAGCTGTGGATGTCGCAGGGCGCTGATCGGTCCGTTGAGCTTTCGTACGCTGTTCACCTTCGAAGGGAAATGACTTCTGCGCAACGAACGCAATTCCTACTTCGCTCCAAAAGCTTTTTGCACAGAAACCTATCGAATTAAGGTGACAGCTCTAGCTTGACATTTGATATCACTGCTCTTTTAGCGTAAAAAGGTAATCTGTGACTTAGTAGCCGCCACTTTTTATACATAACTCAAGTGTTCGGACAAAGCTTTTTAAAGCCAGTGTGGACGACTGTTTCAGCGTCTCTTTTGTTAAGAGCTTGCGATAATATACTGCCCGATGAACATTTTTGGATACTTCAGTTTCATTGAATTGTGATATCATGAACAGAAAAAAATAACGCTTACCCTTAACCAACCATGTCAAGTAGGATTATTGATCAATGACTATTTGAATAACATTTGTTGCTTTTATACGTTGTGTTAAAATGCATTTTTTTCTACACTGTATTGGTCTTTCATGTACTAAAGTCCGCTGTAGTATACATCACAATACAATAGGTTATACTACATGTGTCATGAAAACATCATTTTGCTAAAATGCAGTTATTGAATTGTTATGTACACTGTTTACATCATACGAGCACGGAGAAAATTTTCTGCCTCCCTTTCACTCGCTGGTGGAAATTTGCATCTCTGTTTATGCAAATTCTCACTCTTTTCACTGCTTCTTCCACCGCTTTTCTTTATTGCCGCACCCGCGATGAGACGCAGCAGGTGCCCGAGAAAAGACGCCGAGTTCTGCTTTGAATTCATACTATATAGACAAAATAATAGCAGCATAAAGTACCCTCGCATAATAAAGCACCATGAACGCCTCTTTCAGTTATGAGGAGCATAAAGCGAAGCTATGTCTCCTCAAGCAGTGAACGAGATTTGAGAACTCCTCAGTGCAGCGTACGCAAAAGTTTTACTATAAATAAATTCACATCAGTCGCATACTTCTGCGGTCAATACAGGAGTTAAGCGTGCAAGTGCGGGTGCCAGAAAAAATTCAATCTTATAGTAACTTATGCACGTCATACTATCATGTTGTTCAATACCAATTTCGGTATTGATACCCTTATAGAAACGGCCAGGAGAGCTATAAAGTGAAATTGTACTCACTGGGCAGCAAAGATGCAGGAAACGAGCATATTGTGTATTCGAATGTCGAAGAACTGATCGAATATTGAAGTCTCCCTGAAACACTATAGGTTTTGTGAATAGTTCGGGGAAAATAACCGAGTTTGTTGTTGGAGGTAGTAAGAGACCCGCAGCGACGGTATGGCAGCTATAGTGCTCGACAGCTGACCCACAGGTCGCGGGATCGAATGCCACTCATGTCATAACACGGCGGCTGCACTTCGATGGAGATGAAATGCTAAAAGGCCGTGCACTAAGAGTTGGGTTCACGTTTACGTGGTCAAAATTTTCGGAGCGATCCTCCACAACATATCTCGTAATCATTTTTTTTACTTTTGGGACCTAGAACCTCAACAAAGAATTATGAAACTACTAAGAGAAGCCTGAAAAAATTTTGACGAAAAGCTAGAAAATATGCGGAATTAAAATTTTACCCTAGCGCGTGAGGAAGGAGAACTCAGGATTGAAAATGGATTCGAACAAACGGCCGATCATAAACATCTCCTATAAAGAACTTGGCGCCCATGCCATTGGCTCCATATGGGAAACTCCTCTCTCTCTGTGTAATATACGCGCACGCACGTACGCCCATCCGTCCATTCATCGCGTTCCACGTGCGTCACACTACCACTTATGATACAGTGGTGCCAGTTCCCCTGTTTAATTCCCTAGGTATCTTTGGCCATTTATGCATGCGCACGTGTGCAATAGTTAAACCAGGGAGTGATGTTAACCAGCGCCACTCGTGGCAAGAACTTCAGGTGGTATGACAAATTCAGTAGCAGGCACGCAGTTGTTCCTCGCTCCACCAACTTCTGCATAGCGGTTTCCTTGACTTTGCCTAATTAAGATAGCACACGAGGATTTATTGGTCAGCTTAGGGCGTGTAATACACGGACTACATAACAGACTAGATAACGCCTTTACGGACCACATAACGCCTTCTGACGGTCACTGATGGTGCTCCAACTCTTCCGAGGCTAAATCGTGCACGTATGCACGAATAGAGGAGAAAGTGGAGGGGTGAGTAGCCGCGATGGTAGCCCTAGTGGTATTAAATCGCATGCGTAACACAGAGTTTGTTAATTTATCTATACCACTGGTAGGAAGTCGTTTCATACGCAAAAGAATATTTTTGCACGCTCTTTTTTCATGCTTTGCGAACAGTGTACTGGCATTCCGTATTCACCCACATACTACGAGCATTGGTTATGGCTGGCCACTGATGGGTAGTGTAGGCTTAATGATGACGAATGATAACTAACATTGGCCGAATATAGCTAAATCATTGCCACTATTAACTGGCGTTGGGTTACTATTTGAAAATGTCAGCTTGCGTTGCTATTTGTTGGGTGAGGACAGCTAGCTAAGGTTTATCCACAAATAAAACAGCAATATTGACACTCTTTAATTTTAATAAATTGTAATCTGGCTTTGGAAATGACAAGAAACAGAGCTTGCTCAGCATTGATTTCAATTCATCTATTTTAATTGCCGTTTGTCATATATAATTTGGCCCGCGCATTTTCTTGGCGTAATTACCTATTCACATCATAAACGGTGCATGTTTATGCTATTCATAAATACTGTACTCCGAAAAGTGAGAACGTCTAATAATTCAAGCATATTGTTTCGAATTTGTCGAAGAGGGAAAGAGTGAGCAGAGAAATATATATTTTACTGAAATTAAGCAAAGATGTCAGCCCTGATATGCGCAATGCTCGCTGCTTCAGACTTTCCCGATCAGGGGTCTGTAACTCTTCGAGGTGGAGGGCCGACTTGCACGAAGCTCCCATGGCGCGAGCCGCACAGCAGATCAGGCTTTGGCAGGCAAGCAAAAACAATTCTGGTGAATAGAAAACAATCACGTGTAAAATTGGAGTAGAAATGAGCTTTCTTTTCAGCACGCATATTTTAAGGTTGCAATTGATAAACATAAGTTACAAGTGAAAAATAAGGACGCACTTTGAATGCGACGTATGGTTCTGAATAGTCTTAGCCAACTCACAATTATGTATACGTCAAGATTGCTCACTGACAGGCGCAGAGAGTCGTGGAACGGTTCATCGATTAATTAGGTGGGCTGATGGGCGAGGGGAAAGAAACGGGAGGTTAGGGCTGTGCTGGGGGCCGCCTGTTAAAACTTTGCGGACCGCAGGTACCAACCACTGTTCTAAATGGTGCGACTAGAAGAATAGATGAGGTCTTTTAAAAAAAACGCCGTTGTGGTAGCTTAGCGGCTGAGCTCTGGCGCTGCTAATTTCGAGGACGTGGGCTTGTATCCAGATCAGCAGCGGTCGAATATCTACGCTTGAACTCCGGATATATGCAAGCACAGCCGTGTACTTACTTTGAAGAGCACGTAAAAAATTAGATATAAAACTTAACCAAGAATTTCTCACTATGACGTGTACCATAACGTGTGGTTTGACAGCCCGCAAGCTCCCTTTTTCAACGCGAGAAAAAAAAAAACCTACTGGACATGCGTAACTGGTTCGTGTAGTAAACTACATCTTAATGTTAATTCTCTTTTCGAGACATTATTACTGGTAAGGAAGATTCCATACTACCGAACTCTACAACGCAAGCCTGTAGTCGGAAGAATTTGTGCCATTTCCAGAAACACACAATCTGTAATAAATCTGGTCGACTCAGGCTTTCGCGTCCACGGCCTCACTTAAAATCAACTGCCGCGAGCGCGAATGTCAGTTTAATTATTTTGTTGGCACTCTACGGAACATCTGCTTATAAAATACTATTTGTTGGGGTCTCAATCAATGCTGCCTATGCGTTTCCAGTCGATGCTTCAACTTCTTTACGCGTATTCGTTAGACAAAGTGCATAATCCAGATGTGCCGAGACGACATTGCTAGTATAACAATAGGTAATGGTTCATTTTTTCTCATCTTGCAGATCATGCCACCATTGTTCAACCATAACATGAGCCGCTGACCCTCCACTGTGCTACGGCGGCTACAGGGATCGACTGCTGACTACTGGTCGTGGGATCGAATTTCTGCCGCGGCTGCTGCATTTCGATGAAGGTGAAAGACACGTGGACTTAGATTTAGGTGCACGTTAAAGAAACGTAGGTGGTTGAACGTTTTGAGCCCTCCACTACGACGTGTCTTATAATCGTATCGCTGACGAGCAAACCTTTCCAGGCCGAGTTGCTGCAGGGTATTTCAAACCTTTTTCGTGTTCTGGCTATGGCCCCACACTGTAATGCTAACTGTGGCGCAAGTGGGTATCTACATTGCAAAACAGATATGCGCGTATTGTGTGCCCCCAGGATAGTGTACGTGCAGTTATAGTTCCTAAAAAAGGCATGGCGCGCAAAGACGGACACGGGAAGGAAGTCAAGATATCACTGGTCTTCTGACTTCCTTCTTGCGTCAATGTTTGCACGCTCTGTATTTTTAAAACGAATTCGTACGAAATAGCTCGGCTATTTCTGATATTAGCTATAGCTTGTTGATGGAGCCACGCCCGAAGCGAACTTAAAAACTATGCAAAAGCTTGGTGTTTGCAGCACATTCAAAGAACGTGAAAGGAGCACCCAATTGAAAATCCAATAATAATCCTTGCCAACTTAACACCTCAGATGCAAACACACGCAATTTTATTTCTAGCAGCATCATTTTGTAGCCAACTACATTGAGGTGCGATGTTCTAATTTTTCTGGGGAAGTTAACACTGATGAAGGAGTTGTTACTGTCTACGAGATGGCGTGGCCTGCACAAGAAAATAATTTCGAGACACTTTTAGACAGCGTACTGGTAATAAAAATGTTCTATGCTAAGAAAAACCTTGTCCTTTCTCGGCAGATGAGGACGTCGAAAATAAATTTTTAGTGCTTACGGGAGAAGAGGACAACCTTTCTGCGTACGGCGTCGTGTGACGCTAGGGTGGCCAAAGAAGCTTGGAAGAAAAAAAATCCTGAGCTAAATCAGGAAGGCACAAGTTGATATTTGAATTTTTCTACGCCACTCAATCTGGAATACATTATGTAACTTCTGATATTTCTTCACCTAAGTAAGAATACATATAACCCCCTAATGCCAACAATAAGTAATAACTCACCTCAATCAGGTTTGGCAATGAATATTAAATACGTGAGCCTATATCTCCGCTTTATGGGGATATAGATTATCTCGCTGCTCTCCCGATACGTGGCGTCAACTTCCAAATTTGTAAGAATAAACTTTTTAAATGCGAAGCACTTCTTAGTCAACCAAAGTCCGTCCGTCCGTCCGTCCGTCCGTCCGTCCGTCTGTCTATCTGTCTGTCTGTCTGTCTGTCTGTCTGTCTGTCTGTCTGTCTGTCTGTCTGTCTGTCTGTCTGTCTGTCTGTCTGTCTGTCTGTCTGTCTGTCTGTCTGTCTGTCTGTCCATCCGTACGTCCGTCTGCATACACGTGGGCCTGAGGGGTGCAGGGGAGCGTGCCCCCCCTAGTCACTTGGGGGGGGGTGCGAAATCTGTTTCCATACATTGACTAATGAGGTAGGGGGCGCGGCAATGTCCGTTCCTCCCCCCCCCCGTGGTGGGTAACCCTGCGCATGCTTATGCATGAGTGCATAATGAACATGAACAGGTCGTGGCCTAAACGATGAAGTCACAAGCTTGTCACCTGTGTTATAAAACCCCTTCCTCTGTCACATGTGGCTCATACCAGTTTACGAAGGGCCTGTTGCTGCTACGCGCCTAAGGTGATTCCTAGACCATATCAACCCCAAAAGGGTGAGTACAAACATGTTAATTTAACGCGAAAGATGCTTGTGCCACAGAAAGTCAGCTGTAGGATCATTGTCGGTGAAGAACTTTGGATATATAAAGACTAAAAATCAGGATTAGAGACGAAATAGATCCCAGGCATTCTATGTGGCAGTCGAGTATTCTGCCACAAAGTGAGTACTCTGCTACAGGCTTGAAAATGCTTCGGAAATATGGCCTATGCAGGCATCATGTAAGGCCAACGGTGATAACGGTGGCAGAGACACCAGTTTTGGATATATCCTCGTTCGTAACCATGTATTAAGCGTTACATAGTACTCCTATAGCTCCACAGGCTATTAGGACTACTAGTGTTGCGTATCGAACGGGATGAAGTAAAGGACGCATTAACACACACGCACCAAGCTATACTTGAGCGTTGCGCAACCCCATAGGAAGACACTAACAAACACGACCTATGATATGCACATCAGCAAACCGACGTCTGCGCTGTAATGGGAGTGCTCACATCACATTGGAATATAAGCTCTTCCGCGAGTCAACATGTCTGGCAAACCCACGAAATGCATACGGGCACTCTATTTACACAGACCCGTCAATCCTTCTCGTAATTCTTGGCTCAAAGCCAAGAAAAACAGCATAGAACTTCTCGTTAACGGCGTGACATGAACCTATTCCAACAATGTGTGGGATCTGCAGAATTTTCTTTTCATTGAGTGTCTCAGCGAAGGAACAAGCTTAAACGTGCGAACATGAGCAGGATAAACTGGGTGCATCGTTTTGAACAGATGAAGATAATCTCACAATATTCCCTGGCAAAATTCAGCATTTCATAGGATTATACTGTTGAGGCGCCAGGTTATCGTTCTTTTCTCCATTCCCGGATTTTATGAGACATTAAGTAATACAGAAAACAACAAAAAAGTTCTTTTTTGATGGCAATAGTCCCATAAGTCTGCTCTACTAATAAAGATAATTTGGCTTTAAATAACCAACTTGCTCCCATTCCTTCTAATGGCCACTGTCGCTTACCCAGGCTTAGCATATAACGAAACAGACATGCAACACTTGAAAAAGTTCCAGCGCACTTCAACAACAGAATGCTGATCGTAAAATAACTACGTTATGTCTGACAGACGCGATTTAATCAAGACCCCACCAAACCAAACGTATAATCAATGCAAAAAAGAGAATGATTTAAGAAATTAGCATGTTCTTACATGTGGGCGGTCAGGTTTCACTCTGGCAGTTTCCCCCTATGGGATTCGAGGAATGATAACCTGATCTAACAATAACGATTGCTGAGTACTGCAATGACAATTCGCTCATATACAATGACAATGCCCTAATTATCCAGAAAAGGCATCCCACTCTTTCCAAACACACTTCTGCCTATTTGAAGTGCATATGCTTGAAAGAATCTGTTTCAAGAGCACGCGAGTCTGAAATTAACAATCATTGTACAAATTGTGGAAAGAATAGTAAATTGCCACATTCAAAATTGTACTTGATGTAACTGAGAATGAACTCGTACGCTGAGAAGGAACGCTCGACGTCGACAAATGTTAATGGAGTACCTTTATACCAGGGAACATTCAAGGGCTTAACCGACACTGGAATCCTATGACTGCTCATAAGCAAGGACTCCTGAAACTTCAAGGACAAAAAATCCCTCGTTCTTGTCCAAGAGCGATTGTAGCGACTCACGTATGCGCATTTTCGGCTACTGGTCTTATAGAAACGACGACGATTTTTTGTTGTACATGGAGAATTAGCGCAATGTTCCCCATTATAGAGATTCTTCCGAATGCTCAAGTTTTCCGATAGTGTTTGCGAGTAATTCGATGTTGGAGCAAAAGTAGGTGAGATATCCTTGAAGGCTATCCCCAAAGAGGATAGCTTGAACCATCATGACTGTAGCACTCTCGCAACCTCAAACGTCGGTAATCGCGACATTGATGTCCAGAAAGTCGCAGTTACAATAGTTAACACATTCTAGCCATGTTCCCAAATGTGACAATCGACTGATGCTGGAATAGGTGCTTCTTGAACCTGCACACGTGAGAGGATTGCTCGAAGAACACGGCAGAGTTGTATGCGAAATTTATTATTTTTTCGGGGGGAGGGGGCACCTCCTTGTTGGAAAAGAAGGGGGGGGGGGCAAATAATCATTTTGCGCTACGTATGCTTGGCTAAAAAACTTGAGGGGCAGGGCGGGGGGGGGGGGGGGGGCAAAGGACTGTCGTGCTACCTCCTGACTACGCCACTGGGTCTAGACTTTTCTTTTCTGATAGTTCGTTGAATAATAGGTGTAGGTTGAACCCCATACTGTTTAAAACAGCGGACCTGTTACAATAAAGAAGTCTCGAACTGCACTCAAAATATAAAAACGGGGCTAAATAGTTTTGACATAAGCCTCAATTTAAAAAATAAGCATTTACAGGTATTACTATGCATTCAAGCACAAACACCCCTGATATAGGCATTTATATAGAACACCATAAAAGCAACAAAATTGAAAGTTGGGCTAGTTGGATATGCATGGTATAACTGTCAGTTGAAGCGCATGAACGCGTTATTCGAAGGTAGCAGGTTCGATTCCTGCCCACGGCAAGTTATCTTTTCACCCTCTTTTCTTTCTTCACATTTACATTAGGATTGGTCTAATAACTTCCCCTATACAATCCATGGCATTATTGTCTGTTTGATCTCGTTAATATTTTGTCAAAACACGGAAAAACGAGCCCTTAAGTATACACGTCTTTCCCTTATTCATTAACGAGGGTCTCTTACTGGCAGACTTGGTGCCGTTAGGTTGTATACGATCAGCTGCCAGCTCGTAATAAGTTCACGTGCTACGTGACACCATGCGGGCTCATGAAGAGTGTGCCACACCCGCCACCATGGCTACTGGTGGCGCTGACTGACACTCCCATGTTTAAATTCACATATAGAGCCAATAAAGTGGCTGGGAGGATAGCCGCCGTGGTAACTCAGTGGTAGAGCATCGAACGCGTTATTCGAAGGTTGCAGGTTCGGTTCCTGCCCAGGGCAAGTTATCTTTTCAGCCACTTTTCTTTCTTCGCATTTACATGATAATTCGGTCTAATAACTTCCCCTATACTTTCCTTGGCATTATTGTCTGTTAGAACTCATATATATATATATATATATGAGTTCCGGCCGGGTTCGTCTGCGCGCAACGCTTATCTCGCCATCGAACAAAACGGGGGGGGGGGGGGGTGCGTTTATGGCGGCAGCACTATCGCTGCAACGATCAACGCATGCCTAGTGCCCCCACAGTAGGCGGGAGCTTCTACGAGATGCCCTCTCAATACGAAAAAAACAGTGCCCCTGGAGCGGACGTGTTATTTTACACCAGCGTTTAGTAGGGTTACGCGAGATCGGATCTAAATTAGTTGACTGCCAGCCTCACTTTGTATATCAGCGCCGTCACTTCGCACGAGCCTTGTTGCGGCTATCTGCTGTGACCGCGCCGCAGGAAACTAGGTTACTCAGCAACCGCATGTTTACTAATAATATGTTTGCTCCTGAAAATAATAGCCTTGCTTCTTAAAATATTGGAATATGTTGCTATCGCATTCATTCCTTCGCTCTTTGGTCAAAACTACGACTTTTCTTTATTCCTGTCTTTCCTTTTCTCTTTATTTTTCTTTGTTTCTTTCTTTTTTTCTTTCTTTTTATTCCTATCTTTCTTTCTTTCCGTCTTTCTTCATTACCTTCTTTCTTCCTTCCCTTACTTGTAATCTTTCCTTATTTTACCTTCTTTCTTCCTTTCCTTACTTGTAATCTTTCCTATTTTTATTCTTTCGCATTGCCCAATGCTCTCTCCGAGCTTTCTCCTTCCTTCATGCAGGGAATATAAACTTCAAACACGTGCTAAGCCCGGCAGCACTTCTGTTTCTACAGGCAACAATGACGGTTATGCGTGACAATGAAACACAACGATGAAAGGTAACAATGGAATGCGCCAGCGCGAAATGACAACTGACCTCGATGAAAGATCAAAGCACCCCACCAAAAGCGGCTGATCGCCGTCAAGCCCATGAACGAGAGAGCATCAGTTATTGAAAAACGGCGCATACATGAATACTTGTGTCAGCGGCAACACTTTGAAAGTCGCATTTGTGTACGCCTGCATTTTGCACGCTCGCCATCACCTAGTTTTACGCGAACCTTGTCGCCATCAAAATATGTGACTCATATAAATTTCGCTTAATAAAAGATATTTCTACGTACAGTCATGCAGCCGCCTTTCTTGCATTATCGTAGAGTAGCATTGTGGAGGCAACTTGCACACCGAAATTCCCATTGAAAGTAAGGTAAATTCTTAAAAGTTGAACATTAATTTACCTGACATATTGAACTAAATTTGTTTATTTATTTATTTACTTGAAGTGCTCTCACTGCCAAAGGCGTAACAGAGACGAGTCGTTAATAAATGTACAACATGCAATGTAATGCAAACAGCTCAAAAAGATGAATGATCTGGATTGGTGACGTTGTAGACGTGGTTCGCCAGCCCGCAACATTCTTAAAACTGCTCCACTCGCACAAACACGTCGGTCTACCACGTAACACTTGACTGATAATCAACAAACGCAGCACAGGCATTGGGTCGCTTACTGCTTTGCATGCAACCGATTTCCAGAATGTGTGGGATCTACTGAATCTATTTGTCAGTTTGATATATCCGAATTTGACAGTATCTAAATGTAGTTATATAGATATGCGCTAGACAGACTTCTGCGCATACTCAACTTCCTCCCCCCACACACAAACATCAAAGCCAACACAGAAACCAATGAATGAGAATGACGTCCGTGCTTATTGAAGTGTAGAAAACCAAACAATGAATTACATTCAGCTGCTTGATACGCATGATTAAGGTCTATGCATCGCCGTCATGAAAAGTGTTGTATAAACTTATTGATGCTTTCTTCGCTTCATATAAATGCTCAAGTACGCGTTGAATTTTATTAGCGTTTCTTTCTTCGATTCATTAACAAAAAACCCTCTCTTTTTTTGGTGCGTGGAACACCAATCCAGTATAGATTTGTCTAGTCTAATACAAATAACAGCGGTTATCTATAAAGCCGACCAACTTTATTATGGCTGTTCTACCTCGATGAGTTTGCAGGTTTCTAATTTGGCTAAATTCTAAACAGGGAGAGTAATTATTTAAAGCTAACATGTTAGTGGCAGAGCTGGTGCGCAAACGTCAAACATTTTTTATTGTAGTTTTAGGGCACGAATTTTACACGACACACTTTTGCTGTAATTAAGACGCAAAGAGACAAAGCGGAGACGCCAAGAGCTGCACTTTACTGATTTTGTGATCACAGTTTGCACATGTCTAAACTGTGGCAAAAACACGCGCTTCAGAAAAATGCGCACGGTTGCCAAGTCATGCCGACACGAGCATAAAGGCGACTGCGGTATTGGTTTGTCTATGGGCGTAAATAAATGAGACAGTGAGAGCACAGTAAAGAGAACTACGCGTCATGCATGCGGTTTTATGCGGTACCACACAATTCAGAACCTTCCCCTGCGTACGAGGCCTAAAAAACTTATGACAATGGTACAAAAAGTGCACAGCCGCTGGTTACCTAGCTGTGTCTCAAGAAGCTTTCTTGGCGGCTATGTATGCTCTTGCGCATGTTGTCAAGTGCAGTTCGCGACTGTGGCAGGAATGATTGCACAGAATCAGTTTCACCGAAAAGGAGACGCAGTGAATGTCATAGCGACACATTGCAATCTTATACGAGGTGAGGCTGGCAATCAACTCATTCAGATCCGATCTCATGTAACTCTTCAAAACACCGGTGTAAGAGAAAACGGCCGGTCCATGTACACTCTTAGCACCCCATACTTTCGTGTTGAGAGCGCAGCCCGTTGAAGCTCCCGCCTGCTCTTGGGGCACAAGGCGCTCGCTGTTCATTGCCGCGATAGCACAGCAATATCTTAAGCGCCCCCCTTCCCCTGTTCTTCGCTCACGAGATAAGCGCGTGCGGCAGGGGAATATATATATATATATATATATATATATATATATATATATATATATATATATATATATATATATATATATATATATATATATATGTAGGTGAATAATTGCGGTGGCGGCCAAAAACCAGCTGAGACTGTCCATGTAATTTCTATCGGAAAAAAAAGAGACAACCGAGAATAACAAAGAGTTCTAGTGAAATATACTTCAAGAACAGGCAATAGAGCAAGTGAACGAGAGTGATTCCGAAATTAAGGTAATCTTAAGTGATGGAGAACAAAGATATGGCTATTCAATAGGTGGGTAGCAAGATGGCGTGTCGTCTGCTATGGTACTTTCAGTTGAAAACCTTCGCGCATTTCAGAGAATGAAGCGAGAAGTGGAAATGAGCGCAGTCGAGGAACGGTGAGAGGTGGGTTTTGAGTGTGTTTATGCTTTGAAATCGCAGTAATAATTTTGCAGAATCACTTCGATTCAGTATTTAGGACCACAAATGGTGGCTACATCAAGATCACTCACACAAATGAACACATGCTGCCAAATGTCAGCGCAAATTCACAACATAAGTACGCGTACTCTGTCCGATCAAGTATGCCGATACATATTTGCATAGCATATTCTGTATCTCTTACTTTCTGTCAATTTTGTTGAAAGACCTGAGCACGTAAAAGACCTATCGCACAAAAGGACCACTTAGTTAATGGTGTCAGATGACGTACAACGATCGAAGTCTCTTTCGAAGAAACGAGTCGCATGGTATGACATCTCTACTATGCCAGACTTGCAAGCGTAGAGTACCGATATGCTTAGTTATACTCCGACTCACATCCTTAAGGGCTATGTTTCACAAATATATGTTGAACATGCACTCAAACTCAATGTTCGAGTATGTTAAGGCACAAAAGGCAGATTCAGAGGCGTAAAAAACAATCCACAAGACTGCCAGCACATGCGATTCTTTAGAAATAAGAAACAGTATGATCTTGCCATTCACTACATCGAACCAGAGATTGTACTTTTGCAACAAAAAAGTAAATCAATAACATACGACTGAGCAACACGGAAACAAATGGCCGCATGTTTCATGATGCTATGATGCACAGAAAAATATTTGTATGCGAGAAAACATGCGCAAAAGCACTTGTTGCTGCAAAACATTATGTATACATATGTCCGGTGGTGCGTTCTGCTTGAAACAAGAAATGACCGCTCGTATAATTATACCTATCTTGTAGTGACTACATTTGTTATTTGTCTAAGCTGCATAGCACTTCAATGTATTATGCAGCAGTTTGTTAGATAAGGCCTCTGCTAGTGCTAGGTGGAACACGCAGAAAGCGACGTCACTGGCAAGAATGCACGTCGGGCAGCACGGCATCTCGAACCGGAAGTTGATGCAGGAAAGCGCCATAGCCCACAGTTCTTTGCGTGAGCCACGATTTTGCAGTTCACCTATTAGAGCACTACAGGACACGAACACACGTGTTATGACGAATAACCACTGTACGCCAGTTGACATAAAGCCAAGGCCACACGTCAGCGTAGGCGAACGTGATTTTACGGCGTGCGCGAATCAAATGGAACCGTCACAAAAACGGCAATGCTTAGTACGACCCATTACTGCAAACGAAATAGAATAATCGCGATAAATAGCAGATCAAGCGCGATAAAAAGTGACAAACGGAGCACTTTTAAACAGACGCCAGCCTCTCCATATGAAAAGCCTAAATGATGGAGACGATGAAGATTAAAGCGAGATATATCGAGAGAAGGGGGGCCCGGCGGCAAACGCAAAAAGAAAGAAACCATCGGTTAGAAAAATATATACATATATACGACCGCAGATGGGCACTTGCCTTTAAGGTTTGGTGCTGCCACAGTACGGATCCGTTAGGAATCTTCGGCCGCTCGGAAGTGCACCCGCGCTATTTGAAAGCTTGAGCGGTAACTTAAGCCCCGACATGAGGGCGCCAGTTAAATTAAGGCGGGCCGTTTCTTTCTGTTTTTACACATATCCGATAAATTGCGCGACGTAGTAAAAGGGGAAGCTTCTCCAACTTCACCTGCTTTGCTTTGATTACCTACTGTTCATCAAAGCATTGACTATTCAAAGCACCTACTCGGGAAGTGATTTTAAGTGAAAAGAAGAGAAACGTGAGCTCTGCAACTGTCTCTCAGGAGCAGGACACCTCAACAGTTGCTCACGAGGGATTGGGGTAGAGAAGGGATTAAAAGGATAGGATTAAAAGGTAAAGAGATAGAGAGAGAGGAAGGAGGGAGCGAGGCGCAGGGACAGCGAACGACTGAAGTAAGGAGAAGACAGGAAAGGGGGACACGGTTGCAGGAGTCCGAGGACGGGGAACCACTGGCGAGAGCTCTTGTCGGCGACAGGAGATGGCGTTGGGCTAATGCAGTCTGCCAGAGCTACGCTGTCGTCGGAGATCGCGAGGGCACAACCGGTCGGCACGGAATCCAGCGAGCACCTACTGTTCATTGAGTTCCTTACAATGTTTTGGGGAACGACAGCAAATGACGCGTAAGTAGTATCAAACCAGCCTTTAACACAACTTGATATTTTCTCATCAGCGAACCACTCGAGCGCCCCGCCCTCCCCCGCAGTGATTGCTGTGACACTATGACATGGCTATTAGGGTAGAAGTGTGATAACTATGCTTCATGCGAATGCTTTTCTTGTGTATGAAATGCAAGTGCCTTTTTGTAGATAGACGAGGAAAATGACGATGTCAACAAAAAGACGCACGTGCAGTTTGGCCTGTGTGGCCTTGTGTATGGCGTTTAGTAGCCTGTGTGGCATGTGCTTTATATGTGTTAGTGAAGTATTTTTTACGAAGTTGAAGAAAACACTTGGGAAAAACAAAGAAACAATGTTCTGCGCTGCAGTAGGTAAATTAGCATGCTAGCGAATAACGAGAATAGTTCCGGGCGTATTGCCACGGTCGACAGAATTCGTGCAGAAGCACCTGCGCGGTGTATCCGCATGGATAGTTTAGTTCTACTAAGACCCCTCTCGTAGGCACTGCGCCGTGCTCCCGATATGGGGCTGCAAAAATTAGGTGTCATTCTCTTCTAACCACCGCCACCACCACCCCTTTCCGGGGAAGGCGATAAAGGCGGGGAGGGGGGAAGGAGTTGGTTTGCATGAACCAAAGCGAGGATAAACAAGGTACGAACAGCGAACATACGTGATAATTACAAATTCAGTGTAACTACATGTGCGTTCCCTGAAAACTGGAGCCTCACCGTACGGTCACGTAGAATAAGAAGGATGAGCCCTTTCCATCATTAAATTTTGCGGGTGAAAGCAGTTTACCAACTCTTCGCGATTAGGAATTTTCACTACATGTATGAACTTTCCCACTTAAAAGTCTCACCTTTCCGTATGTCGCATTCCTTATCCCCCGTCTCCGTCTTCGCGAGTTTAAAAGGAAACACTGTCATATAAGGCGAATTTAATGCTTCGACTTTTCAATGTTCTTGGCGGCGCGATAGCTAGAGCTCTACCTAACTCACTGATCGCTTTCGCGTTGTAGATATTCAGCAATGCGAACTCACCGTTGCTTGTGCCAGTGAACTTGATGTCACCGATGGTTCGTACGCGACCACGGTCACGCCAGATTTGGCCGTGCTCCTGTTCACTGTCCACCGCGGCCCACTCTCTCCTATGGGCACTAAAACAAGGCCGCCCATTATTTAACGTTGCCAAAACTGCTTTACATTCGCCTCACGTGGCATATGCTCATCACAGACTCGCTGTACTATGTCGGCATACTTCCATATCTTGTCGCGCATTGGTCTTCTCAACGTCGTCGCACACTGACACTGACGTCATCAACGATGCCATGAAACTTCTTCAAAGGGTCCCTAAACAACACCGAGGCCAAAGGCGAGACAATAGTTCCTTCCTCGCCATCGCTACCCTTCCTACAAGCGCTATCTCGTCCTCACTGCTTATTTCTTCACAAAACACGTGCAATGTCGGCATGAAGCGTTGAGCCAGTCAGGTATTCGTGCTTTTCGGCTTCACTCTGCTACCTCCGCTTGCGCAGTCGCAAATGAAGAAAACTCGGTGAAGTCAGTTTATTGCGCACAATAGTCATGTGAGGCAAGGTAGAACGGGTATTCGAATTAATGGAAAAATAGGACAGGCAGCCATTTACGACACACATCTCTCGTATGCCGATCAACCCAGAGCCTATTTCAACCTTACGTCACGTGAACAAGCTGCTGGTGTCACGAATTGTTTCGCAAATACCGGAAACGCTGGGAGAAAATAACGCGCTCATTCTTTGATTTGATTTGTGGTGTTTAACGTCCCAAAACCACCATATGATTAAGAGAGACGCCGTAGTGGAGGGCTCCGGAAATTTAGATCACCTGGGTTTCTTTAACTTGTACCCAAATCTGAGCACACGGGCCTACAACATTTCCGCCTCCATCGGAAATGCAGCCGCCACAGCCGGGAGGCGGCTCTGGCGTATACGCCAGAGCCGCCTGGAAGCCACTGAATAGTTATGTCATGCCTTTTGTATTTTAATTCCTGGCAGACATTTATTGTTTGCCGTCCTGCTTGGTCTTGTGCATCACGACGTAAAACTGATACAATGTTGAAAGCATACGATAATGACAGACATTGTAGGCGTGACTTCTACTTTGTAAGTACACCCCCTTTTAGTGACTAGTTGAATCCTTCGAAGTGTACTGCGGAGTGCCGCAAGCTCCACAGCAGTCGACGTAGTCCTATGAAACGTTCTAAAGTTATAGGTTTGGGCTTTTGCTGAGAAAATAACAGCTCCTGCAGGTACCCTAACCGATGTCAATTTATCCATGTAAAGTTTAACGTGGTCTAAGTATTCCTCATGCAGCGTCAGCAAATACAGCTGGTTTAAAGCTGAAGATGAGGGCTCCCCCTTTTTACAAATTCCTGGCACTGTAAAGCGTAGACTAGGGTGATCAAATCGAGACCCCTAAGCAGAATAAAGTAGGGCAGGAACGCATGGAATATGTTTTTTTTATTATTAGTACTTATGAAATACACCTTTAGGTTCTATATCGAAGGGGCGGCTTTTCAGTAGCATGTCATAGCAGTGCATGTGACATCGCTGGGAGATAAACTCGCTACGTAGTAGCAGATTTGTCATTTACTCGTGGTGCTCACAAAAAAACGATGGGTGAATTGTCATCCACTGACCCCGATATATATTTCTGAAATTTGACCTGCATGCAGGACGTAGAGTTTGCAAAACTCTGTTTAACTGTGTTGACTTGTCAGGATAATGTCCATGGTTAGGGGGCTGGCTTACAGATGCTCAGTAAATAAAACAATGAAATTAAAGTAAAATGTTTTATACGTGATGTCAGACTATTGAGGGGAGAGTATTCGCGATATGTAAAACAAGGAAACGAAGAATTCCGCTTTTGCGATGTTCAAATTATATAAGTTTAAAGGGGCTGTCTACCGTCCTTCACAGCTTTTCTGTGTTGTATCGCAATAGAAAGCGAACCGTCTAAAATGCCCAACCTTGCAACGGTTTCTCTGGAAAGTGAGCAAAAATGTTTAAAACAGAATTTTTCAATCTGCGTTTGTGTTTGGTGCGATGAATATTCACAACAATATTGGGGGGGGGGGGGGCGATAGCGATTGCAAATGGGTCGGTGAAAGTAGAAAACTGAAACCAAGTGCAGTTTTTCCAGGCTTCATTGAGTTTTGTTTTATGGAAAAACAAATACCATAGCGGCTGTCTAAAGCATGCCTATTGTCGAATACAGTGTTAAAATATTACCACAGTTTCTCCAGTTTTGTTTAGTAAGCCTAAAAAACCAACCCGGTCAAACACAAAAGTCGGTCTATTATGGCAACACTGGCGCGCTGGTGTTGTAGAATGAACTGATGTGGTTTCACTCATGCCAAACGTGCTACCAAAAGAAGCATGAGACATGCTTCACAAAACAACAGAGCGTTTCTGCTGTCTTTCAGTTATGTAGTAGGCGTGGAATTATATGTTATAATAACTATATGTGTATAAGTGTTATGTGTTGCATATGTGATACGAGAGCCAGCATGGACGTCTTGGTGAAGCGGAACGTGTTGTCAATGTCTTCAGTGTAGAACCTCAGTGAATTTTGGTGTGCACTTTAAACGCGAGGACTCGCGTAACGCTACTAGACTACAGTGGATTCGCGAGCATGGTTCAAAAATTTCCATAAGTCAGTCACACTGCTGTTCCCCGAAGATGTTTTTCTTTTTATTCGTTTGTTCTTATGAATGCCACCGGACGCAGTGCTCGCGTTTCTCCGCCGTAGACAAGCAAGCACGTTAGGGTGGCTTGTTGGGCAAGTTGGTGCAAAGTCATGGTCGGAATACCAGCAACACCAAATGAAGCAGAGTAAATTAAGCTGAGAAGAAAGAGACAGAGACAGGAAGAATGCTGGACTATCAACTGGCTTTATTTCGGTGAAAACGCGATTAGGAAACCGATGTGAGCATGCACGCACATAGAAATTACACAGAAAGTCTCCCTATAATGGCATGGTAAAATTACTGTTAAGATACGGAGCTCTTTGTCGTTTGGGAACACATGTGGCGCACTCCACTTATCAGTGCCAAGTTTGAAGACCGGAAAGGCTTCAATAATTTCGCGCTGCTTCTGCTTATCAGCCCTTCCATGTCACCAAAACATTGCTGAAAAGAGGGTCGCAAGCACACTTCTTGCAATGAATCGGTAGATTTACACCCCTGCAGGTAGGAAGTAAATTGCTTGCTCGCGCATCTTACCACTGACACACTTTCCCAATCGCCCAATATATTATTTGCCACAGCTAGGTCAAGGAAACGCTGTAGACAATGCACGTACAGCCGTCAACACGTTTAACTTCAACGCTCCGACGCGTGGCCTCGGCTCGCTTGGACTGAGGTCAGCGCCACCAAGCGTTGAAAATAATATGCTTGCAGCAGTTAAAGATAGATGTAGCGCGCGTCGGTTTCACTAGTAAATTTCTGTTTCCAGTGTGCCTGACCGGCGGGTCGAATGCACTCACTTCGCATCCCGTTTTAGCCACGTTTCGCTCGTGACTACGTTATCGCACGCGCCCATGGCGTTCGTTGTCTTTAGAATAATCTCGACCATGAACCATTGCGTGTGACTGATTACGCACCTTTCGTATTTGAATTCTAAGCTGCTGCTCAAAAGAAATCGCATGTATAAAAAGCAGAACAACCGCACGTTCAAGGCGTTTGTAAAAGTTGCACAGTAAATGTGAAATGCTGCAGCGTTGTTCATGTTCTGATTCAATATTTTTCAGACAGCGTGAATCGAACTGTTCTCACAATTTTGATTGTGCGTTCCTACTCGGTTCGCACTGCACTGAAGCTATTTTGGAGCACGGTATTTGTGTGGGTAACAATCCCTGGGGTTTAGCGTCACAGAACCATGATTTGATTATAGGGTGGCAGTTTGAGCCCCTGTGCAATAATTACGCACGTAAACTGCTTTGTTTGCGTTGTACCCATGCATTTTTTTTTTGCTGAGAACATGCTCAAACATGGCGCTCCGTACGACATCTTCCGTGTAGCGTGTACCGAACAGAAAGGCTCACTCTAAATTGCCAGAACAGTTTGATTGATGCTGTCTGAACATTATTGAATCAGAACAAGAACAACGCGACTAGGTTTAAGATTTATTTATTGTAAGACTTTTACAAATGCCATGAACATATGCGTTTGCTCTGCTATTTATACATGTGATTCCTTGCCGGAAATTCAAACTGGAAAGGTGCGTAAGCTGTCGCACGCAATGGTTTATTGTCGATATAAGCCTACAACAACGAAAGCCATGGGCACGCGCCATAACGTAGCCACGAGCGAAACGTGGCGAAAATGGGATGCGAAGTTAGTGAATTCGACCAGCCGGTCAGGCAGACTGGAAACGGAAATTTAATAGGGAAACCGATGCGCGCTACATCTATCCTTCGCTGCTGCAAGCATATTATTTTCAAAGCTTGGTGGCGCTGACTTCAGTCCAAGCGAGCCGAGACCACGCGTCGGAGCGTTCAAGTTAAAGGTGCTGACGGCTGTACGTCTCACACCTGCTGAGTCTGTTGACATGCGTAGTGTTGCACTTACTAGCCCTATGCTCTGTGACGCGCTCATACATATGCTGCCCGAAATGCAGGGCGCAGAAGAAACAAGCTTCCCGGCTCTTCTCGCCGGCACCTTCTTAAGATTGTGTGAGACGCCATCTAGGTATGGCATAACAACCATTTGCTTCCGCTTTTACCACTCCTGACCTTGTCTGAAAAGCTGTTTCTTTTTCTTGTGCAGCGGTTCCGCCAACGCCTCAAACGTTACTTTAGAGTAACCTGCATTCTCAGTCTCTCAACCTGCTGATAAAAACTGCTTAGCATTTCATGGGTACAACTCTTTTCCAGTGCACTTGAAATGCGAAGGTTAGCAATAGCTCGCTTCACGAGCTTCGAGTGTGAAGACACGGGAGGAGCGTCTTTTTAGTCCTATAGGACTCTACTTCCAGCAGATATGATGATAGGACAAAATACTTGATGACGAATCTAAAAAACCTGATGGAATTATTAAGTGGTTCCTGATGAGTGAAAAATAGATGAGTGGAGCAAGACTTAAACACTTGCAGTATGCCACGAAAGGCAGTGGTGAGACAGTCATTTGGTCGAGTATTTAAAATAATAAGAAAGTCGTTTACGTATCAGAAGATACGGGAGGCCCGGTAATCATTTGAAGTAGTACACACCTTGCTGTCAAATTTCACTACATGAGCCAGCGTTCTCGGCAAAATAAAGGAAGTTTAAAGTCCAACATCCTTCCGTGCCTGTCTCTTTTTTCTTGCTTCTATTTATACGGCTTCACTGAGTGGTGCTGGCCTTCCCCCAAAGATAGGCAAGTGAACGCGCTGTTAGCAGTGCCACCGGGCGCCTCTTTGAACGAATGGGGAAAAAATGCTCTCTGGCGCAATCTAAGTCTGCCTCAAGTGCGTAAACTACAATTTGAAGCTATACACGTCTGTTTTTTTTAACAAAATGAGCCTCCCTGCCAGGATTTCTGGTCCTACTTATCTCTCGCCGTTCTTGTTTTTCCTTCCTTCCAGACGATAGACAACATCGCTGTCGGACAACGCAAGTGGTCATTCTTTATGAACATTCAACGTCAAATTAAAATTTTGATTTCTTTTTATGAGACAAAAACATACACAGTGCCGCCGAACAATCTTCTCATTTTCTCCACAATAAAAAAAACTTTTCCGAGTGGTAGACAGTCCCATTATCCGAAACATGACATAATTTTTTCATCCTTGGTTTCAAGATACTGTTACAATTTACTAAATTCGGTGCATTCCGTAAAGATCGTCCTGACAACTCGTGTGGCAGTTGTGTTTTGGTCGCGGCTAACGTGCATGTTGCACATGCGCTGCACCTGTAAATATATAATTTAATATAGAAATCTTGTGGTTCTTCGCGCTCATCAAAAGTTCTTTTAAATATCTTCAAAATTGCTAGTCAGAAAACCAACTTATCCTATGACATGGACATTGTTCTTACCAGCGGAAAAAAATAACGATCCAGTACACATATTGATTAGCAAAGTACCTGCGGCGCAAAATAGACAAACAGATAAGCACAAGGTAGACGACAGACTGGCGCTTCTCCATTGTACCCTTGCACCAGGTCGCTGTCTAACTTGTAAATGTGTGTTTTTCTATATTGTGCCTGAAGTTCTTTAGTCATGCTGTGGAGCCAACTCGCCCAACTTTCACTGTTACACAGAACTTGTCTTGCCGAAGAAAACCAACAGTTGTATAACGTCGCTGTATCGCCTCAGAGGCAAAATGCACGAATGCACGGGACAAATTTGAATGTTTATGCATGTGAGCATAACCTGACTTATATATGCCAGAAAATAGGGTGAAAGGCCGAAAGTCGTTGACAGAGAAGCGTCATCGTGTCCATGCATGCCGCTGACTCACAAACTCTGAAAACTCAGCGACGGTTCTGCCACCTCCTGATGACAGCCGTAATTGGGGACGTCCTGTCACGTGCAGTGCCTCCTACCTAACAAACTCAGCTAGCTAAGCGCCGAGCATAGATGCATTAGCTGGTGCAGGGATTGTATTCTAACAGCTTTCAAACGGTGACACCAAGTCTCGGGCCATCATGGCACTCTAGGAGCCCATACCACGTTCTGAGGAACAGAAGACAATGCTACCCAACTGAATACTGCGCGTGTTTCTGAAAGCGTCGTTTGAAAGTGAAGCAAGTGTAACACGGCTGACAGCCCAAATACAAATGACAACTTCACAGCCGCGTATAAGAGTGAAACGCCTTATTGTACCCGCTGCGGCCTGACAGGATCCAGGAACCAACAATGTAGGCTGCAATTGGTACTACATTGACACGGGTGAACATGGACTTCGGCGCATGTTCCACCATTGCGACGCGGACCTGTGAGACCACACCTTCCAGCTCCACGAAGAGCTCAGATGCCCTCTCGGGGATACTGTGAGAAGCGCTCGTGGCAGCTAGTCGAGGCGCTACATTCACAGGCGGCGCTCGCATGAAGTTAGGCCCCCGGAAGGAAAACAAATCGATGCGCCACCCGATCATGCAATTTCTTGTTCCGGTTCAAATTCAGGAAACACTCGTGAGGTGGCACCACCGGCGGCGCCTCTCGGCGAAAGTGTTTAAAAGTCAATGTCAACGACCCGCGCCAACTGCTATTTCTTAGCTGACCTTTTCTTGATTAATTTCATGTTTCTAAATGTTTTTTTTGCCAGCGGGTAATAATATTATATGTGGTTAAGCATACCAAAAGCACGATGTGATTATGGAAGATGCAATAGTAGAGGGCTCCGGAAATTTTGACCGTCTGGTGTTCTGTAACATGCACTTATGTCGCACAGTACGCGGGACTCTACCATTGCCGGCGGGTAGATCAACTTATTACAGTTGCTCAAGTAAGAGTAACTACTGCCTCGAAACGAAATAAAAAAGCAACAAGAGAGAGAAATAAAAGGAAAGGGGGTGGTATGTGCGAGCACGCACATGGTGTACTTCGATCTGGAAAAAAGGATAAGTTGGCCAGAAAAACAGCAATCATTTCACGTCGAGTCAAGGGGATAGGAAGAAATACAGGATTAGGGAGATGGCCACCAGGGCCTTTGTCAGGACTTTCTGACAGCTTTTAGCCTTGGTGACCTCGCAGTTTCGTCTTGTAAATAAGAATTCGAATAAAAAAAAGGATTTTGAAATGAAGCGCATGTGAGTAGAGGGAGGTTCGGGTGGGGGGGGGGGGAGGTCAGGAGTAGTAGTCTGTCGCAGTGTACTGTAATTTTTTTCTGGGCCACTTGTGAACTCCGCAACACTGCTGGTACCTTGAATAATGAATTAGTTATGTTTGCACATTTACTTTCACTTTTCTTTTTAAAGTTTTTCAGCACAGTAATAATATGAACGGACAACACAGCATACCAGACGTAAATATAGACTACCTCATACAATAACTTTTAAGCTTACGATAAAAGGTGCACAAGCGAAGGCAAGCAGCAGACTTTGTAAAATACTTCAAGGTGTGTATTTGTTTCTCCTTCCTTCTAAGGTGGTATGTCCGGTGGTGGATCCAGGATGGGGAGGGGCGCAGGGGGCGTTGGCGTTAAGGCGATCACCCACCGCTACTCTCTGTCACGTTTCACGAAAGTTGTTCAATGCGCCGTATGCGATGAAAGAAGGAGGTTGCAATATATTGATAAATACTTACCTTAAAGCGAAGGAATATGTCTTCGCTTTCCCACCCTCTTCCGTTCAGTTACTTCGAGCTGCGCATACCCCCTCTCTCACCCCCCTTACTAGACAGCATTGAAGAATTCTACCCTCCTCCCCGAAGAATGTCCCTGTATTTGGACCTGGGTCAAAGTCAATGTCATTTATTATACTTATATACATTAAATTGTGGATACAAAACTATACAGATGAGGGTCCCATGTACAACGTAATTGTGAACACTGGGTGTGTTCATAATTCCACCAGAACGTTGCAGCGGGAATTGGCGCTTAAACGCGCCACTTTCCGCTGCAACGTCGCTTTTTGTAACAATGGCATAAAGAGGCATCGATAATTTCTGAAGTTGTTGGCGATTTCTAATTGTTGGCTTTTAACGTCTTGATTCCCCGGTATGAGATTATGACACACACTGTAGTGGAGGGCTCCGAAAATTTCGACCACCTGGGGTACTTTGACGTATTGCAAACCAGTCTTGCATCGCAGCTGTGGGCAGAGGAAGGGGGGGGGGGCGCTGGTGTAGCTTCGGTAGGGAGCAAGTGCTGATGTGGTCTGAGGGGGGAAGGGTACTCCTTTTGCACTCCCCCCCCCCCCTGCTGGCACTTATGGCACACGGGCTTTACAAAATTTTGCCTCCATCGAAAATGTGGCTGCCGCGACCGGGATTCGATACCGCGACCTGTGGCTCAGCGGTCCAACACCATAAACACTATTAGACAGACCACCATGGCGAGTGTTTATGAAGTTAAACATGCACAATCGAGCCTTCTTAAAGGTGATCTTTGATGTGACTCTTGTAGGAGCTAACCAGTTTGTGAATGCAAAAGCCCGTGTACCTCTGTCATGTTAGGCTGAACGAGACCCAATACATATGCTGCCAACGTCATGCAGTGTGCTGGATCCGCCGAGATCGACTTCCTGCAGTGTTACAGAGAGACGAAAATTTAACATGCTTTGTTCGGATTAGAGATGAACAGCTTGTATATATCCGCAGAGAATTGCTAGAACTTGTCTCTATTTGGTGTAGCCAGTCGTGCTGCTAGCAGTGGGGCGTTTTCCAGTCATACAGAATTGACAACTTATAATTATATGCGATAAAATACCGTCTAGTTTTCTTGACTGCAATATGACCACAGTGTTATGTACATATACCTTTCTATACCTTACATTTAAAAAAAGTGACGTCTTTCTCTGGAAAAAAATCTCATATGACCCATATGTCACATGACCTGCAATCTCATATGAACACACATGGATGAATGGTGGAACTTTGAAGCATGTGTATTCTTGTATCATCAGTGGCAACGTTGTGCCCAACGGCGTTGGGATCGCGAGTGCTCGTGGTCAAGGAGAGAATTTCGTTGGAGTGAATCTCCAAGCACATGGCAGCACATACTAACGCAATGGCGTTAAAGAGCTCGTTTCGCAGAAATTCGGGCGCCAGTGTCGGCGTCTTTAGTTGTGAGCGAAAACTCATCATCGTGTCCATGACTGAAAAATCGAGACATATACAAATAAGATAAATCATAAAAATTTTCGTGTTTCAGTGAGGATCTAACCTATGCCGTTTGCGTGGCCAGCAGGTGTTGTATCACAGCCACGTGTCTCTTAGAAATGCAGTAAAAATAACTTCCATGCCTTTCAAACACACGCGCCCTGCATACAGGCTTCACAATACAACATCAAATATCGCACTGATATTGTGGAGTACAAGTGTAAATTGTCATCGGGAGTCAAAACATATAATTATATCATAAAGAATTCGTGGTTTAAAGCTGGTCACCCATTACAAAGGCGCACACGCGTTACGGCACGCATTGCGTGAAGACCACGTAGAGGGGTACTTAGCAAGTTCGAAAAGATCTCACGCGCATAATTGCTTCTGGTTTAAAGCATGCTAGTCATTACACAGAATGCCACCATATTAGAAAGCTTCACTGAAACAAGCCACTTTCAACTTTATCGATTATATCGCCGTAATCCACGCTTTAAACTTCTCGATTGACAACACAAAATAAAAAGTATGCAGTAGGTGTTTGAAGTACGCACTAAGGGCAGAATATTGCAACCGCGTTCAGATCCTAAAGGAAGCTTAAAAGTCCCTCAATTTCTTTAATTAGTAATAGGGCGTTTATTTCGTGCATGCTGCCCTGAACACCAAGAACCTTACTCTGACGCAACACAGTGCAGTCGTTATCAATGTTACGACTTTCCGACGGAACTGCGACACTTTACTGTTAAGGCAGTCATCCCCTCCGATTCAATATGTCAGAGTAAATTTGCGGCAACCTTTAAGAATCTCAATAGTGCCTTAGAAAGACGCCACCAAGTCAATTCATTTACTCAGCAGTTTTAGAACTCGAAATATTTCTTTTTATGTGAAATTAGTTTATTATTTAAAAGCAAATATTTGCCAAGGTTTAAAACATTACATGCTCTAAACCAACAATATTACATGGTCAGGTTATAGAGCCTACTGGACAAGTATCTAAATAATTTCGTTACGTATTGACAAGCACTGTAGTAGAAATTTTCGCGAACTGCGTCAAAATACCGCGATATATATAAAAGATGCACCACATGACAGGGCACTATAGCGGTGCGCAGCAAGTTTAGTGCTCTCAAGCATGCTGCTAACGAATGACAGATGCACGGATGCAGACTGAAGGCATGAACAATTCATAAGTACGCAAAATGAATTAGCGGTGGCCACCATTGTTCCCGATGCATCTCCATTCACCGGTGAAGCATTCTTATCCTCTGTGCTGTTCATAGTCACCTAAAGCTGTCGCAGATCTTCAATAACAAGCTTGCGTTTTTTCATCTTGTATCCCGTGGCTCCATTTGCTTCATTTTCTCAATAAAATTATCTGCGAAAAAATGGCAGTAGAGAACATTGTAGCTCATCTGACTCTTTTTATCGCGGCCTGTTCATGCCTTTGATCTGCGTGCAGCATCGATCATTCGTTTGAGGCATGTTTAAGTGCATTATTGTAGCGGTGTGCAAGCACCAAGTCACCCGGTGCCTTTTCAGTTCAGTTCAGTTCAGTTTCATTTCTTTAAAACGGCCTCATTAGGGGTTGTTACATAAGGGGTGGGACTGCAAGTAAAAGTTGAACAGCAATGATTCGACTAACATTGCATATGATTGGTGATGCGTTCTTGAAAAATAGATGGTGAAGCGATGTTCGAAATGTCATAGCGCAGGCCATTCCAGTATGTAGCCGCTCTGAGAAATAATGAAGCAGAAAACGCAGTGGCATGCAATGGTGGGCGGGCAACTTGAAGCGGATGACTGTTGCAGTGGAAAATGCGTGATGCGGCTGTTACATAGGGTGCTTGATTGAAAGAAGAAATATATAAAAAAACTTATGATAGATGGAAGGGCAGCAATGCGGCGACAATAAGCAAGAAGTGCAAGACCAGATTCAGCTTCAAGAGAAAATGCTAATATCTTATGAATATGAAGAATGAATGAATCGCGTGGCGCAAGTTTGAATGGCTTCTGATGCAGTTATTAGATATGCTTGATGCAGGCTCCAGATGGCAGATGCATATTATACTTTTGGTCTTAGAATTGCGAATAATTTACCATGAGGTGGGGCAAGACAGAGATGGCAATTAGAAATCCGAGTGTTTTGTTCGATGCTAAAATGATGTTAGTAATGTGGGCATTCCGTGATAAATTAGAAGAAAAAGTGATTCCTAGATATTTATATGAGTCTACTAATTTGCGTTTGCTTACGTAGACCAGCAGGGGCGCCTGTGTAAGCAGGCGTTTGGTGTGTAGCGACACCACGGACCCATACTAACGGGGGGCGCGGGGAGGTTCTCTACAGAGAATTGACCACCCTGGTGCAGTATCTATGGCCACTACCTCCCACATGCATACGCCAATTAACTCACGGCCCTCAGTCCCCAGCGACTGCGAAGCAACTGACCACGGCGGCGGTCAGATCTGCAACGCAGCAGAGGGTGCTAAGAATCTCTGGGTCCAGACCGGCCACCATTGGAACCTGAACTTTGCTACGTTTATTGCTAGAACCTTATCTAGTGAGGGAAGTCTAGCTGTACTGTTCGAGCAGCTAGAGGGTGTTAAATGGGATATAATAGGGCTCAGTGAGGTTATGAGGACATATGAGGTATATACGGTGCCACAGAATGGGCACGTCCTTTGCTATCAGGGCTTGGCTGACAGAAGAGAACTGGGAGGGGGGTTCCTAATTCCCAGAAACATAGCTGGCAACACAGAGGAATACTATAGTATTAATGAAAGGGGGGTAGGTATCGTAATTAAACTGAATAAGAGATACAATATGAAGGTGGTACAGGCCTACGCGCCTACATCCCGCCATGATGACGTATTGTTTAATAACTTCTATGAAGACGTGGAATTGGCCATGAGTAAGCTAAAAACACAGCATATATACTATACTGATTGGCGACTTCAGTGCCAAAGTTGGGAAGAAGCTGGCTGGAGACCAGGCAGTAGAGAATTAAAGCATCCGTACTAGAAGTCCCAGAGGGGAGTTATTTGTACGATTCGCAGAACGAAATAGTTTACGGATCTTGAATACGCTCTACCGAAAACGAGTGAACCGTAAGTGGACAGGGAGGAGTTCTAATGGTTAAAGTAGCAACGAAATCGACTTTATACTGACTGCAGACCCAGGCATCGTACAGAATGTGGAAGTGGTTGGCAAGGTACGGTGTAGCGACCATAGAATGGTAAGGTCTCCAATTCGCCTAGACTTGACGAAGGAACGACAAAAACTGACACGAAAAAAGCCAATCAATAAGCTAGCGCTGAGAGGGCAAATACGGGAATTTGTAGTTTCGTTTCATAACAGATACTCGGCTCTTATCGAGTAAACTGGTCTTGGCGTTGACGCGGTGAATGATAATCTGACGATTATCATTACAGAGTGTGCAGTGGAAGTTGGAGGTACGGTAGTTAGACAGGACACTGGCAAGCTTTCCCAGGAAACGAAGAATCTCATTGAGAATCGTCAAAGCATGAAAGTTTCACTTACAACAGACAAAATCGAACTGTCAGAATTTTCGAAGTTGATTGATAAGCGTAATGTATCCGATGTAAGAAGGTATAACATGGATAGATTTGAACACGCTCTGAAAAACGGAAGAAGTGTCAGAGCAGTGAACAGAAAACTTGGGATAGGGAAAAATCGGATGTAGGCACTAAAGGACAAAGAAGGCAAAATAACTATTAATATGAATAGGATAGTTAAAATAGCGGAGGAGTTTTACAGAGATCTGTACAGTAGCCGGGACAACTATGACCTTAACACTATAGGATCTAGCAGTAACCCAGATGACACCCTACCAGTAATGATAAAAAGTCAAAAAAGCCTTGGGGAGCATGCAAAGAGGCAAAGCTGCTGGTGAGGATTCGGTAACATCAGATCTGCTGAAAGATGGAGGAAAGATTGTGTTAGAAAAAACTAGCCACCTTGTTTACGAGGTGTCTCCTGACGGGAAGAATACCAGAGGCTTGGAAGAATGCTAACATGATCTTAATACATAAGAAAGGAGATGACAAGGACTTAAAGAATTACAAGCCGATCAGCTTGCTCTCCGTAGTATACAAGCTATTTACAAAGGTAATTGCTAACAAAGTTAAGAAAACATTAGAATTAAATCCACCAAAGGATCAAGCAGGATTTTCAACAGGCTACTCAACAATCGACCACATTCATACTATCAATCAGGCAATAGAGAAATGCTCAGAATATAACCAACCACTATACATAACCTTCATACATTACGAGAACGCGTTTGATTCAGTAGAAATATCAGCAGTCATGCAGACACTGCGGAATCAGGGCGTTGATGAAGCATATATAAACATTCTGGAAGAAATATAAAAAGGATCAACTGCTACCATAATTATTCATAAAGAAGGCAACAGAATACCAATCAAGAAGGGTGTAAAGCAGGGGGATACAATCTCCCTAATGCTATTTACCGCGTGCTTACAGGAGGTTTTCAGAGGCCTAGAATGAGAATAGTTAGGGGTAAGAGTTAATGGAGAGTAGCTTAGTAACCTGCGCTTTGCCGATGACATTGAATTGCTGAGTACCTCAGGGGACGAATTTCAACTCATGATTACGGAGTTAGAAAAGGAGAGCAGAAAAGTGGGTCTTAAAATTAATCTGCAGAAAACGAAAGTAATGTACAACAACCTCGGAAGAGAGCAGCACTTTGAGATAAGCAATAGTCCACTCCAATTTGTAAAAGACTATGTCTACTTAGGGCAGGTAATAACCGCAGAGCCGGACCACAAGATTGAAGTAACCATAGAAGAATAAGAATGGGGTGGAGCACATTTGGCAAGCACTCTAAAATCATGACAGGTAGATTGACGCCATCCCTCAAGAGGAAGGTATATAACAGCTGCATCTTGCCGGTACTTAGCTACGGAGCATAAACCTGGAGACTTACAAAGATGGTTCAGCTTAAATTGAGGACGACGCAGCGAGAAATGGAAAGAAAAATGGTAGGTGTAACCTTAAGAGACAAGAAGAGAGCAGAGTGGATTAGGGAACAAACGGGGGTTAAGGATAAAATAGTTGAAATCAAGAAGTAGAAATGGACATGGGCCGGGCATGTAGCGCGTAGACAGGACAACCACTGGTCATTAAGGGTAACTAACTGGATTCCCAGAGAAGGCAAGAGAGTTAGGAGGAGAAAGAAAGTTAGGTGGGCAGATGAGATTAAGAAGTTTGCGGGTATAAATTGGCAGCAGCAAGCACAGGACCGAGTTAACTGGTGGAACATGGGAGAGGCCTTTGTCCTGCAGTGGATGTAGTCTGACTGCTGCTGCTGCTGATGATGATGACTAATTTGATCGATGGATTTAAAACAGAGTAGTGAAAGTGAGATTAATTGTAACGATGAGAGGACGATGCGAGTTTACATTTAGTGGTGTTGAGAGTCATTAGCAAAGCGTTGCACCAACTTTGTTGTTAAGGTCGCTCTGAAGAACTTAATGGCCATGAAAATTAGTAATCATCATCATCATCATCATCATCATCATCATCAGCCTGACTACGTCCACTGCAGGACAAAGGCCTCTCCCATGTTCCACCAGTTAACCCGGTCCTGTGCTTGCTGCTGCCAATTTATACCCGTAAACTTCTTAATCTCATCTGCCCACCTAACCTTCTGTCTCCCCCTAACCCGCTTCCCTTCTCTGGGAATCCAGTCAGTTACCCTTAATGACCAGCGGTTATCCTGTCTACGCGCTACATGCCCTGCCCATGTCCATTTCTTCTTCTTGATTTCAGCTATGATATCCTTAACCCCCGTTTGTTCCCTAATCCACTCTGCTCTCTTCTTGTCTCTTAAGGTTACACCTACCATTTTTCTTTCCATCGCTCGCTGCTTCGTCCTCAATTTAAGCTGAACCCTCTTTGTAAGTCTCCAGGTTTCTGCGCCGTAGCTAAGTACCGGCAAGATACAGCTGTTATATACCTTCCTCTTGAGGGATAGTGGCAATCTACCTGTCATGATTTGAGAGTGCTTGCCGAATGTGCCCTACCCCATTCTTATACTTCTAGTTACTTCAATCTCGTGGTTCGGCTCTGCGGTTATTACCTGCCCTAAGTAGACATAGTCTTTTACAACTTCAAGTGCACTATTACCTATCTCGAAGCACTGCTCCTTGCCGAGGTTGTTGTACATTACTTTCGTTTTCTGCAGATTAATTTTAAGACCCACCTTTCTGCTCTCCTTGTCTAACTCCGTAATCATGAGTTGCAATTCGTCCCCCGAGTTACTCAGCAATGCAATGTCATCGGCGAAGCGCAGGTTACTAAGGTATTCTCCATTGACTCTTATCCCTAACTGTTCCCATTCTAGGCTTCTGAAAACCTCCTGTAAGCACGCGGTAAATAGCATTGGGGAAATTGTGTCCCCCTGCCTTACACCCTTCTTGATTGGTATTCTGTTGCTTTCTTTATGAAGCACTATGGTCGCAGTTGATCCCCTGTAGATTTCTTCCAGAATGTTTATATACACTTCATCTACGCCCTGATTCCGCAGTGTTTGCATGACGGCTGATATTTCTACTGAATCAAACGCCTTCTCGTAATCTATGAAGGCTATGTATAGTGGTTGGTTATACTCTGAGCATTTCTCTATTACCTGATTGATAGTATGAATGTGGTATACTAATTTTCCAAAATGTGGAAAATTAGTAATAGTATGGTATATAATTAGTAATAGTACGGTACGGCGAATGGTACAATAAACATGCAATGGTTAGTCATTATTATAAATTAAGAATAGGAGAGCGCCAAGAATAGACCCTTGCGGGCCTCTTGAGGTGACTGGAAGGAGTTAAGACATATGGCCATTAGCATAAACAGATTTATAGCGATTAGTTAGGAAGTCTTGAAGCCATATGAGGATGTTATAACGCAAATTAAGCTGTGAAAGTTTTAGTAAATAACGGTGCTGATGAACATTGTCAAGTGCTTTGGTGAAACAAAGAAAGATATAGTCAATATGGATATTGAGGTCGAGACTAGTCTGGAGGTCATAAACTAATTGTGCTAATGGGGTTTCGAAAGAGAAGCTCTTGCTAAATTGGTTCTGTGAAGAATGGAAAAATGCGTTAGAGTCTAGAAAGGTGACAATTTGGTAGAAGATGACGTGTTCCACGATTTTGCGAGGCACACTATAGTTAATGAGATGAGGCGGTAGTTCAAGCGGGACTTTCTGTTACCTGATTTACAGATGGAAATGACCTTGCCCTTGTCCAATCAGCTGGCGTGATTCTTGAGGTGAGATACTGCGAAAAATATGTTGATTTCCTCTCCCCCAAATATCTCGCTCTTTCTTTGCAATTAAAAAACAAAAGCAGATTAGCTATTTTCACTGAGAGTAATTATCTTGACATCAGGTGGTGAGCTATTCAGCTTGTTCCTTCAATATTTTAGGTCTAAAAACTTTGTAAAAGTTGGGAAAAGAACAGCCTACCGCGGCGGTACGGTGATTACGGTACTTTCCGGCTCCGCAATAGAACTCTAAGTGCTAGCATATCGCTTGACGTTAGACTCGTCAGACTCATCGACTTTCACTAAGTGCATGGCTACGTGCTTTGGACCCCGACCTCCAGCTACGTCTCCCACTCAGCCTATCTCGACGTGACACTACCTTGCCGGGCCGTTTGTGGCTTGAAGTGGCGTTCTCGAATGCCTATTCATTTCTGATTGAAATGGCTGACAGTCCGTCATGTGAAGTATGCCGGTGCAGTGAAACAGCCTTGCACATTCTCTGTGAGTGCACCTGCTTCAACTGCCCTCTCAACCACACTAGACCAGCTGGACAACCTCCCCTGAGAAAGAGCAAAATCCTGGGGACCTGGCATACGCGGTCTACATCATGAGTCGTTCTGAGGGTGTTGTTGCGGTTCCTGCAAGCAACCAGGCTAAGAGACAAAGTGTGAATGTTCGCGGACAACGCGGCTTCCTATAGTGCTCGGATCGTGCTGCTCCATTCACTACATTTTTTTCTGTTTCACCAAAGTTTTTATTCTTCTATTTCACTCTTTTACACCCATTTTCCCCTTGTCAAGCAGAGGGTAGTAAACCGGAGTCTTCTTTTGGTTAAGCTCCCTGTCTTTCCTTCTATCTCTCTCTCCGCCACAGCATGCCTCATAATAATATCTTGGTATTGGCGTGTAAAATCGCAGATAATATTAGTATTGGTAAGATAACCATCTTAACGATTTACCTATAGGCTTGATTATAATGAACAAATTCTCAAAATTGCTCTAGGAGACAGCGAAAGATATTAGGTTGGTGGCAGTCACGTAACGCACACATTATTTTCCGAGTCTACGCACACATGATCGCGTATATTCGAGAACGTTTGCAAAGCATTATATAGGCGTACACAGTTTCTTGACTCCCTCATTCCGGGTGTTCAAAGTTAAGCATAATGGTTTTTTTCAAAATTCAGCATTGAGAATAACGTGAAAATCAGTTTCGCCACCCGTTTATAGGTGTATTTTTTTCGTATTTTTTCGTATTTTTACTTACTTTTGTCAAAGTCTTCATAACTTTTTCCTTTATTATCCCATCATTTCCTCCTTTTCTCTCCTCCTATCTGTCCCTCTTCTATTACTACCTTTGTCTCAAAAGAGTACGCAGACGTTGTGCCTCTCTAGATGACACTTGCTTACCTGATTTATTGATTGATTTTG